>JAHWFO010098559.1:0-88580 GCA_023313115.1 Rhysida immarginata | reverse complement strand
GCTTTTGTGGAGGGGGGGGTCCTCTATGTAATAGATTTAGTTGACTTAGTGGCCAATTTTGGGGTGGGGGCCCTGCAGACCCCCCTCCCCCCAGTACGGCCATGTACAGTCAACCAAAGGAAATAATCCACACGAGTTTAATACTTAATATTACATTTCATGCTAATGTGTTGTTTTTTAATTATAATTATTTAAATTTAATAATCTTAATAATGTTAAGACTAAATGTAATATTAAATTATTAAAAATAAATTAATATTGAAACGGTAAAACTTAGAGTAAAATTCAAGTGTGGATTATTTCCCTTTGATGACTGTACATTTTATTGTGAGGCCTTTCATGGGCCTAACGTTTTTGTCACCAACTTATATCGACAACCCCTTCCATGTATACTACGATTCATTACAAAGTTCAATCTGTAATGATTTATTATAATTAACCAGACATGGAATGAAAATTCCTGTTTTTGAAAGTCAAGCTAGAACGTTCTGTAAATAAAAACAAACCTGAAACTCTGCACTTCTAGACATAACAAGGAATTCATCTTCAAGTATTCCGTTTACAGAGGCCAAGTTCGCTAATAACATCAGCAATATTTCCTTCACACTCGTTCAAGATCTTGGAAAAATGCACATACTTAAAGCTTTTATTAAGTTTTTGATTAAAGCAGAAATATTGAGAAATATGCATTATATTCACAGATTTAGAAAAAATCCCCCCCCCCACCGCCCGTTACTTTATTAAAAAAAAAGATATTAACAAAGAGAACAAAGTGATGGCACTATTTTGGATTTGAACAAGAAAAAGATACAGAATAAATCAGTTAAAATGAACTTGGTTAAAACAAACAAAACCCTTGATCCCATCCCTCTGAAGCATTAAGTAGTGCAAATTTCACCTGTTAACCTGAGCATAAATTTTATACAAAACCACTTAACACAAACAAGCTTTTTTCAAAGTTTCAAATCTAAGACATATTTTTTTATTAAATTTAGCATTATTTTTCTCGAATTTCCAACCAAAATAAAGTTTCAACTGGCAACTCCGTATGTAATACCCACTCAGCATATAATAACCAGTTTTCATTTCCCTCATGACTGTCTCATACAAGGGGTTGTCATAAAGTCATTACAATCAACGTGATAGAACGATTGCTTCTGAAAATGCGGTGCCAATGGGAAGCAGCGTCCCTAGAGTGCTGGAAAATACAAAGCGGCATTTGCTGCAGCACCGCTAAACGTTGAAAGCAGCATGGTGCAGCCCCCATCTGGATATTGAAGTTCCGAGCCATGATAGGGTTCCGCCTTTGAAGGGGAACAACGCCAAACAAATCCATGAGGAGTTAGTGGCCATTTATGGTGACAATGCCCCATTGCATGAGACAGTTGCCATGTGGCATCAACGTTTCCAGAGTGGCCAGACAAGCATGAAAGACGAACCTCGGAGTGGATGCCCCTTTATGGGTGACAAGCAACAAATTACGAAGCAAGTTGAGACGATGGTTTTCTCAGACACCGTATCACCTATCGAGTCAAAGCGTCCAAAGGGGTCAGACTTCTGCACGACAACATGCCAGCACAATCTGCACAAGACCCTGAGTGTTGTGGCGGAGCTGGGGTTCGAAATACTGTCCCATCCTGACCTGGTTCCAAGTGACTTCTTCCTTTTCCCTCGCCTGAAGAACCCGCTTCATGACAGCACTTTCAAGATGAAATCTTCTTCAACATGGAGCAGTTCCTCAACAACCAAAAGGAGGGCTTCTATAAAAGTGGCATCAGCAAGTCATCCATCGTTGGGAAAAGTGTGTGGCCTTGAGAGGGGCCTATGTGGAGAAGGACTGACGCTACCACCATGCAGTGTCACCCCATCTCTCAGTTTTCTGGCTGAATGTAATGACCTTATGACCGCCCCTCGTATTTAGGGTTTCAACTATAGAAATAAGCCAGTAACGGAAGTATGGAGCTTTATCACCCTCCCTATTCCCCAGATTTGTCTCCACCAGACTTTTTCTTCTTCCCAAAGGTGAAAACAAATCTGAAAGAACATAGAATTGTGAATATAGGGAACATCAAAAAAGAACATTATCGCCGAACTTGGAAGGGTTAAGACACAGAACTTTAAAGCATATTTCCAAAACTTGCATGAATGCTGCAATGAGTGTGTAGCCTCAGAAAGTACTACACGGAGAGTCAAAAGTCGCAGTACATCCTGTTTTTTCGAAAACCTTGCAGGAATTGGGAAATCTGAATATTCCAGTAAGGTATGGGTCAGGTGGTCTATCTTTTACAGTATATACCAAACATAGCCGCCATCTTGAAATCGGCCATCTTGAATCTAAGTCAATTTTTTTAAATAGAAAGGGGGTCGTGTGATATATCAAATAACATCAGCATTCTCTGACCATTTCATTCCTGTAAACAGATTTGAAGAACCAGTTATGATTCAAAAGTTAAACACATTTTGTTTGGAATTACAGGCTGGACTGTTCTCCATAAAGGACAATCATTTAATGTGTTCAACATGGTGTCCTTCTTGGTCAAGGCACATTTGAAGGTGCTGAATGCAATCGTCATGCACTCACAGAAGGATTTCTGCAGAAATGCTGGCATTTGCTTTTTCAATGCGTTGCTGGAGATGGTGTCTGTTTCTGATTTTCTCTGCATATACGAGGTGCATTCAAGTTCTAAGGCCTCCGATTTTTTTTCTAATTAACTACTCACCCGAAATCGATGAAACTGGCGTTACTTCTCGACGTAATCGCCCTGCAGACGTACACATTTTTCACAACGCTGACGCCATGATTCCATGGCAGCGGCGAAGGCTTCTTTAGGAGTCTGTTTTGACCACTGGAAAATCGCTGAGGCAATAGCAGCACGGCTGGTGAATGTGCGGCCACGGAGAGTGTCTTTCATTGTTGGAAAATGCCAAAAGTCACTAGGAGCCAGATCAGGTGAGTAGGGAGCATGAGGAATCACTTGAAAGTTGTTATCACGAAGAAACTGTTGCGTAACATTAGCTCGATGTGCGGGTGCGTTGTCTTGGTGAAACAGCACACGCGCAGCCCTTCCCGGACGTTTTTGTTGCAGTGCAGGAAGGAATTTGTTCTTCAAAACATTTTCGTAGGATGCACCTGTTACCGTGGTGCCCTTTGGAACGCAATGGGTAAGGATTACGCCCTCGCTGTCCCAGAACATGGACACCATCATTTTTTCAGCACTGGCAGTTACCCGAAATTTTTTTGGTGGCGGTGAATCTGTGTGCTTCCATTGAGCTGACTGGCGCTTTGTTTCTGGATTGAAAAATGGTATCCACGTCTCATCCATTGTCACAACCGACGAAAAGAAAGTCCCATTCATGCTGTCGTTGCTCATCAACATTGCTTGGCAACATGCCACACGGGCAGCCTTGTGGTCGTCCGTCAGCATTCGTGGCACCCACCTGGATGACACTTTTCGCATTTTCAGGTCGTCATGCAGGATTGTGTGCACAGAACCCACACAAATGCCAACTCTGGAGGCGATCTGTTCAACAGTCATTCGGCGATTCCCCAAAACAATTCTCTCCACTTTCTCGATCATGTCGTCAGACCGGCTTGTGCGAGCCCGAGGTTGTTTCGGTTTGTTGTCACACGATGTTCTGCCTTCATTAAACTGTCGCACCCAAGAACGCACTTTCGACACATCCATAACTCCATCACCACATGTCTCCTTCAACTGTCGATGAATTTCAATTGGTTTCACACCACGCAAATTCAGAAAACGAATGATTGCACGCTGTTCAAGTAAGGAAAACGTCGCCATTTTAAGTATCTAAAACAGTTCTCATTCTCGCCGCTGGCGGTAAAATTCCATCTGCCATACGGTGCTGCCATCTCTGGGATGTATTGACAATGAACGCGGCCTCATTTTAAAACAATGCGCATGTTTCTATCTCTTTCCAATCCGGAGAAAAAAAATCGGAGGCCTTAGAACTTGAATGCACCTCGTATGAGTTGCTTTAAATGACCCGACAGATAAAAGTCAAGTGGCGTGAGATCAGGTGATCTGGGTGGCCATTCCACAGAACCACATCGGCCAATAATCCAATGACCAGGAAATTGAACATCTAACCACTGAACAAGATACCTTGTGCAAAAGAGGGATCTTGTTGATGTTGCTCTAGGGCCCACGTCTAAAACTGCATACATTTGTCTGGGTCATCCTCTGCTAGGTGCTGGAGTATCTGAATCTTGAACGGATGCCATTGATGAGCATGAAGGATTCATACGATCGATGACTGGCCGATTCCAAATTCTGCTGACAAACTTCTTGTGCTGCGTTGTGGGCTCTTGACAAAGGACGCCAAAACCACTGTTGAGGTTGTCTCCTCATTAGCACTTATTGGATGGCCACTCTATGCCTTGTCAACCACAGTTCTAGTTTCTCAGAATTTCTTAATTAAACACCTGACAGTGTTGTGTGAAATTGGAGGTCTTTCTCGGTGCCGGTTGTTAAAATCTGGAGCTATGACACAGAAACTTCGTTCTCCAGACATCAAAATAACCTCAATTCTCTCCTCCGTGGTCAAAGCCATCTTCAGTTACCTGTTACAAAGTGAAACAAAATGTGTTGTAACTTTTGAACCATAACTGCTACTTCAAATCTGTTTACAGGAATGAAATTGTCAGAAAATTCTGATGTTATTTGATATATCACATGACCCCCTTTCCATTTAAAAAAAATTGACTTAGATTCAAGATGGCCAATTTCAAGATGGTGGCCATGTTCGGTACATACTGTAAAAGATAAACCTCCTCACCCATACCATACTGGAATATTCAGTACTGGAATATTCAGATTTCCCAATTCTAGCAAGGTTTTTCGAAAAAACAGGGTGTGCTGCGACTTTTGACTCGCCCTGTACTTTGAAAAATATCGTTTCAAGAAAATATCCTGTAAAAAACCTAGAATGTGGTTACCCTTAGCGAAGAACATTCTTGCAAATGTTATCAGCAGAACCAGTCTTTAAGGGCATTCTAGCCGTCAGCATCATTAGCGAATTAAAGCCCCTTGAGAGCTTTAACTGCCTGATGATATGTGATATGGTAGCTGCTGGGTGAAGAGTTGGGGCAGTATATCACGTGCAGCAGATATAGGCTGTCTTAAAAAGAATGGATGCTTTTTAAAATAGCAGGCAATGGTGACAGTAATTAAAGTTATTCTTGCAGGAGATTTATATGCAAGGCCAGGAATTTGTTTTGGTATGCTCCTTTGTGTTTTGCAGACTGAAATTTGGGACTGTGCATAATAACATTATTTAAACCCTGCATGTTTGATGTGTCATGGCTGACTCGTGGTTTGCATAAATTTATCGTACAAACTGTTTTACTGTATTTAGATGCGGACTGTTTTGACATTAAATCTCTGCACTGGCAGTTCCTTCTTTTCGCTGCTGTGCCTAATCGGTGGTATTCCAATACAATGTATCGGCCTTGGTGGCTCACTGATTGCATGATCACCTCTGATGCCCGAGCACACGGGTTCAATCCCGGCAGAGGACGAGGAGGATTTTTCAGGGGGAAATCCTGAGATCACTCCCCTTACTGAAGTAAAGCTGTTGGTCCCGTGTAGTCATTTTCCGGCTGCACGTTAAAGAATCCTTGCAAGGCAAAATTTGCAGCCCCTATAACACCGTCCAATACTATAGTAGTTGAAAGGGACATTCAATGACTATAGTAGTTGAAAGGGACGTTAATACCAACCAAACCAAACCAATCCAATACAATAAGTATTCTTTCCTCCAACGAAAGAAATTTCATGGTTTCCTACAGAAATAAAAAAACAAATTCCTGACCTAACAATTTCATGCAAGGATAGTTTCATGCTGTTCCATTTTAAAAAAAGTCAATCCCTTTTAGCTCATCCTGTATGTACCCCAAACATCTTTATTATTTCCTGTATGTTCACATATTCCAACCAACAAACTATTATAGAAAAAAAATAAAGCCTCATTTTTATTTGGGCAATCCGAACTTAAATTATAATTTAAATAATATTACTTATCATAGTGGAATAGAAGAAAACGATCTCAAAGGGTTGTCTATTTAATTTACATTAGATTATATGAAAGAAGGAACCAAACCACAAGATCCCTTTGCCTAGAATGATTTTAATACAAGGGATCATTCAAGGTTGACCTAGACTTTTATTTTTACAAAGAAAATGTAATGTCCGGCAAGACCAAATTAGGTCAGTTTTAACTGCCCCTTACACCCTGTTTGGATGAAAGAAGAATCTATCACGCAGGCTGTGTTTAAAATCGTATGAAACAGCCTCTCAGACCCTGTGTAGTTCACCTACAATTCTTCCACGCAATCTGTGTTTAGCATTCATAGGTAATGATAATCACTAGGAGCCAGATCTGGACAATAAGCGGCATGGGGCAACACCTCTCAGCCCATTTTGGCAACTGTTTCTGCTGTTAAATCCACCATATGAGGCCAGGCATTGTCATGGAGAAGAATGACATTTCTGGACAACATCCTGGGTCTTTTTTGTGAATGTCATTGCATACCATACCCTGAAGCAATTTGCAGTAATACTGGATGTTCATTGTGACATCTTTATCAAAAATGGCTCACTCAACAAGTGCGATTTTCACTGGCGTGACTGCAGTCGGACGAACGTGTTCACGTATTGCAATTTTCACCATCTCTCGTCCTCCACCAAACTGATTATACCAATCATACACTCTTGCTTGTCAGAGATCGTTTCTTCTCTACACTGTGCTAAAATCTCAGTATCTTTAATGTTCTCCTTCACAAGAAATATGATTATACAATCCTGTTCCACAGGACAGAGACCCTGCTTGCTGCCATGTTTGCTGTGCATACATCAAATACCTTATGCCAAAGGCGGGATACTTGCAACGGATTATGTAACATCCTGAAAAGTCTAATATGCTGGTATTGATAATACTAATGGTAAAAAACCACTATAGTGATGTCTTAAAACCAAGGAAAAAATGTTATGTAGATAATTATTACAATAATAAATGAAATAAAACTCTTTAACCACAACGAATAACAGAAAAATACAACCTGGATGCGCGCATTTCGAAAGCACTGCTTTCATCTTCGGCAGGAATCCGTGGCTCCGTGAATCCACTCTGAAGAAAGTTCAGTCACGGATTCACGGATTTCTACCGAAGATGAAAGCAGTGCTTTCGAAATGCACGTATCCAGGTTGTATTTTTCTGTTATTCGTTGTGGTTAAAGAGTTTTATTTCATGCTGTTATTATTTCTCAATTTTATATACACAAAAGTCAGGGATATTTCCTGATCTTTGCACATTCATGATAAGTAAAACCACTGTGGAGAAATAAAGTAATAGTTGAATCCTGGAGCTGCACTCATTAATAATTTTCCCTTTTTTTTATTCATCTTAATTTTATCTTAAATGGGGACAAGTGGTAATCTGTTTGTTTGATTCCTACTCTCAAGTACATTATACAGTTCATTAGGGTTTTTAATCTTAGCTATTAGCTTATCTCTCTGAGGGTAGGGGTAAGTGTTTGTAGCATTGCATGTGTGACAAATATTATGTTCCTACGGATCAAACTTATATATTTAATCCATATAGTTACTCAAATTGCCTTGTTTGCAATTTTCCTTTTTATGTGTGCTGTGGAATTTCAGTAGTAGTAGTTTCCTTATCTTTTATTCTTTCTTTTAAACTTTGATTTCATTCACCAAACCTCTAAATTTCTTTAATACAAGCCAATGTTTAGAGTTTTATTTAGTTTATAATTCTTTTAGTTGCTCTCCATTTTGTATATTATTTCTCGTCTTCCCATATCAAGAAGGGAAGAGAAAGGGGAAGAGGATGTTGCTACGGAACGGCGGCGATCGGCACATTGAGTGAAATAAAGTGCTGACGTCAGTCTGGGGGAGGTTTGGTGGGAATCTCATAACTGGCAAATAGAAGCCAATGATCTGAAGAAGACGAGAGGAAATCTTAAAACTTATGAAAATTATATAAGTTGATGAAAAGGAATTTAAAAAACGGGAAGAGACATGGAAGGCAAAACATCAAAAAATTACTGTGTAGGTTTAGCAGGGAGCGAACTGCACTTGTTTCATCGACAACTCATGCAGGCATCGAGGAGCAACAGAACTGTACATGCTTCACTCATCAAGCGCGGGTCTCATGATAAATGAGCGAGGTGAGACATGCTAGTGTCTTGTGAAATTGGAATTGATGTAAGCAAACTTTTCACTGAAAGTTTGTGTCAAACATCGAGTTACGGAAGAAGGGCGAAAGTCCACAACGAACTATCTTAATCAAGTGGGAAAATGAGAAACGCATGGTTCTGCAATGACGGTAGTAGCAGCACAACATATCAGAGCATCACAGCGTTCGTCGGGCGGGAAGGCATAATGATAATCGGCTCTTAGGCCCGCATCACAGTTGGGTATAACGTGCGCCTTGAGTCTCTTGAAAAGGTCTCAAAACGCCCGAGTCTCTGAAAAGGTCTCAAAAAGGAATCACAGTTGGTCGTAAGCGCGTCAACAGAGGGCGAATGGACTCGCCGGATGTGAGCCACGAACGAGGTGGCTTAGCGAGTAGAGTCCTTTCTAGAGTCCTTCAACATGGCGGCGCATGAAAATATCGAACGAGTCACGCGCGTGATGAACACTTTAGAATTCCTGTGTGATCGTAGAATTCGAGACCGGTCAAATCCAATTGAAGAATACGATGATTATAGTTTTCGTATGCGATACCGTTTGGTGAAAAATACGGTGATGCTGGTAATGGGGGAAATATTCGCCGGCTTGCATTGCCCTCGAGGAGGCGGCGCTCTGCCGCCGCTACTGCAGTTTCTCGTGGCGCTGCGCTTCTTCGCAACAGGTAAAAATGCTTCATTCTAAAAAAGATGAATGAAGCATTTTTATGAATGACGCTGATCATCTTAAATTAAAGAAACGCCACATTTCCTTCAAATGTACGGGATCAGTACATACTGTCATTGCGTGTCGATTCTCACCCCCTCCCCCAGCATGTTTGCTCTTCTCTCCTTGCTTCGCTATATATTGGCTCTCGCAGTTTCTTTCGTGTACATGTATTACAGTTTTTATTACAAAAATGAAACGCAAAAAAATTATTACATTAATAAGAAATAAACATAATCGTTGTTAATAATAATAATAATAATAATAATGCCAATAAATGTACGCAATGGTACCTAAATAGCGCTAGAAGGTCATACGTAAGTTAAATGCAATAAAGTGAAAACTAACGCAGGCTGCAACTTAAGTACATTATTGAATTATAAATATTTTATAAGTATTATTATTATTGTATATTGAAAATAACAAAATGTAATTTGATATTTAAATAATAAATAAATAAATAATTTATTATAAGTAATGTGCAAAATTACACTCCGTTTATAAAGCATTTCTCAAGGAAACGATGTTTTACCTCTGATCCACACAATTCCAAATATAAATTATTTTAACTTAAGGATTTTTATATAAATCTGAACATAAATTTACTGGTTTCCCTAATGTTGGAATTATGATAAAAAAAAAAAAAAAATAAACCAAGAATATTGTCCCCGATAACAATTTCACAAGCTTTTATAAAAATTTAAGAAAAAAATAGATGACTTTGTTATATCTATATCTAATTAAGTATGATCATTTAAAAATTTTGGAATTGGAATTTAAAAAGCCTATTTTATAATAAAGAAAAAATAAGAAATTTGACAGGGGTTAAACCTAAAAAAAAAGTCCTATGGTTTCTTATAAAATTTGATTTACCGACAGTTTATTAATAAGAAACGTACATGCGTTCAGAGGGATAAACTGATTTAAATAAAGAATAATGAAATAGTTAGTCATCACGTAATTCAAGTACTATATTATCAAATAATTTTGGATATAACTCATACTATAACTTATAATATTGTAAACTAAGACAAACAAAATTTCTTTTTCCACAACATACAATGAAATCGTTTTCGAAATTGCATTTGCCTTTCCATATTTTCATTTTATATATTGTAGAGTAAGATATTTTGCTTGTATTAATGTCCATTACTATATCATAATATAGTACTTCAGTTTATATATCTACAGATTTAATATACGAATTATTACTGTAATTAATTAAGGAAAAGTAGTTTTTAAATCTGTTAAAAGTTTCGATTTCCTAAGCAGAATAACTTCAAAAACAACTTTTTTTTTTAAATTTTTACATAACTCCGTGAAGGTGACATAAAAACCACATGTCCAGCATATGTGGATCTCAGCCCTGTCACCGTTGCTATGACTACGCAAAGGTTTCCAGAGAACACGCCTACAAATTTGCGTCACAAACTGCTTGAGCTGTGGTTTACTTGAGCTGGTGTCTGTAGGGTAGTTGTGATACGAAAGGACTCTGAAAAAGGACTCGCGCTCAAATTCAGCTCTGCCGAGCCAGCGGTAGAGTCCTTTTTGAGACCTTTAACTGTGATGCGGCCCTTATAGTTCGACGGGCAGCCTTAGCCTGGAGCGGACTCTCATGGATGGAAATCGTGTCTGCAGCACAACAACGGATTTGATTGGAGCATCAGAGCAGAGACTGAACATCACATCGTGTCAACGGATTTGTGAGAGAAATATCATCAAAATGTAAGAAAAGATTTTCATTTAATGGGCCCTCGCGAGTGTATTTACTGTTATCGTGATTGAGTGATATCTTGTATTATAGATTCACACGTGCATTTTTTCAAGAAAACTGGATTCAATTAAGTAACGGACGTTAAGCTTTACATTAGTTTTATTTTGATTTTAAATCAAAAGGAGAGCAACTTTTATTGATTTATTGAAGATATTTCTTATCTCAATTAATATTTTACTAACCCACTAATAATAAGTGAATTAAAGTTCGTTTTGTTAAATAAAGTTTCTAGCTAATAATAGACTGTTAATTCCTTTTAAACTTGAAATTCATTGAAAATAGTTTAGAGGTCATTTTCCTACTGGGGAGATTAATTTTAAACTAATTTCCTAATTACCGTAACAATTATTAATCGAAAAGGGTGAGAACTATAAGATTAAAGTGTGCCCTGAGGCGTGGGTGGGGAGGGGGGGGGGGACAGAAAGTTCCCCCAACAACAATGATACACACCCTTGCGCGCCACCAGCAGGTTGTTAGAACTTGCGAGGGAGAAATGAGATGAAATCAACCCAAAGAGTATGCGTTTGTGCACTTTATAGTAAACATTTTATTTTAAAGTAGATCAAATAAAATAAGTTAACAATTATTTTTACAAAAACAACTGACTTGGGGCCCCGAATCAAAAATCCTTAAATTAAGAACAAGTCAAATATTTCCTCAAAGATACATAGTAGATCATAAACTGAATAGCAATTAAAAACAGCTGTGGCTCGCTCCATGAACACACCTACCTTCTACCCTGGCTGGCACAAGGGTGGAAACACTAGAGCTGCTAGAATAACAAATGCAGTTCCAAATATTTACTGCAACACAGAGTCGACCACCTAACAACAACTAGGCAGTGCTCTCAAACCAACCAGCGAGCAGAGGAGCTACCAGAATGCGTCACGCTTTCCTTTAGGACATCCTAGCAGACAGGTGTATAAAATTACAGCACATCTTGTACTGGAAACGGGGGAGAGAATAGTAACCCCTAACACTACGGTAAACTGACACTATGACGCCAACACTCAAACAACAACACTCCTCCTACTCGCTACATGGAGCACTTTGACATAGCACACATAGGTAGTCGCTCGGTTCAAAAGTATCGCTTATTCTAAATGATTTGCATTCAGCTCCTCTTACCATCCAACGTGACCGGTTGGGCTCTAACTCTATGAGAACACAGACAACTAACATTAATTTATAATTAACGAATGCTTGACAAGATGCATTTAAAAGACGTAACACAAGTTCAAACAGTGGGTTTATTGCGCAAAAACTTCCATATGTTGCGATAACGAAGCTTGCATAAATAAACCACTTAGTTCCATAAATTGTCTGCTGTTCATATACATAAGATACACGCAGCATTTGTAGTTATGGGTGGGATCTATAATTTTCATTCGAAATTAGCATAACACTAATTCCAAAGACGATAGTCGATGTTAAGCTGAAAGCGTAAAAAAATAAAATAAAATAAAATTAAAACAGGAAAGTTCTCACCATATAGAAAGTCACAACGCTAATTTTCTTATCTCTGAAGCGCAGCTTTCACACATGGCAGACAAAAGCACATACCCTTTCTTCTGTCTATTACACGGAGGTGCAAGCAGAGCTTTTTCCTCCGAAACGTGTAAAAAACGGACAAAAGGAATCACCTTCAGGATAACCCAAAGCTTTCAAAAACATTAGCCCATCTATTTTACATGCAGCATTAAACTTTTACTCCTACAATTGTAGGCAGAGATCGGCTTTTACAAAAAAAAACTAACATTACTGAAACGAGGGAGATAGAACAAAAGTCCCTTTTCGTGTTGATGCTTCCCTGCATAACACTCTCTTTTTGCTCGTATCATTCTCCCAACAAAAGCGCTCAATCGTCGCCTTTGTTAAGAGCACATTTTCGCAGAAAAGCTACAACAACAAAGCTCAGCGGATATCTTCGCTCGCAATTGTTGCAGCTTCCCAACAAAATAAAAGACAAACTCTAATATCAAAAGGCTTACAATGCCATTATTTACAAAACACAAAACGTATTCAATGCAAGCATAACAAGCACCAACAACCACACGCAAAACTCTTCACAACACGACGACCACACCCACTCCAAACGATCTAAATAAAAATAAAATAAAAAACTATCTTCAACACAACAACGGACCACACAATACGGAAAAGCAACACTAAAAACACACTGACACCAGTCACATATGCCCCCCCTTAAGAACAAAAGAACCCAGCTCTTCTATTCTCAAGGGCTACATACACACTACAAGAACAAAATATGCATACACACTCTCATTCAGGCAATATACAAAACCCTCTACGACTTTTATCACCTAATGCAGATTTGTCCCATACATGAGGGGCTGTGCTCACGGCATTCCACTGGGGCAGGTTGGGAACTACACTGCCATTAATACTCACAACTCCACTATCCTTTTTTCCCAAATTTAATGTCGATAGTCCACTTTTGGCTGACACCGCAGAATGTACCTCCTCTGGGGACGGGGACTCTCATGATCTGCGCTATTAAAGGCACCACGATTTTCATCAACTAACCCTGATTCTCCCTGATCACTCACACGCTCCTCAACGCTTTCAGGAGTATCCGACGCATGGGATATTGCACAAACTGCCTGGCCATTCCTAATATTACGGACCGGACTTAACCAAACTGGTGGATACACCATCTCATCATCCTCGTACCAAAACCATTCACACTTCCTTGGCACACCGCCGTAGCACGCCTCCTACGAGTTCTCCCCCCCCCCCCCCGGGTTGGAAGAATGCACGGCTTCAGCCAATCGACATGAACCGTCATCTGGTCATGATGACGTCCACCTTCGATTCGATAGGTTACATCTGTAACCTTATCGACTATGCGGAATGGGCCCAACAATTTTGCCGCAAATTTTTTCTTGCACCCGCCCATTCGCAGCAACCACGCATGACCAATTACATTAATTTGGCGCATTCGCTTGCATCTATTCAGCTGCTCCAATTTGCACATTCTTTTGTCACGATCCCATGAGCTTACCCATTGCCCAACTTTAGTTAACCGAGCTACCAACTCAGTAATATTGATTCATCACATTCCAGTCCTCTTCCTCTGGCTGCTGCTCCTCAAACTCAGATCTCCACTCCCGTGGCATCATAGGATCATAACCAAATAGGAGGTATACAGGTATTTCGCCAAGCGATTCATGACAGCGGGTGCGAAGTAAGAACAGGGCAAAGTTTAGCACCTGCTCCCACTCGTCAGGATGACTGTCGCACAACGCTCGAATGGCCTCACAGAGCGATTTATAACACCGCTCTGCCATTCGAGGTTGGACGATAAGCCGTAGTGACTTTGTGCCACACTCCCAAATCTTGACACACCTTAGCAAAAACTTCAGCAGTAAAATTGGCCCCCTTGTCACTTAAATTTTTGCTGTGGGACGCCATACCTGCACACAACCAGCTGAATAAATGCGTCTGCCACGGTGGCAGCGGACTGCTCCACCAATGGTACTGCTTCCGGGAAAACGAGTTAGCATGTCAGCGAACACGAGGATATACCGGCTACCCGCTTTGGACCGCTCTACAAGCCCCACGACATCCATCACAATTTTTTGGAATGGGTAGCTAGCACTAATGCCCGGCTGCAATGGTGCCCGCGTAAAACCTTTTAGACCGTTGGCAAACCAGACAAGCCCGAACGTGCTTCATGACATCGCGTGCCAATCCCACCCAAAAATAGCCCTTACGCACGGCATGAATAGTCACGCTTATTTCGCGGTGGCCTGCCAACACATTGTCATGGTGCTGCTGCAGCACCGCCATTCGCAACGAATCAGGGATCCAAATTCGTGCTCTGCCTTCCATGTGCTTTTCTTGTCGCCACATAACCAAGTCGTGTTCGATAGAGAACACTCCCCCATTCCGTCGCACGGTATTACCATCATTACTCAACGCTTTGATCTGCTGACCCCAGGGATCCCGCGTCTGAGCATTTTCAATTTCCTTTAACCATTCCTCATTACCACCTACAACAATTACATTGTCGCACTGCCGTGACAGCAAATCCGCCACCACATTAAGCTTACCCAACAGGAGATGGAATGACAGCTGGAATTCCTCCAGCTGCAATGACCAGCACAGCAGCCGCTGATTTGTATCACGCATTCTATTCAAAAATACGAGTGGCTGATGGTCCGTTATCACCTTAGTCGGGAACCCCAGTTTAATGTGGCGGAAGTGCGCCACGGCCGAACGACTGCCAAAGTTTCTTTTTCTATCGTGGAGTAGTTTAGTTGCGCCCCCTTAAGCTTTTGGCTGAAAAAGGCAATTGGGTGCATGAACCCATCCACCTCCTCTTGGGAGGACAGCACCAATTGCTCGCTCGGACGCATCTGTAGCCAAAATAAATGGTATGCAATAATCAGGTGATCGGAGCACTGGCGCCACGGACAAGGTTTTCTTCACCTGTTCTAAAGCTTGCTGACACTCAGTGCTCCAGAAAAGCTTTACCCCCTTCTTGGTCAAGTTTGTAATAGGCACTAGGGTGTCCGATAGATCTCGCAAGAAGAACCGATAAAAGTTCAGGGAGCCTACAATGCTCCGCACATCCCCTACGTTGCAGGGCTCCCTCAACTGCTGTAATACCAGAACACTCTCCGGATCCGGCCTAGAACCGTCCGCGGAGATCAAATGTCCAAGGTAATGAACCTCCTGTAAGCAGAATTGACATTTGGCTGGCTTAATAATCAGTCCCCTCTCACGAAACCGACCGAACACCCATTTCAACACCTCTAAATGTTCCTGGAACGTGGGGGTTGATATGAGGATGTCGTCCATGAATGTATGGACCTCCTGCCTTATCTTCTCCCATAAGGTGGAAACTATATACTTTTGAAAAATATGGGAGGAGTTCTTACCTCCCTGGGGCAGCCTCGTCAATTGAAACTTACCCCAGGGGGTCTGGAAGGCATAGCATTCTTTTAGGCACTCGATCAACGGGATCCGAAAATATACATTGTTCAAATCGAGTACCGAAAAGAACCTATGCCCCCGTAACTCCTCCAAAATATCCTGGATGATAGGTGCGGGGAAGTCTACCGGACTGGTGCGCAAATTCACCTGCCTCAGGTCCAAGGTCACCCTAACCTCACCATTTTTCTTAGGGACCACATGGACAGGTGAATTCCAGGGGCTAATGCTGGGTTCAATAATACCAGCTTGTTCCGAGTTCCCAGATCTTGGCCTTGTACGCCTCCCGGTAAACGTACGGGACTTTATATTGGCGCACGAAAACCGGGTGAGTCTTATCCACCTCGTATTCGGCCTGGAAACCCTTTATCCCCTGCACACCAGCCACATCATTCCTGAACAACTCCTCAAACTCATAAACCTAGCAACGCAATTCACTGTCTTCATTGGCACACATGTTGCCCACATTGAGGCCCTCAATAGGGGCACACACCTCCATCGTTCATACAGTCATCCTTCACCCTTTACTCCAAAGGTTCTGTAGACAATCATAATCCACAGATACTCCTGGCTAATAAACAACAATCATGGATCTCCCAATCAACATAGCACTCATGCAAATCACTCATGTCCACACTCAGTGGACAATGCGCATGCACCTGCTCTTCGGCCTCCCTAATCCGCTATTTCTGACTAGCAAGTCCCTGTTCGGGCGCCAAAATGTGCCATGAGGCGTGGGTGGGGGGGGCCGCCCGCCAGAAGGTACCCCCAACAACAATGATATACCCCCACAAGCGCCAGGAGCAGGTTGTTAGAACTTGCGAGGGAGAAATGAGATAAAATCAACCCAAAGAGCATGCGTTTATGCACTTTATAGTAAACATTTTATTTTAATTAAGGATAAGGAAATAAAAACACTCTTTGACCACAACAGAAATAAATTTGGAAAAAAACGACCTGGAAGTGCTTTTCGAGGGCGAAGCTTTAGATCAAATAAAATAAGTTAACAATTATTTTTACAAAAACAACAGATTTGGGGCCCCGAATCAAAAATCCTTAAATTAAGAACAAGTCAAATATTTCCTCAAAGATAACATAGTAGATCATAAACTGAATAGCAATTAATAACAGCTGTGTCTTGCTCAATGCACACACCCCCTACCTTTTACCCTGGCTGGCACAAGGGTGGAAACACTAGAGCCGCTAGAATAACAAATGCAGTTCCAAATATTTACTGCAACACACGAGTCAACCATCTAACAACAACTAGGCAGTGCTCTCAAACCAACCAGCGAGCAGAGGAGCTACCAGAATGCATCATGCTCTCCTTTAGGACATCCGAGCACACAGGTGTATATAATTATCGCAGAGGCTGCATACACGGCGCCGTTTACGCTTTATTTTCAAGTCGAAGGGTGGCGCCGTATATGGGTAGAATATTCGTTCGAGAGTTGGGTCAGACGCTTGGGTGGACTTTCAGTTTGGCGAGAGAGTTTCTTGATGTGTCATTGGCTTTTTCGTTAACGTTTAACGAATGCAAGTGACGTTGGGAAGCAATTTCGGAACGTATTCTCAACTAGATTTAGCAATCAAAAATTACGAGAAAACAAAGTTTGTTCAGTTGTGTAAATAAAGTTCCCAGATAATTGAAGGAGCGAGAAAGAGAAGTCTAAATAGAAAAATTAAGAGCAAATTAATATATTCGGAAGTTAAATATTCTTGTATCCACTCTGGATTGTACAAGAGTCGAACTACTGGCCAACGTCCGAATCAAGGGTAAGCGTATCTACTTATTTTGAGTAAATAAAATTTTGAATTTAAAATGTAAATATTACTTTTTATTACTGGATAATTTGATATTTACGTTGCTTGGACGTATAAGAATTAAAGTTATGCCTGATGGAAAAGATTTAGAAATTGTTGACCTGAATGAAGAACACAATCGTGAAGTTAATAAGGTAATTGTTATCATGAAGTTAATAATCAATACAAGAGGCGAACATCGCTATTAACGTAAAGATTTTTACACTTTCACTGTTTTATTGCATTTTTTAAACATTGTTTTGTTTCATTTTTATAGAAAACCTTTAAATGTTTGCCTCGAGAAAGAGCGCTAGACGAGACCGCAAGAAAGTTGACAGAGAAAATGCGAGCAAACAAAAAGTTGATAAGGAATGAAATGTCAACAACGAACACAGTTGTTAAACTAAAGGATCCTCATAATCTTGCGTATTCTCCAGGGCAAAGTAAACATCCCTTACAAAATATTTTGAGAAATCTGCGAAAGAAAGGTTGTATTGTTGAGCTGTTGAAAAATACTGAAAATGTTTTACTTGGAATTTTTTACCAGGACAGTGATATGAAAAAAATGTATACAGCATATCCAGAAGTTTTATTTCTGGATGCAATTTATAAAGTAAATGACAGAAGACTGCCGTTGTAATATAATGCTGATAGAAGATGGGGATGGCAACAGTGAAATTGTAGGAATTTTTCTGCTTACTTATGAAACAGAAAAAGCAATGATAGAAATGGCAAAGATCTTCAAGCTGCACAATCCCAATTCAATAAAGACACAATGCATTCTAACTGATAAGGACGTGATCAAGCGTGCAGCATTTCAGTTAGAATTCCCTGATGCAAAACTACTTATTTGTTTATTTCATGCTCTAAGATGTTTCCGAAGGGAAATAATGGATAAAAGAAGCATCTCAAGTGGTCAGTGAGACACTTGCCTTGAAATTATGCAGAAAATTGCTTATGCAGAAAATGAGGAAGAATATGTTCGCTTTTCCAGTGATTTAAAAAATACAGAGATCGAGTCTGTAATTGAATATTATTATGCTAACTGGCATGAGATCCGAAGTCAGTGGGTTGTAGGATTGCAGCAACGACAAGGAATGACCTGTGGGAACAGAACAAACAATAGACTGGATTCAATCAATCAAAAAGTTGTCCAAGTAGTAAAGCGTCATGGATCCATCGATGGTATGTTTGAAGATTTGCTGAAACTTATCAGAAGTCTCAAAACAGAGACAGATTGTAAGGCAGCAAAGGCCCAAGCAAAGGTCCCCTTGAACATCCCTGTAAGCTGCCAAAGTGAAATGCAATACTTCAACCTTTTGATTCCATTTGCATTTGCAAAGGCTTCACAGAAATTCAGATGCATTGAAAAAGTAGAGGTTATTCAAGAAACTATACCTTGTCTCAACTTCAGTTGAGAGTGACATCATCAGTGAAGCGGTTGCCGTTCGTCTGCATGAAGAAATAGTTCCTATAATTTTCTTTATATAAAGTTCAAAATTCTTTCTGAAATCATATTTCATTTTTTTTCTCGTTGATATAATAAAAAAACTGCGTATATAAAAAAGCCATTTCACGAAATTAAAAAAAATAAATAAATAAATAAATAAACAAAATAAACTCTGACTGTAGTGGAGATTATTCGAATGCAAGATGGCGGCATCCAGTTCCTATGTGAAGAACGTTAAAGGAAAACTTTACCACAGTGAAGCGAAACATATTATACTTAACGTTTACGGCAAATTGGTAGAACAGAACCCTGATAAATCAGTGAATGACATCATAGATTTGGTTGTGGATTTAACTGGAGTCTCGGCAGCAAAAGTCTACAGAGTCAAGAAGGAGCTGAAGAAGGAAGGCAAGGTGTCAACACCGAAGAAGTCTGTGAAACGAAGTGTCGTTAAAAGATTCTTTCAGCAAGTAAGACGATTTTGCTAAATCAGCCATTCGATTAAAAGTACACCACTATTTTTTCCGTAACGAATGCCCCACATTAAACCGTCTGCTGAGAGATGTAAACGCTGATGACGAATTACCAACCATATCACGAGCAACGCTCCATCGCTTGCTCCTACATCTCGGATTCACGTTTGAGAGAAGCCATCGTGATTCTATGTTGATGGAAAGAAATGAAATTTTTTTATGGCGTCATAAATACCTGCGTATGATTAAGAAGTATCGAAGAGAGGAGAGATTAATTTATTACTTGGACGAAATGTGGTGTAATGCTGGCCATAGTTTGAATAAAGTCTGGCAGGATAAAACTGTCGTTTCGGCACGAGATGCCTTTCTTAAGGGGCTATCCACTGGCTTAAAGAAACAGAGTGGGACGGGGGAAAGACTGATTCTTTTACATGCAGGCAGCGAGTACGGCTTTGTGGAAGGTGCACAACGTTTATTTAAATCCAAAAAGACAACTGATTACCACGACGAAATGAACGGGGAATACTTCGAAGCGTGGTTTCGAGAATTCCTTCCTAAATTAAACCTTTCAGAGTTATTGTGCTAGATAATGCTCCGTACCACTCTGTTAAGGAGGAGAAAGTTCCTACAAAGTCTTGGACGAAACCCAGGATACAGGAGTGGTTGAGTAGTAAACAGACAGAATGGCAACCAGACATGATAAAGCGTGAATTACTTGAAATTGTTACTCTTCATAGACACAGATTTGATGGATATCGAATCGATAAAATAGCAGCTGAAGCTGGTCATACAGTCCTAAGGCTTCCTCCTTATCATTGTGAACTCAATCCAATTGAGTTGATTTGGAGTGAAGTCAAAGGTTATGTGGCTCGCAGAAACACTACCTTTAAGATTTCCGAAGTGAAAAAGCTGATGGAAGAAGCAATTGGAACAGTTACACGGAATACTTGGAATGAGTGCATCAACCACGTAAAAAGAATTGAAGAAACATTTTGGAATTTGGCCGATCTGCTCGACCAGGAAGTGTCTCCTTTAATTATTAACACCACAGCCGACTCGGAGACAGAGCTATCCGGAATCGAAAATTTTCCGTAAACATTAAGTATAACCTTTCCTTGATAAAGACAGGGCCATGAGTTTTGATAAGGAGTTAGCCAAAACATGTTAAATAAAATTCTGTTAAATATACAATAATTCATCGGGATGCTTTGAAAATTTTGTCTCGTTCCTCTGCTAATAAGCCCTGAATAAGAGGCCACATCATTTATCCTGAATTCTGCTTCCCTGCAGACCTTCTTAAATTTGGTTATGTCCGCAATAACCTCTTTATTGGTTCAGAATTGATAAAATTGATTTAATACTCCTCAAGTTCTCTCCAGTTTATTTCAATTTATATTTTATTCCCACCTAAGGAAAGACACACGTCATCATATTCAAAATTCTTTATTAAACAAAATTTCAAATCTTAGGCAAATTTAGTTAGTTTGTTAGTAAATGGATTATTGTAATAAAAATTTATTTAGATATTTAAAATAGAATTTTAATTCTAGACATTAAAATACAAGTAATTATAAGCAAATTTCTTCCGTCCTTCCTTTACTGAATCGTTTCTCTATATGCGCGCTTCCCTTATAGACACCTTAGCGTTCATCAATATTAGCATTTACGAATAGTTATTCAAGTTAGTGACACTACTTATCTGAGTATGTTGATTTACCGACTATCACGGATAGATTCACAAGCACTATTTTAACACTTGATTCACAACTTCGCTTCCGAGCTGGCACTATTGATCACTAATTTTATCTCCGCTGTGTTCGTGCTTGGATACCCCTTCTTGTCGTCTCCGTTATTCCCGTGAATGACCGGCCGGAAGTACAGATTCCACCAGGTTGAATTTGTACATTAATTTAATTCACAATAGACATCGATGTTTCCTCGTTGATTATCACCCTTGGCGATACTCCCATACGCCTCCGTTAGCGAGCTGGCTCTGACGTGAAATTGCGCTTTTTGCTCCTATGGTTGTTTTGGCATCGTGGATGTAGTTAGATTGAATTTCTCAGTTTTGATTTGAATTCGTGTGTCCGATAATAGACTCCTTCACTGACACGTCAATTATTAAATTTAATAATCATTCGTGTCATTAAAACAGCATCATCTTTTAAGCGTCCATCATCCGTTCTTACTTCTTCTTTGTTCACTTCGCAATGTTGTGCAGGAAGAATCTACCAATCACAGATGAAGAGAAATTCTTATTCCTCTGTACTACCAATCGCCTTTCATTATTTTCAATCCGTTAGTTGTTCATCTCGCTCTCTCACCCCTGGTGATCGTTTTTAGAAGCCTCTCCCCTCTTTCTCTTTGCCAACATGTGTTAATAAAAATATTTGTAACAGAACATTTTAAAATAAATGAGTAATAGGGAAAGCTAAATACACATATTCAAACATAATTGTTTGAATCTGTCATGAAATCCTGTCATGTCACAATTTAAACACTTCTTAAATATTAATTAAAAAAAATAACCTGTATGCTTCTTGCATTTGTCTTTAATAGGTGAAATTTCATAGTAGCAATAGTAATTATATATTTTTATTATAAATATTAAGAACTTTCGACGTTAACAAATAACATGAAGAAAAGAATCTTTCTTTTCTTCATCCATGAAAATATAATAAAGCACTTTAAAAACCACTAATGTATTTTTAAATTATTTTTATTTACACTTTTTATGTTTTTTGTCAAATTGCACCACAGGGAAGGAACACTTCTCTGAGGTTTTATTGAGTAATACGAGATTTCAAACAGCAATCAATTGTTTTTATTTACACTTGTATCAAAAGCTAAACAACAATCATTACGCTATTTAACAGAGAAATGAAAGAGATGGTCGAGTTTGCACGAAGAAGATTAAAATATTTTAAAAATTACTTTAAAAAACGATATCTGACAGATACCATTCGACTTTTCTATCTACGTGATTATAATTGGATTATAGGAAGGTCTAATGTAATATAGTACTAGTGTAAAGGCGGAAGGATACACTAGTACATCATGTTGTGCATGATGGTAAGCGACCTCATTCCGTGACGACACTCTCAACTGAAGTTGAGACGAAGTATAGTGATGGAAGTTTGTAAAATCTCATGAAGGTGTTCTTCATGTGAATGCTGACAAATGCCAGTGCACTTTTTTTGTTGGAATGGGTTTACCCTGCCAACACATACTGTGCTGCAGAAACGACAAGAACCTAGATTTGTACTGCACTGAACTCATAGCCTCTAGGTGGACCAAGTTCTACTACTTAGGCAATAGTCGCCTCACTGCTGCTGACCCATGCCCTGATAAACAATTGCAAAACAAACCGTTAAAGTGCACAACCGTTATCACAGGATCCAGAGTTCTATCGCAGCATGAAAAATTTAAAGCTGCATCTTTCATTACTGCACAGCTTGCTTGATTGGCTTCCGAAGCTACTTGTCAATATTCCCCGAGCATGAAAGTTCTTGAGCAACTGCTTAAAATCTGGCTCGAGGATAAGGAAGCTATAGTATCTGCAGTTGAGGATGATAAACAATGCGTAGGTAATTCGGCACCACAAGAAGTTTCAGATATTCCAGAGAACACAACAGAAACACCCACCAGCTCTTCTCAAAATAAAGTAATTGCGTCCGGAAGAGAAGATTCCTCAGGGCTCTTATCAGAACTTCTCACGCAACAAGATTGTTTAGAGAACACAACAGCAAGCGACAAAATCAATTCTCAAAAGCAAGTTCCTGAACATGAAAAAATTTTAAATCCTAAGCTGCCTTTTCGATTACCACTTAATGTTGTTAATGTAAAAAAATTGCCGAAACTGCCTCTTAAAATACCGAAAAGGGGCAGACCTAAAGGAACGGCTGTGAGTCTTCGAAAAAAGAAACAAGCAACCAGACCACTGGCCTTCCAAAAGAAGCATCCATCTGAGAAGGACGTAATGATGCTAAGGTGGTTTGTTTCTCGTTCAAATGTGGAAAAAGCTATAAAAGGCACATTATTATATGAGGAAACCGTGGAACAGAATGTGAACAAAATATCCTCTGCTTGCCTCGATGAAAATGTATGCATTTCCGGATTACGTCAATACTTCACTCTAGATGGGTGGGAAGCTCTTCAACATGTCGTAAAAGTTAAAAAAGATAATCAAATTTGGTTATGTCCAAAGTGCAAAAAGAACGCCGCAGAAGACAGCATTTGTTGCAACTCATGTTTAGAACGGTTCCATTTGTCATGTATGGCTTTAAAGTCCGCACCAAAAACTAAATATTGGTTTTGCAGAAAGAGCTGTAATTTTAAAAACAATTCCACCTCAATGACTGTATACTAGAGCAAAATAAAAAAATAATTTTAAGAATATTTTTTATATTTTTTTTTTATTTTAAAATATTTTCTCTAATATTTTTTCTTTTTCAAATTTTTCTTTTTTTTTTCTTCTTTTACTTTGTGCCTAATCCAGTCGCAAAACCGCTCCAAACTCTCTTTCCAACGCGTAGCCTCCGCATATGTCCAGCCACATGCAGAGGCTTTGCCCAACGTTACTGTAGACACATTCTGTCCATGTATGGCGCCACAAGTCAACTTGAAAATAAAGCCTAAACGGCACCATGTACGTAGCCTCTGCGTATAATTATAGCACACCTTGTACTGGAAACCAGGGAGAGAGCAGTAACCCCTAACACTACGGTAAACTGACTCAATGACACCAACACTCAATCAACAACTCCTCCTACTCGCTACTTGGAGCATTTTGACATAGCACATATAGGTAGTCGCTCGGTTCAAAAGTACTGCTTTTCTAAACGATTTGCATTCAGGTCCTGTTACCATCCAACGTGACCGGTCGGGCTGGTAACACAGACAGCTAACGTTAATTTATAATTAACGAATGCTTGACAAGATGCATTTAAAAGGCGTAACACAAGTTAAAACAGTGGGTTTACTACGCAAAAACTTCTATATGTTGCGATAACAAAGCTTGCATAAATGAACCACTTAGTTCCATAAATTGTCTGCTGTTCATATACACCAGATACACTCACCGTTTGCAGTTATGGGTGGCATCTATAATTTTCATTCTAAATTAGCATAACGCTAATTCCAAAGATGATAGTCGATGTTAAGCTGAAAGCGTAAAAAAAAAACAAAAAAAAAAAAAAAGGAAAGTTCTCACCAAATAGAAAGTCACAACACTAATTTTCTTATCTTTTTAGCGCAGCTTTCACACATGGCAGACAAAAGAACATTCCCTTTCTTCTGTCTATTACACGGAGGTGCAAGCAAAGTTTTTTTCCTCCAAAACGTGGAAAAAACAGACAAAAGGAATCACCTTCAGGATAATTCAAAGCTTTCAAAAACATTAGCCCATCTATTTTGCAGGCAGCATTAAACTTTTACTACTACAATTGTAGGCAGAGATCGGATGTTACAAAAAAAAACGAACATCGCTGAAACGAGGGAAATAGAACGAACGTCCCTTTTCGTGCCGATGCTTCCCTGCATAACACTCTCTTTTTGCTCGTATCATTCTCCCAACAAAAGCGCTCAATCGTCGCCTTTGTTAAGAGCACATTTTCGCAGAAAAGCTACAACAACAAAGCTCAGTGGAGATCTTCGCTCGCAATTGTGTAGCTTCCCAACAAAATAAAAGACAAACTCTAATATCAAAAGGTTAACAATGCCATTATGTTCAAAACACAAAACGTATTTCATATAAGCATAACAAGCACCAACAACCACACGCAAGATTCTTCACAACACGACGACCACACCCATTCCAAACGATCTAAATAAAAATTAAAAAAAAAAAAAAACGATCTTCAAAACAACAACGGACCACACAATACGGAAAAGCAATAAAGCATACAAGCTACTCTACAACACTAAAATTACACGGACACCAGTCACAAAAGCTAATTCTCAATTTTGCAGCATAACACATGGTGATTTGAATAAAATAAGACGCTATACGATCACAAAAGGCCAAACTCATCTTATTTATAAGATTAATTTTTATTTTCCTTTTTATCCAACTATTTGACATTAACCAGGTAAGTGTAAGTGGATCTGGTGGCACTTAGATAGGCCAAATGAGACCTCTTGGTAGTCTATAAGATATCAGTGGGACAGATAGACAAGGGAGGTTATATCACACATTAAATGAACAATCACTATTTTCTAAATTAAGAATATAAATTATTTCCTATTACTTACACATCCAACCTCTGTATGACAATAAAATCCGCAATAAATATTGTTGCAACATCATGACAATGATAAAAAATCCTAATGCTACAATCCATGCTATTACTGCTCCTTGAAACCATCTTGGTAAGCCTGAAAATAACAAAAATGATATATTAACAAGTTTACTTGATTAATAATATTAAAACAGTAATATTCATTTCATCAAATAATTACATCTAGAAAACATATGCAGCTTGTTAATCATTTCTCTTTTCAATGCAATTATTAATGATCAAGAACCAAGGAGGACTGACGTATACAGTCGAAACTCGCTAAGTTGGCTAAGTGGATACCTGATAAGTGGATAAATTTCTATGCTAAAATTTGTGAACACTCTTGTTAACTGGATAAAATAACTGAAAATGCACAGTGTATCTGCCAATGACAGAAACATTCTTTCTACTGTTTCTGGTGATTGGCACAACACATTCTATGTAATATATACACTCTGCTTATAATAGCCATTTATGATAATACCAAATAGAAATATCACAAATTTTCTCTAAAAATAGCATTTAGTTATGAGGCAAATTAGAATGCATGGATAACAGGCGACTTGTGGGATTAAGGTTGAAAAAACTGATCAACAAATGTGAATACAGAAGCCAAATATTCTTTTGTTTTGTAATAACTGATAATTCTATACTGTTAAATTAAACATTAGACACTGTTAAAATGAATCAGTGCTGAGTACTGTATTTTTTTTAAATGAAAATCCTTACTCCGGATAAGTAGATATTTTCTTCTGGTCCCGAGGCTGTCCACTTATCAAGGTTTGACTGTATTAAATTCATAGTTTTTCTATTTTGATAAAGCAATTGCCATCCATTGTAATCATCTCTTTCAAATTCAAGGACCTTATTTTTACATCATTAATTCCAAATGGTTATTTTTCACACACACACACACACACACACACTCTGTAACAGCTAACAGGGGACAGAAGAAAAGAATCGTCTTTGATAAGAGCTGTCGGACTAAGATTTAGCTATAATTTATTTTTTTACTGTTACTATTACTATTTTCGTTACGTCGCGGTAATAACAGACATTGTTGGCGGCACGAGTAGAAGAGGTGGAATTACAAGGCGAATTTGGAGACGGCAGTCGCAATATTTTAGTTCTCTGGAGGATGCCTAGATATGGACCTAATGAGAGAGGAAAGGTGTTCCTTAATTGGGAGAAGATTAAAGGACTACTATGAGAAGTTCCACTTAGCTCCACACTTAGAGGAGAAACGCTGAGGAGTGTTGAGACATGGACTGAAGCGAAGCAATGTTTGAAAGAGCGATTTGGGTCATCGAAAAGTGAGATTTGGGTCATCGAAAAAACTTTTATTTACCCGAGTCCAGTATGAGAATGAAAGTTTTTTGAAATTTTATAGTGACCTCCATGATTTGAATGTAACTTTGCGTCAACCTTTACCGGAAAAGGATTTAGTAGAACTGGCAATAGAGAATATGGCTGACTACCTTAGACAAAAAGTGCGTCCTTCTGCAGTAAAGACAGAAGGACAATTGATACGGAATGGGAGCGTATTTGGGACTCCACTCAACATTCATCAGCTGGCGGTCGCTCCACTCGTTTTGAAGGTGCCACTGGTGAGTCTAAGGGAGGACCTAGGGACTCTACTACCGACACAGTTCGGTTCCGGTGTTTTTGTTGTGGTAGACCTAACACTTTGATGAGAAATTGTGATTGCCAGGGCAGGCGACCAGAAACCGCTCCTGGCAAAGATTAGAAGCCTTTGGACCGCTCTGGGGTAGGTAGGTTCCCTATGTTTATAAAAAAAAAAAAAAAAAAAAAAAAAAGTAAGACTGTATAAGTTGTTAGGGGTGTTATTGGAAAAAAAACGTTAATGAACTTTTGGGTTGAGTGTATCTGTTCTCCTACCTTTTTCTTTAAGTGCGGCTTCGCGGTCGGGTTTTTTTGGGGGAGGGGGCTCCACACTTTCTTTATGGTAGGGACGTCTGACCTGGTCGATGTTTGCATGTGGTTCATTCCTTGTTAAGGCTAAAGATGCCAGTAGGATGGAGACCATGCGAAACGTCGAAAGGTAGTCTTACCCTTCCTTTTTGAGTAGTGGGAGATTTGAGTTAAGCTCCTTTTAATTACTGTAATGTAATTTTTTTTTTCAATTTTTGTTTACATTAATAGTTTCTCTCAAGGGGTTAAATCCTTGTTAAGGTCTGTGGTGCCAGTAGGAACCTCTTTCAAGGGGAGCTATGGGTCGACAAGAATTGAGTGGGGATTTTCTTTAGCTAGTGGTTGATATTTAATGTTTTCTTGATGTCTTTTTGAGCTTTTGGAGTTTGAGGTTGGGTTTTTTTTTGGAGTCAATACATCATTTATTTATTTTTTTTTAAATGCCCTAGAATCTTGAAGAGATTTAGAGAAAATACGCGAGTCCCTTGAAAAAGAATAAAGTTTTCCTTATGTGAGGTTGCCCCCTTCTTTGCGGATTTTTAATTCTCGTCTGTGGGTAATTTCGATGCCAAGGAGGTTTCCGGGTGTCTCTTCTGATATAATAAAAGATGCTTATGACGCTTTCTTGTTTGCGCCGTGGTTTAGGAGAAAATACAGGGTTTGGCAGCGTTCATAGTAGGATATTAAAAGCACACCATTAGGATGTAAATGTAATTTATTTATTATCTCCTATGTTAGTTAATAGTTAAAGGTATGCCATTTACAAATGTGTAAGTCATTGACCATTGCATGGATTACTTTTTGAATATGACTCCTGTCAAATGATGCCCCCTCTGCACAACACATTCATCTAGACGGCGTTGGAAGCTTTTCATAACTCGGTGTAACGTATTCCCTGGGAAATTGCCCAGGGTAGTTCTGATGCGATCCTTCAACTCAGGAATGGTGGCACAACGTGTTCGGAAAACTTCTTGCTTGAGGTAGCCCCAAAGGAAAAAGTCTGCACATGAAAGATCAGGTGATCGAGGCGGCCAGATGTCACCATAACGAGAAATTACTCTTCCCGGAAAGGTCTGTCGCAAGAAAGCTATGCAAATTCTGGCTGTATGCGAGATCGCTCCGTCTTGTTGAAACCACAATTGGTCGATATCCACATTCAACATTTATTCCAATAATCATTATTCCAACGCCACTTAGATGAATGTTTTGTGCAGCAGGGACATCATTTGACAGGACTCATCTTCAAACATTAATTAACCCAATCAAATATTGACTTACAAATTAACAAATGGCATACGTGCAACTACTATTTGACATAAAGAGCAATAAATAAAAAGCATTTATTTCCTGCTGGTGTGCTATTAATATTACGCTATGAACGCTGCCTCACCCTGTATTTACGGTTCGAAATTGTCCAGCCTGGGATGAGCTTTCGTTCGGAGGTGGGGGTCTCTGTAACATGCTATAAGGGGACAGAAGAAAAAAATCGTTTTTGATAAGAGCTATCGGACTAAGATTTAGCTAAAATTTATTTTTCTACTGTATTTCTAATTAAATTTAGCTATAATTTTTTTTTACTATTACTATTTTTGAGATGGCGCAACAAAGGGAAAACGGAGAAGACAGATATATTATTACATCATGGTAATAATAGATGTTGGCGGCACGAGTAGAAGAGGTGGAATTACAAGGCGAATTTGGAGACGGTAGTTGCAGTATTTTAGTTCTCCGGAGGATACCTGGATGTGGACCTAATGACAGAGGAAAGGCGTTCCTTAGCTGGGAGAAGATTAAAGGACTACTACAAGAAGTTCCCCCACGGCAGGATTTCTTGGAGAATAGCCTGTAAGAAAGACGAAAACTTAGGACATGGATAAAAATGGCGACCGCACGTTCGAAGTCAAATCCCGCTTCCCGTGATAAACGATTTCCAAGAAAAATCTGGTAATGGTTGATAATTTGGGTCAGTTTTATTTAGTAAAGAATAGTTTTCTGTTTTGGTTTTCCCCTTTTTCTTTTCTCGGTGACAGATTTGGATCGACAACTTGGTGCATCTCTACCATGAAGACTGAACCCCTAGTTGTGATTTTATTTAATGAAAACCTGTGCCTAGAAGGTATTTTTTCAGCATAGTTAGCGACGGGTCCTTACTAATAGTACTAACCCCTTTCCCGTAGAGAGAAAACCGCTCCCCCCCCCCCTTTTTTACTTACCTTCCTTCCCCGTCGCCCAAGTTCAACCCGTAGAAGACTCCAAGCATTTCTACATACGGACACCAATTGGAATTACGAAGCAGTGAAGAGACGATGTCCTTTTAACGAACCGATTAACTCGCACAGATTGGAAAAAACATTAGATTTGGCTATTTCCGAAATTAAGCTTGTCTTATAAATTGGGGATATTCAGAATAATAGGGAGTTGTCCAAAACGAATGAAAAAGTAACGGAGGAAAAAGCTTTAATTGATTTAGAGTGAGAAAAGAGGGGTGATTAACTCGATCAGTATTGTCCAGGAAATATTAGATTGGCTATCATAAAACCATTACCAAACAGTTTTTGTCATATTTATTTTATTTTTCAGAGGAGACGCGACGAAAACTGTTAATTTTCTTTAAGATTTCTAAAATGCAAGCTACAAACTTTGATGAACTCTGTCACTAAGAATTGCCAAAATAATAATTACAAAAAGTTAAAAAAAAATATAGAGAAACATAATCTTAGAATTAAAAGAAGAAATCCCTATGAAATTGTAATTAGAAAATATTTTTATGACAGAATAATTAAAAGTCCTACCTTATCCGAGCTGTGGTTTTGCGTTTTTTTCATTAAGATAAGGTAAATCACATTGACAAACAGTGATTAATAAGAATGTGAGTAATTTTTGTAAAAGGGTGTCTTATGGAATAAATCACCTAGAGGAATACAGATGTTATAGTACACACACACACTTTTCTACTATCTATACACTAAGAGAAGACAAGGGAAAGATATTATCGCTTGATACAGCACTGCAATGGTCAGTCTAAATTATGAGACCATCCCTGTATATCTGATACAGTCACACGGACTCTTGACGCAACACATAAATGCATAAAGACAATAAGAAAAATGAAGTACGTAAATATTTACTCATTCGACATTTATTATAGGATAAAATTTAGTATTTGTTAGTTTGCTATTAAATTTTCAGATGATCACAGGTTACCCTCATGGTTCACTGCCTAGTCTTCCATTACCTTATCCTCTCTTATGTCCTCATAAGTTGTTCCACCCACAATAGTCCCTGACTTTTTAAGAAGAAATTTTATTTTTTTCATGACCCAAAAAGAATATTACAATTACATATTTTGCTTAAATTTTAATTTATTTTCAATTTCACTTAATTCATCTTTTTTTTTTCTTTCAAAGATTTTCTAAAGCTATTTGATTGTGCAATGAGAGTCAAGTTAGATTTTTTTTCTGCCTCCAATGCCAATTCATCAGCAGCCTTTGATAATGAAATTATGTCATTTTCCAATACAATTTTTCTTTTTTTTTAATTTTTCAAATTCAGCCTTCTCATCCGATTTCCTTTTATTACCATCATTTTCATTCTTTTTTTCCTGTAATGCATTGAAATATTTTTGGCGAGCACCTTGCACTGAGATAATCAAACCTTTGTAATTGGTACTTGCAAAATACCACCACAATAAGTAATATAGTCATAAATCCTTCTTTGGGCGATTAATGAAGTTTCTTTCATATAATCTGTCATCAACTCTTTATTAATTGAAAATCCTCTTTCTATAGATGCTTGTCCATGAGATAATGTCAAAATGATTTTAGTAATAATCCATAAATAATTAAATTCATCAGCATTCATATATTTTGCAAAAAAAGTATCTAATCTGCCGTTTTCATCATCTTGCTTATAATCTAAAAAACTTCCTCTGTTAGTTGTCACTATTTTTTCCAGAAATATAAAATACTGTCGGATGAAATAATCACATTCACTTTGCTTAATAATAGGGGAATCAGCCAGTATAACAATTTTTTAAAAATATTCACGACAGATTTCACTATTGGATGCCATAACAATTGGGTTTAAACAAACAGCATTTCTAACAAGAGCAAACTTAAGAGGAGACTTTTCAATCATTTTCTTAACTATTTTCATCAAAATTTTTGAACAATCTTTTTTAAATGTAATTTCTGCCTTTTCTGAAATTTTTTCACTCTTAACTAATTCCTGAATATGTTTGTTTGCTACAAATCCAATATCAGTTTGTTTATAAGGTAAAATAACATCAAGATTATTAATATCAATTTTAATAAGCTTAAAAATTGTATTAGCTTCTACCAACACATCTGGCTTAACAAACCTCATTAAATTTCGTAATAACACTTCTAAATCTGTAGCTAAGAATGGTAACATAGGTTTGTCTGTTTGATATTTCTCTAAGAAATATTTAAAATCTTCAGCCACACTTAAATAAAATTGTAACTTTGATGTTAAAGTTTGATCTTTACAATTTAATTATTTCATAAGAATTAGACTTTGGCACAGTGTACTTTTTTGGTAATTTCTCTATCGTTTCTACATATTTTTTAACATTTGGAATTACATTAATTACACGTTGTACAACAGGTGCATTTTCGATCCAACGTGTCGGACAAAATTTCAATGGATAAAGTGTGCTCTTGGTAATTCTTTCAAAATCCTGTCGTCTTGCTGGTGTATCCTTAAATAATGTATGTAATGCTTTAAATAGGGAATCCAAATCCCAATTAACACTAAACCAGCCGTGTTTAAATGCCCCATGCATGATATGCAAACCACAACTTCCAATATTAAGAGGCTTACTATCTATTTCTTCATCAGAACTCAAATATTTAAGTAAGTCATTAAAAAAGGCCCAATTGACATTTGGACCATCCATAGATATTTGAATCAACATCTTCAAATTCAAACTCTTAGTTAATTCTTTAAAATTGGTCAATAAATCAGCTGCCGTAGAATGACCTAGAAAAGCTGAATCAAAAAAATGACTACGAACAATTTATGACTTTTCACAAAAAAATCTCACATGTAAATCAAGCTGCTTAGATTGAGTCTTAAGATGAGAGATTCATCAAATAGGATAACAAAATGATTGGCTGATTTAACATCATCTTTAAGCAAGGAATGTATGTGAGGAGCTATTCCAAAACAAGCAATGTTTTTTCAGCTGGCGATGCTGTTCTGCCAACTGCAGTAATGGCGTCCATAGTAGTGAGATTAGTTCCACTTTTCGACCCCCAAAGATGACGGCCACATAAGCGATCTACTCGTTGGTTTTCAAACCAAGGCTTTTTCTATATCATGAAAATGCCTTGGTTCAAACCACTGTGTAACATTAGGCATATCTATAACCATGCCTAATCTTACACCATGGTTTAAACCATGCGGTGTACAAAATGGCGAGAGGAAGCGGGAAACACTACAAACCGATATCGGTTACAGAAAACTGCTAATTTCATCCTAATTAAATAGAAATTTCATATATCTTTATATTAAATAAGTAAATAAATTTAAAAAATTATTAAATATCTTTTCTAATAATAAAACAAAATTTCAATGCATATAAGCAGAGAAAATGCCTTACACAATAAAAAAATCATGACCCAACACTCAAATTCATGAGTTTTGAAGGTCCTTTTAAGAATGACCCAAAATTCATGTCTTTTCATGACTTTCATGACCCGTACAAACCCTGTGTATTTTAAGGTCGGTGAGATAATAAAACATGTGGTATAAGTTCAGTGAATCCATTTGCTTCATATTGCGATTTCCTGACTTCCTATGTCAGTTTAAGTAACTAGATGAATTTTTTTTCACACAAAAAAGGAAAAATGTCTGATCAATGAAAGTTAGAAAATCACAAAGAAAGTTGGTGATAAGTGGTGATGAAAAAATTTGTGACGGCGCGTGCGTAATATCTTGTGCGATATTCCACGCTTCCCGCCACTATAGATATGTAATGAAAGATACACACTCTCTCTCTCTCTCTCTCTCTCTACAGGTTTGCCAGAGGTTGCCTAAGACCATCGGAAATAAAAATTCCATTGATAAAAATTACAGTCGGGGTCGCCACATCATAGGGAATTGTATTAAAAGGGTCACAGAACTATAAAGGTTGAGAACCGCTGCTCTACATGGACAACATGAAAACCTATGCCTCCACACAAACACAATTGTGCTAGTTACTTGATATTACATAAACTTTTTCAAAAGACATACACATGCAATTTGGGTTGGCAAATGCAAAAGTATTCACATTGAAAATGGAGTACTCAGGGAAAGGGGCTTCACTTTAGAAGAACCAGGTCACATTGCTGCTATGAAAAATGACGACTTTTACAAATAGGACTTGAAAGGACAACGTAAACTGCTTACAAAGCACAGAAAGCACCATCCATACAAGAGCTACTGAAAGACTCGCCCTGTCTCGTTCAGAGAGAGGCAAAGGTCTTACTGACATAATAGATCTACACCAGAAACAGACTCAGTCACTCAGAGAATTCTTTCACTCTAAACAACACACATCACCACTACACAAAGCAGTCTGCATGGCTGATACAAAATACACACCTTTGAATCGGAACAGCATGCAGATCACCCATAACATTCCTACAACATGCACTAAACTTCAATCATGGCTCGGAAAGCAACTCCACGGTAGACATCCTTCTGACCCTAATCAGCTGCACGTCAACAAAAGAGTGTCGAACTTTCGGTTAAGTGAAGGGAGTCTCCTTGGGGAAACAGAACGAACCATGATTGCCATACAATACCAGGTTATTAACATTAACAGCTACAGAAAACATATCAAAGATTCAACTAATGGAAATGCCATATCGCAGAGGAAACCATATTATCAGGAAATGGCATATCACAGAGGAAACCATCCAACACGTCATATCCAGTTGCAAAATACTCACACAGACAGATTATCTACACAGACATAACCAGTTAGCTAAGATCATACATCAACATCTATAGTCTGCGCTCAGCTAGGCTTCTGATTGGCTAATGGCACATTCTGGCACTAAACCAGTTTTTTTCTTTTATTGCACAGACTTTAGCTAAAATACACAAGCTTAGGGACATCCACTCTCTGTATTATAAATATACCCCAGACACTTGTCTTAGAGAACACCACACACCCTATATTTTGGCAAAACTATAATCACTGACAAAACTATCCCTCATAACAGACCAGACATTACACTAGTAGATAAGCAAAACAAAGTGACCTACATAATTGATATCTCCATTCCCAACACACAATCTACAAAAGACATACACTGACAAAATCACTAAATATACTGATCTTGCACACGAAATAAAACACCTTTGGGAAGTTAACAGATTACATATTGTTCCTATCATTCTTTCTGCCACTGGGGTTATTCCACACTTGCTACACAAAAGCCTGTCGACAGTAAATTTAAACCCACACTTATACAAAACTTTACAGAAAGCCACAATTCTAAACACATGTCGCATTGTAAGGAAATTCCTACACCCAAACATCAATACTCCCACGAGTTGTTGTTGTTGTGCAATTTTCCCCTTCCATGCATTTGAGACCCTTGGGCTTGGCCCTCTCTTGGGTCCACCTCTGGGACTTGGCCTCCTGACTTGATCCGAGTTTGGTTTCTCCAAACAATAATTGTATTGTATTGTAGCAACAAGCATTTCTCATCCACAAACTCTATTAAAGAGAACATGGAAAAAAGAAATTGCTCCCTAACGGGCAAAGCCCAAAATGGGGTTAATTTATGGGTTAGATAAAAATGTCGGCAAGATTGAAAACGTTAGTTGAAAAATCATTATCATTGTAAAGCTGTAATAATTTTATCGCAGGATCAATCCACCCGGCTTGAGAAGAATAAGAACGAACAGATAGTTTTAATCTATTTCCCCTAATAACTCTAGAACAACGAAGTCCTATTGAAGCTAAAAAATTTGATGAATCAACACGACCATTCAGAATATTTGCAAGAAAATTGATCATATAACAGGTTCCTAATCTATTGAGAGACCAAAAAGCGAATTGATCCCTCACAATACCATCAGAACTATCAAATTCTTTTTCGCAATACTTAAACAATGCATCATGAGACTTCATCAATTTTAAAAATGTTCTATTAGTAAAGCCTGGGAACCAAATAGGAAAACCATAAAGAATTTTAGCAAAACAACACTTAAATAAATAGAACAGATAGTACCGGGTTGACGATAAAAAAAAGCAAGACGCTTGAGACAACCCACTCGCCTCGCCACTTCTAAATTTAAACAATCAATATGGGTATTAAATGTGCCATATGAATCATACCAGACACAGACATCTCTGATAGTAGAATCAGCAGGAATTAAAGTGTTTCCAACGTAATATTTAAAATTTATTTTCATTGTCTTACGAGAGAAACTAATAATTTTCTATTTATTAATATTAATCTCTAAACCATTATCGGAATACCAATTATTAACCTGAATAATTTTCGTCTGAAGAGTCAATGCATCAACAGATGATGAAATTCTACTAAAGATTTTTAAATTGTCAGCGAACATAAGAGCTGAAACCGGACCCTCAGCAAACAAACAATTTAAATCACAAATAAAGAAATTAAAAAGCAATGGGCCTAAAGGAGAACCCTGAGGTATACAACTCATAATCGAACCAAAGCAACAATTGAATTAGCAATAATAATAATAATAATAATAATAATAATAATAATAATAATAAACACACAAAAATTATAAACACAAAAAATGGCATAAACCCATAAACACACACAAAAATTATACACCCAACAGAAACCTAAATGGCAAAAGCGGATTGAGTCTGAGATTGACGAAATCCGCAAGTAGTTATTGACTTACACAGTACACTAAAAACAACATTTCATCAAAGCCTCAGACAGTTATTTAAGAAGATTAAAACACACACCAGACATGAGCAGCACAATCAACACATTACAGAATATTTGGACACATTAAAACAAAAGTTGGCTGCAAAAACACAATGCCTGAAGAGATACAAAACATGCACTCAGCGCAAACAGCAGAACAAGTTATTCGCAAACAATGAGAAGACATTCTATAAGCAGTTAAACAAAGATTATACACAGACAGAAAACACTGGTCTGCCAACATAAAGAGCACTCCAACATTATTGGTTGTCTCTTTGATCTGTCTCAGTTTAACATAATAGGGAAGCTAGCTGGATCAGGGAAGAGGAGCAATTAGCATCCACACTATCAAACATGCCTTATACTGACATAACAGCAGATGAAGTATCACAAGTCATTAAACGTACTCACAATTGGAAGGCTCCAGGTGTAGTTAGGATTCAGAACTTCTGGTATAAGTGCTTCACCTGTTTGCATCTGATCCTTGCAAAACAGATCTCCAACACTTTGCAAACACCACAGACATTGCCACATTTCCTCACACAAGGAATAACATACATGGTACCAAAGTCACATAACACTACAGATCCTACACAATATAGACCTATCACATGCCTGCCCACACTTTACAAAATAATAACTGCCTGTATCACAAACAAAATTTATACACACAGACACAAACAACATTCTCACTGCGCAACAAAAGGGATGCCGTAGAAATCACATGGGTTGTAAGGAGCAACTCCTGATAGACATTTGGTCCTCCGGCAAACTCACAATAAACATAGACAGCTCCCTGCAGCCTACATTGATTACAAACGGGCTTTGATGGTGGGTTTTGATAGTGTCCCACACATATGGCTTTTATATACATTACGATTATATAAAATAAACCCTACACTTATCACATTTTTAGACAGTACAATGCTGCACCGGAGAACTACACTACACCTCACACTCAACAGTGAAACCATCACGACTGAAAAAATACAGGTAAACCAGGGTATCTTCCAGGGTGACGCACTGAGCCCACTCTGGTTTTGTCTTGCACTAAATGCACTTTCCAACAGACTGAATAGCACAACTTACGGCTACACAATTAAATGTAATAAAAGTCGCCACTACATGCTTTCACACTTACTCTACATGGACGACATGAAAATCTATGCCTCCATACAAACAAAATTGCACCAATTACTTGATATTACACAAACTTTTTCAAAAGACATACACATGCAATTTGGGTTGGACAAATGCAAAACCATTCACATTGAAAATGGAGTACTCAGGAAAGGGGGTTTCACATTAGATGAACCAGATCATATAGCTGCTATGGAAAATGACGAATTTTACGAATATCTAGGATTTAAGCAAGCCAAGCTTCTGGAGCACAAACACATGCAGAATACACTCACTAAACAATATCTTCATAGGCTAGAGACAATACTTAAAACACATTTAAATTCCAGAAATTTATCCAAGGCCATCAATACTTATGCCACGACAATACCCTCCTACTCCTTTGGAGTCATACAGTGGACACACACAGATCTTGAGGGACTTGAAAGGAAGCAACGTATACTGCTTACAAAGCACAGAAAGCACCATCCACACACAGCTATTGAAAGACTCGCCCTGCCTCGTTCAAATGGAGGCAGAGGTCTTATTGACATAATAGATCTACATCAGAAACAGACTCAAGTCACTCAGAGAATTCTTTTACTCTAAACAACACACATCACCATTGCACAAAGCAATCTGCATGGCTGATACAAAATATACACCTCTGAATCTGAACAGTGTGCAGAACACCCATAACATTCTTACAACATGCACTAAACTTCAACTCTAAGCAAATCCACGGTAGACATCCTTCTGACCTCAACCAGCCACTTGTCGACAAAAAAGCGTCGAACTTTTGGTTGAGTGAAGGGAGTCTCTTTGGGGAAACTGAAGGAACCATGATTGCATACAAGACCAGGTTATTAACACTAAAAGCTACAGAAAACATTATCAAAGATTCGACTGACTAGTCTCGCAGGAAATGGCATATCGCAGAGGAAACCGTCCAACACGTCATATCCTGTTGCAAAATACTCACGCAGACAGATTATTTACATAGACATAACCAGGTAACCAACATCATACATCAACATCTAGCTAAGATACACAAGCTAAGGGACATTCACACTCCATACTATAAATATATCCCCGATACTGTCTTAGAGAACACTACACAAACTATATTTTTACAGAGCTATAATCACTGACAAAACTATCCCTCATAACAGACACTGACAAAAATTACACTAGTAGATAAGCAAAACAAAGTGACTTACATAATTGATATCTCCATCCCCAACACACACAATTTACAAAAGACATACACTGACAAAATCACTAAATATACGGATCTTGCACATGAAATAAAACGCCTTTGGGGAGTTAACAGAGTACACATTGCCCCTATCGTTGTTTCTGCCACTGGGGTTATTCCACACTCGCTACACAAAAGCCTGTCAACAATAAATTTAAACCCACACTTATACAAAACCTTCCAGAAAGCCACAATTCTAAACACCTGTCACATAGTAAGGAAATTCCTACACCCAAACATCAATACCCCTGCAAGTGTGTAACTTTCCCTCCCTTGCATTTGAGTCCCTTGGGCTTGGCCCTCTTTTGGGTCCGCCCCTGGGATTGGCTTCCAGACTAGATCAGAGTTTGGCTTCCCCAAACAATGTTAATAATAATAATAACAATAACAACAACAATCAATCAATTTATTCAATCAATGAGTATGTACTTGATGCATTGCTCAACAGGCATAAGCCCAAAACGAACTGTGACATATGATGTCAGTGTAAATTTTTTTTGATAAACTTAAACGTAAACTCCAAACAACTTTGCTTAAAATGAAAGATGAAGGTCTCAACAACAACATAGATCACGAGAAGTTCTCCAAGGTTCTCATGGCAGTTTCTCGCATCGTGTCCCGCTGTGTTCTGGGGAGAAGGTATGGATTATCAGAGGGTCAATTTTCAATTTTCCGAGACATTTTTCTTAATAAAATTTTGAACCATATACACTTTATTAACCTGGATTAATGTTATGATGCAAAAAAAAAAAATAAAATAAAGTCTAATTTTTCCGTGGAGTTTACCTTTAAGGTATGTTAATATGGATACATTTTTTTTAATGGGGTCATTTTTTAATAGTTATTAAACATTTTCGTTTTAAATTTTTAAAATAAACAATTAATTTGCCAGTTATTGCTTTTTGATTTTTTTTTTTTTAATCTCAGTTTTGCTTTAAATAGCTTCTAGATGTATGTTATACTGTGCACTTGGAATTTTTTGTGAATCTCTTACGGTTTTCGAGATAGAATTTGGATGTGTCCTAATTTGCATAGTCGAGAAGATGAAAGGTGCTCCATCAAATAGAGCACTCTCAAGTTCCTATTCATTCCTTGTATTGGAATTTGCGTAACTACTTTGGTATCCAGGATGGGAAGGGGGTAACTCACCCTGTATATTTTATACAATGCAATGATATCTTGTATTAAGAGTTCATGGTAGACCAATTTATTTCCATTCTTTCCATAGCTGTGTAGTATTCAAGTTTGAATTTCCAACCCACTTATCTAATGAATTTATTAATTGGAAACTGTATAGAATGAATGTTTGTCGTGAGTGGTGTTTTGTTGTTGTTGTTGTTTTTGCTTTTGTTTGTGGATGATCTGTGTCGTCGGGGGTGTAGTGTAGTTGGTGGTTTCGTTGTGTTTTAGGGATTTTGAATGTTGTTATTTAGGGTGGTTGATGAGTGGAGGACATAGTTTGATAGCTTTGAGTGCAGTGCACTGTTTCGTTACCTTATAGCTTTTTAAAATGTTTTATAATTTTATTGTTAAGAAATTGTAGCTTTAGCCTTTTGTTTCGTGGACATTGTCGCTTTCCTTAAAAGGCAACTGCTCTCACGTATTGTTGGGGCTGTCATTGTTTTCAGCCTCCTTGTTTATTGTTGGCGTGACGTTGATTCGAGCTTGGAATGTTTTTCCAGCACGTTTTTTTTAAGCAAGACACTTCGGAGAGAAAGGACGTGGTAGCCAGTGAAGAGTTTTGGAATGGCAGTCGGCCATATGTGGTTGATATTGTATGCTGCTCAGTATTTATCAGTTGTTAGAGTGAAAATGTGTTAACATGCTTTTCTCGTCGCCTGCATTCCATCAGAGAACTCAATGTTGAAAACTCCGCTTCAACGCTACAGGTATTGTGTCGGGCAGTGAAGCCCACAGCGTGTGCAGGATATGATGTCGTCTTAAGGGTTAGTGTCTGTTAATCTTTATTCACCCCAAGAGAAGCAAGCCCCAGCCAACACGCGTAGCTCAGGTGGTGCGAGAAATCCGGTCTGAAGTGCTGAAAGACCTCCCCCCCCCGCACAGAGAAGTCTAGCGCCCAAAGGAAAGGTATTTCACAGGCAACAGTCCCCAGAATAATTCATGACAATCTTGGGTTGGAATGCCGTCATAAAGCGCGCGCTCACAGACTGTCGGCCAGGCACGTGCAGGAACAATTCACCAACGCCAGAAAACTGCATGAAAACCATCTTGCAGCTGACCCATGGAAGTAAATTGTCTCCTTGGATGAAGCTTGGGTGTACCTCGATGACACCAACAAACCCAGGGCAATTTACTATCGCGAAAGAGGGGGCAAGGCCAGGTCCGATTTTGTCCGAAGGTGCAAGGAAAAGCTTTCAAAGGGCTTCACGGTGGTTGCCAGATATTGCTCATGTGGACTGCTCACGATTCGTCGAGTTCCTGGAAACTGTAAAATTAGTGCAGCTTACTTCCAGAGTAATGTAATGGACCACATATATCAGCAGGATATCCTACGGTGAGCAATCAAAAGTTTGGATTCACATGGACAAGGCATAAAGCCACACTGCCAAGTCATCTGTGGCTCACTACAGGAAGATGGAACAGGAGACGGGCATATGAGTTATTCCCTTTTCTCATGTGCCTGTAAAATCTCCTGACACATCACCGATGGACTTCTGTGGTTTTGGTCTCCTGAAACGATGGCTCGGAAGTCGCCGACCAAGAACCGTTGATGGGCTATGGAAAGTGTGTCAGCAGGTGTGGAACGAACTTCCCATGGAGTCCCTCAAACTCAGCCTACTTCACTGGAAATTACGGTGCCGGGCGATAGTCCAACAACGTGGTTCTCACATCGAACACAACTGATGGTGGCGCCATGGTATTACACCATCGTAACAGAACTGCAAAGTCGTCTCATTTTATCTGAATCAACCCTCCGTAGTTTTAGGGTCCAGATTTAAGCGTAGCTCTTGGGGAGCAATAGAGTGTAATGGAAGGGGAGTGCAGGTTCGTAAACCAAAGGGGTAGAATCAAGGGGTAGAATGGGGTTGTCAAATACACAGTGCGTCAGTGAGAGGTAGACAGAAACTCTGCAGTAGTGCGGACGGGCAGTGCCTTAGGAACGCATCACTGGTTGCTCGTGCCAGGTGGAGCCTGAGGAACGCATCACGTGGTTCCGGGCCACAGGGGTTCCTGTAATTCCCCCCTGTCAAATTAAAGGAATCACCCGACGCTTGTGTGCGTTAGAGTCTTAGGAATATTAGCTGGCCCAGGATCCCGTGAGTGTGGGGCCGTCTGTGGCCGAGTGTTGTCCCTCTTCAGCATTGATTCACAGTGTCTGTCTGAGCCTCATCTAATGGTTCTGCTGGGGATTATAAATTCCTTGTGTCTGAACCCCTTTTCGGGACTGTACCCCTCCTTCCCCAAATAGTCCGGTTTGGGAGTTGTTGATACTGGCCAGTTTTGGGTAGCTAGAGTTATACATTAATTTTCTTGTTTGAGGGGCCCCTCTAGTTGTGTCAGATTCATTTAGTCAATTTGCAGTATGTATTTGCTTGTTTTTTCTCAGCGACTGCACCAGACCATATGTTAATGCTGAATGTTTGGGGAATGAAATAAATAAAAGGTTTTATACAAGTTTTGTGAGAAATTGTTTGCTTTTTAAGTCGATGCATCTTCCTCTATCGATGCCCCGATAAGCTCCGCTCTGTAGTTCTCCTAATGCGACGCTAGAACTACATATTAAGTGTTTGAAAACATCTGTTAAAGAATTTCAGCCAATCAACGATGTAATTCATGGATCGTAATTCATAAATTCATAAATGGTAAAGAAAGTGAAAGTGAATTTAAAATGGTATCTTCCAGAAAAAAGTGAGCATCCATGAAAGAAATTATGGAGTGTATGTCTTCATGCATTAAGGAGCAAATTTCCAGCCTGAAAAATACAATTGATGATTTAGTTTCATCCATGAGCTCTATCTCTCAGAAATTTGATACATTTTCAGAAGAGATGAAGGATCTTCAGTCCAAGTTAATGTAATGGCTTCTCAAGTTGAAATTGCAGATTTGAAACCAGAAAATAGTAACTTAAAGAAAGAAATCTCAATCATAAAAGGGCAAGTTCAGGATTTAATTCAGTATTCCTATTCAATCAACTTTTTAACTAATGGAATCCATGAACTTCCGCATGAAGATTTACCGTAATTTTTGGGGTATAATGCGCGCATTATGCGTGAAAAAAAAGTTTAAAAAATCATTGCTGCGCATTATGGATGATGCGCATAATAGGCCAATAATAAAACCTGGAGAAGAAGAAGTTGGGGGGGGGGGGCCAACAAAAGAACTTGGTGCTGACAAACTTTTATACTACCTTTGTTTTTATTATTCATATTATACAGTAAATACAATATACATTATATTTATTCACTTTATATTCCACATATAAATATACTTCACGTTTATTTAATGCAAAAGCTAATGCAAAAGCGAATTCAGTGGCTCTCTTCCGTTTTCCGTTCATAAAACCAAGGATACCAGGTTTTCTCAGCAACCTTTAAGATGGCCGCCTGAAGATGAGATGTCCGTAAAGGCTCGTTCGCACTAGCCAAAAGAAACTAGTTCTATCAGAGGTACTAGTTTTATCAGTGAAGTGCAAACAAAACTGGGTGTAAGAAGAACTAGTTCTTTCGGCTCTGGAACTGGGGTTTCCAACCCCAGTTTCTCAAACTGGATCTGGGGCTGGAGAGTGTTTGTTCATGCAAAGACTTCTGGGTAGTTTTCCCATAAGTCTTCACGAATAGCGATACGATCACGGATTAAAAATACACAATGGCTACCAAACAACAGTGTTCTCAATCTCAAACAAATCAAGAAAAGTGGAAAGATGGCGAAACTAAATTTGGAAAACAAAAAGCGCCATCTTTAAATAACGATGAAGAAGCATTAATCATTCCAGGGCACGCTCTATTTGTTGTGTTTGGAACTGGATTTCCACCTCTAAACAGGATTTCCAGTGCGAACAGGAGGATGATAAAACTAGTGTTCAATTAGAACTGGTTCACCTGGAACCAGTGTGACGGGACATGTGTGATATTTCGTTTTATATCTCACATGGCCCGCCACTACAGATATGCCGTTTATTAGGCATATCTGTGTTGTCTAATATTAGTCGCAATACAGGGTATTGGGGGTGAGATTAGCAAAGAAAGCAGAAAATAGAAATCGCATTTGTTAGTTAGTAGGGGGGGGGGAGGATTGTATAAGGCGTTAAGATAGGAAAATTTGTTAGCTATGAAGACAGGAATTAAATTTTAATAGAAAAGAAAACGTAGGGACAACTTGGGCTTTATTTCATTTTGTTTTATCGCTCCCGTTCGGTTTTATGTGATGGCATTGGCAAGGAGAAAATTGATATTAAATAATGATGAAATGTTCTGTAATGGCGACACTGGGCTCGACAGAAACATGTGCTTTCTTTGTTTAAAGTTTCGGCGGGAAATCAAAGAAGAAACAATGGAATGAGGAAGTAGAGAAAGAGCTGCCACAACAATGACCTTCACCTGGAGTTCCTAGAATTTCGACAGAGCAGCCAATAAGGTGAAAGGTCAAAGCAGGCAGGAACAGTGGAAGGAGATAGAATGGAAAAAAAAATTTCATATATATTCTGTGCCCAGACTTTGAGTAGAAGAGAAGCAAGATCTTGACTCTAGAGAAAAAGGTGAATATCTCAGTGTGGGTGTTCAGGAAAGCACGACCAGGCAGGGCCGAGCAGCGGACCATAGATGAGCGAGACCAGTGAGAGCGGCGGCAGGATGTAGGAGCCGGCCACTCCGCGACCGTTCCGGGCCTCGGCGGCGAGAGGTAGGTGAAGTCGCTTGAGCGGCAGGTGGTTTCGGCTGGCGAGGAGCACAGTGCAAGAGTATGGGCGTGAGCGGTTGGGACTGCGGACTGGGGAGGTCGGCACGATAAAGTATACCTTCGTGGCCGTATCTCTCACCGAGTCGGCAATCGGCAGACATACGGGCACTGGGGGCCTCCGAGTAGCGCGGGACACCTGTGGCTAGTACCCCACGACGTAACTCAGACAGCCGGGCTGTAAAGAGAGTGAGGCGTGTGGGGGCTAGCCTGCAAGAGCCGACGGATCCTACCGCTCGTTGGCCGAGAGATAGCAAGGAGAAGCAGACTGGCCAGCGATGGGCAGCGTCTCTCACCGGGCAGCCAACATGGGAACTCTGCCACAGAAAGGCATAACGACGGCGGGAAAGCAGTGCTCCCTTGAGTGGAAGGAGACTGAGACATGGTAGTGACTGTGCACAAGTAACTGCAACGTTCAGATAAGTACTGTGTAGTGTGTTTATCTGTTCATGTGTTGTGCTATTAATGAAAGCGAATTAGTTTTATTATAATGAGTATGGTGGGAAGTGCAGCAATACTTTTAGGAGTAGAGCCAGTGTTGGACGTCTATTGTGATAGTGATGGATGGTTAAATTAGCATTAATACGATTGTGAGATATTAAAGTTTTTGTGATATTTGTATTTAATAGCATGCATCAGTGAGAATAATAATTAGAGTGTATTTTATTGAAGTTTCAAAAGTCGACTTAATTTTTCTTTTCTTTTGTATTATTATCTATATTCGAAACATTTACTTTAAATAAAGTTCAAATTTCCTTTTTTTGTTCATATTAAAGAAATGATTCTATTTAATTTATTCTTTTTATGTTTTTTAGTTTGTTAAGTGATTATTGCCAATGCCATTGACATGGAAACGAAAAGGGGGGGGGGGTATAACTTTATAAAGGAGTTTAATTCAAATGGGTGTTGGGGAGTTTAACAATGGGAAGGTGTGAAGGTTGAGCCACATTAAGGTAAGTGAGGGAATTTAATAGTAGACAAGACAGACCACTATACGATCATACTAAATAGGAATGGAGGCTAATCGATAGTTGATGGTAATGATTTGCTTAATTAAATTAATAGAGTAGTCTCTAGCTATCAAAATAAGTGCGGAGCGAGGGTGTTGTTGCGTCACAAAATGCATTGGGACGCGTCAGCATCAACGTTTCGTCACACCAGAAAAGAAACTAGTTCTATTTGTAACTAGTTTCGTAGTGCGAACGTAGTCTTAGCCAGCCAGTGTTCTAGTGACTGTTATTTTGTGTGAACTCTGTAATAATAAACTTCAACAGTAAGGCAAATTACTTTGTCATTAACTAGAGCTGACACAATAATAAATGCAATACATGAATGCATGAATGTCTTGATGATATCAATCAAAGAAGTTAGGGGACGCTATTCCGTAGTTTTACCAATGTTTGCTACTAAAATCGATCTTCATAAAGATGTGGGGACAAAACGTTTGAATTATCTATCAAATGGATATCTATCAATCATTCATTTGCATGACCGAGATTACAAGAAAATACAATTTGAATGCTTTTGTGAAAGCAGGAATTACCTCTCCTGTGGATGATTCAATCATGAGAATAGAAGACTGGGAAGAAGAAGAAACGGTAATTAGGCCTAACAAAGAACTCAGACACAGACTATTCCGATTTTGAAAGAAATTAAATACCGGGTGGGCAAGAAATAACGTGAGGTGTTCAGAGCTCGCTAGCGGGAATTCTATTAGGCCAAATGCAGTACATTTTGGTGTATATACTTAGTGGAACATGCAGTTTCGATTTCTGAAAAAAAAAAAAAAAAAAATAGTACCAAAAGTCGACATAGGGGGCGCTTATTTCAAGAAAACAATGAATACATTTGCATAAGCACGTTCCACGTTGAGCAATCATGACAATAAAAGGCAAGGCTGAGGATTTCCCATCATTCACGAACGAATGGCCTGACGATGACACTTACTCTGGCTGACCGGGCATTATTAGTCAAGTTGTTTTATCAGAAGAGCGACAATGCAAGTGCTGCCCTTCTGAATTCCGACGATTGAAAATGTTACGAAGAGGACCGATGAGCATAACTAACTTACGGAAAATGATTGAACGATTTGAATCTACCGGAACTCTAGGGGTGCAACCAGGCCGGGGACGCAAACGAATCAGGCAGCAACACATTGAAGAAGTTGCAACTGCTGTTGTGGAACAGGAGATGACTACTGTACAGGGTACCAGCAGTGCACACGCAATAGCACGCCAAACAGATATCCCATATTCGACGGTGAGGAAAATATTACATAAGATATTGACATTTTATCCTTATAAACTCACACCTGTTCAACAATTGCTTCCTGGAGATGAACATACCCGAACTGACTTTTCGTTGAGATTTTTAGCACGTATGGAAGTGGATGATGCATGGCCATGGCAAATTTTATGGAGTGATGAGGCACATTTTTATTTGAATGGTGATATCAATACCCACAACTGCCGTATTTGGGCTGCATCAAATCCACAAGTGTGTCTGCCAACTCCTATGCATTCACCGAAACTAACAGTATGGTCGGCTTTACTGCTTCTTTCATCATCGGCCCGTACTATTTTGAAGAAATCCGTCCCCGTGGACCGGTGACTTGTTCCGTCAATTCTGCCAGGTAAGCCGATATGCTTGAGAATTTTGTGATACCACGATTGCAGGAAAAGGGTTGTCTGGATTCTACCATTTTTATGCAGGATGGTGCACCACCGCACATCGGACGTCAAGTGCAGCAGATCTTGCGAGAACGTTTTTCAGACAACAGAATAATTAGTCGTGCATTTCCCATGGCATGGCCACCCAGGTCGCCTGATCTCAACCCTTGTGATTTTTGGTTATGGGGATATTTGAAAAGCCTTGTGTATCAAGCACATGTTCCTGACCTCTCAACCTTAAAGGATCAAATAACGTTACATATCAGACTAATTAATGCAGATATGCTGCGAGCTGCCGTAGAAAATGTTGTGTACCGCATGCAGCTATTGGAAGAGCACACTGGTGGTCATATTGAAACACATTTGGAATTAAAAATAAAACATTGTTTATAGTTGTTACTAAAGTTGGTTGGTTTGTACGGTATTTGTTCATTTGACAATTAGGTATTCATTGTTTTCTTGAAATAAGTGCCCCCTATGGCGACTTTTGGTACTATTTTGATTCTTGCAGAAATCGAAACTGCATGTTCCACTAAGTATATACACCAAAATGTACTGAATTTGGCCTAATAGAATTCCCGCGTTATTTCTGAACACCTCACGTTATTTCTTGCCCACCCGGTACATTTATTTCAGATAAAATTTAAGTTTAACTGTAATGAATAAATTCTTTTATATGATTATTTATTTTGAAAATTTAATTTCTTCATTTTATGGGAATATATAGTCTAAAGCTTTTAAAAATCAGACAACCATAATGCACTGCGCATTTGAACAAATATGGCGGAGCACCCCCTGATGTTGAGATGTTGAATTGCTATCTTAGGTACATAAAATGCGTATAATACGCGATGCGCATTATGCACGGAGATTTTTTTCAGAAACGCGAAAAAATATGGCTGCGCATTATGGACGGGGGCGCATTATACCACAAAAATTACGGTATATTCATATGTCCTGAAAATATGTAAAAAACTGAACATTTGCTGTTCAGATCAGGATATCGAAGTGGTTCATAGAATTGGAAGAACAGATCCAGCTGGAAAAAAAAAATCAGGCCTATAGTTGTTAGATGTATCAGAAGATGAGAAACTAAATTCTCTACAGAAAAAAAATCTCTTAATAGGAATCGAGAACTGACGACAGACTTTTTCTGACATTTGTAATGAGAAATATCCAATTTTTATTAATGAACACCTATCACAGTTTAAAAACAGCTGATCAGAAAAGCTAAAGAAATTAAAAAAACGAAAAATTATAGATTTCTTTGGGTTATTGAAGGCAAAATCCTTATGAGAAAAAGTCAGGATTCTCAACCATTATAAATAATGTTGACGATTTAGTTAATCTCTAATCATTACATTCAACAGTACATCATTTTTTACCAGAATGTTAGAGGTTTAAAAACAAAATCTCGTGATTTTTTTTGTATCTGTATTAGCCAACAATTACAATTTCATTTGCCTAACTGAAACTTGGTTGAAAATTCTGTAAGTAATGGTGAATACTTGATAAAAGGTATGGCTGCGTTCGTTTATTGAGCGCTTAGCGAGCGCTCAGAGGGCGCTCAGTACAAATTCGTTCGTAAATTCTTCACTCACCAAAATGTTGGCGAGCGTAAAATCTCGCTCTTCGAGAGCGCTCGCGAGCTAATTGAGCGAAGTTTATCCTCGCTCAGTTCGCTCTCGACAGAGAAGATCACAAAAACAAGATGGCAGCTGAAGCAAAAGACCAGAAAGCTTTAACTTTAACTGACGGCAATTTCATTTTTTTTATTGATTTTTATATTCTATCAAATAAATATAAAAGAAATTAGTGTTTCTATATCAAGACCCTTTATTTCTTAGATTATAGATATCAAAAGGGGGGAAGAACAGGCAATTTTCGGCAATTTTTTTTGTTTGTAGAATTTTCATTTTTAAAAATAAAGATAATAATCAATTTATAATTATGTAAATTGGAATATATTTTAAGTATGTATAAATTATAAAGAGGTTTCTTGATTTAAGTTCACAAACACAAAAAATCTTTTTTATTCATCTTCAGGGAATAAATACGAAAATACGCAAAAGCAATCGTTTCGGAAATAAGTTTCTTGTTGACAGCCATGTCGTCTGAGCGCTAATGACAAAGACCCTTGAAATCATCAAAATCGTTCGTAAACTACAGCAGCGCCCCCCAAGAGCTAAGTGAGCGCTCATGTAGAGCTTGTTTTTGCTTCGCTCAATAAACGAACGCAGCCTATGTGGTTGAAAGACAGGACAGGCATATTTCTGAAGATAAAACCGATGGTGGGGGAATGTTAATTGCTTTAAATTCTAATTTTACATTAATATTTGGACATTAATATCAAACTTATCGATTATGCCTTTTGTAAGTGAAATTTAATAATCTTAGATTTATAATTGGTGTTATTTATATTCCCTCATATACAAATATAGGCGACTATCAATTGTTTCTAGACGCTCTATCTGCCTTAATCCTCTCATCGTGTGACAACATAATTATTACTGGTGACTTTAATGTTCCTGAATTTTTCCCTCTTATGTTAAATTTTCTAAATTTACCTAAAGTAAAGTAACTTCTCTTCTTTTACTTGCATTAAGGATGATGGGTTAGTTGCAGAAGATGCCTATCATCCATCATTATTAATAACAAGAACTGATCACTGATAATAAATTTAAAGTTAGGCCTTCACACGTCAACTTTAAATCTGCTGATTATCCATTGCTATATAGATTGTTATCTTACCCTAACTGGTCCAGCCTGTATCAGTTGGATAATGTCAATTCTCTAGTGGAAGAATTTTATAACATCTTATTTGATATTGTGCCCCCACGTGCAGGGGCGTGTCTGACATGCAGACCTAAAACTGTTACGAACCCCGAACGGTGAGGCAATGGAGGGTGGAACTCGTAAGGGCGGTATCAATAACGGAAAAGACGGTGTGGTTGGGAAAACAGAAAACGTTTAATAATCAATCAGAATTATCTGACCAGTAAATTACCATAAGCTAAAATAAATTCTAACAGCAATTACATAAACTAGGGCCCCCTTAAACGAAAATAAACGATCAATCAGCTTAATCATATTTCAAACAAGCATGGCAAATTACAAGAAAAAACATGTTCATAATGATTAATGTAAAAGAACAATTGGAATCTTGCCAGCACAAATGTCCCTAATAATCCACAATAGACGCTATTCAAATTCCACACTAAGGGGCCTCTTGACACAGGGATTGCCACACCAGGCTATCTGGAGCGTTTGAGAACAGTAAGCCCGAGCCGACTCACGAATGCGCCATGCACCTCTTTTAACCACAAACACCCACAATAATCTTGGCCACTATTACCTTAGCTGCTCAAGATCGGTGGAGGGGAGAGGTGCTGTAACCCTCAATTATGAAGCTTACTGACCGCCCCGCACTTAACCGACAACAGCGCAAAACTCTGCGCCTACCGCCCAAATCCCCTTGATCGGATAAGACACATGCATCTAGCTGCATTCACAGCAACAACTGCGCCCCCACTACAACGCCACTAATTGCTTCGCAAGCACCAGGAATCACTTGTGCAGGCACAGCTTTACAAGAGGGCTCACTCATGCGAATGAAAATGCCCTCGTTTAAACTTTAAAGTCAACACCGCACAAAAGAGTAGACTTAATCAATAAGTTCCAAATTGCTGTCGTATTGTCATGTAACATTTGTCTAAGCATAGGCAAAGCACTCAATAATTGAGTTTCCACATCGGGATGCACTAGAAACAGGTGGCCTCCTCACACAAGGTGAGCGCAGATTGATGCCACAGAAAAAGTCTCAACCGGGACAAAAAAACAAGTGTCAGAGACTGCATCCAAGAAGCTACGGCACTTAAATAGTTATATACAAAAGGAACGTCCTCACCCATCCACGATGACAAGATGCTTTCTCATCTTAGTCGATCTGTTATTGCAGACGGGCTTCAACCTCCTCGGAAAACAGAAGAACATTGAACGCTACCGACGCCATAAGCGCGCGTTCCTTATCATGTTGTAATGCCATGTTATTACAATTCCAGCACAGTCTTTTCATAAACAACAGGCAAATAACACACTACATACTAGTGGCAATTGACCACGCTGTCAATTTTATTAATTGCCATTACAACAACTTTTAAAAGAGTCAATGGGAGAGCATTGCCATTTGCGAAGCCGACATCATTTGTTTTTCCCCGACTCTCACTACATCTTCACCTCATCGGAATCAAAATCGCAATAATCCACGCAGGCAACAACAAAAAACAAACCCCCAACAAAACAACTGCTTTTATTGCAGTTTTTCCACAAATTTTTCCTAGCTACAACAAAGCCCCATAAAGAGCTGATGAGGACATTGTTACAGCGAAGGAAAAATTCCCCTAACCGTTCCCAACAAACGTACTCATCGTGAGCAATTGCAACAACGCAATAAAAGTCATCGCTGTAAATGACACGCAGCCCCTTACAGCGACAATTATAATACCCGACAATGCTTATTTTTATATATAAATAAAAAAACTCTAAACACAGTAAGCCACACCTCAGGCACACAACATACTACAAATGGGAACACCTCTCCTACCTAATACCATAATCATAGAAGGGAAGTAGTGAAACTTCCTTATGCTTATATATTGACATAGACGAAAATAATTTTTTATTACTGAAGATTTAATGCTTATCTGAAACCAATTGTTGTATACATTTCTTTATTAGAGTAAAAAGTAAACTAAAAAATTTCGTTTGCAATTTTTGATGAGATATTTGTAGAAAAAATTGCAACCAAACATTAAAGTGTGCGGTCACTCCAAATTGTCTCTGCGGGAGTTTTGTGATGCTGCTCTAATCACAGGAATTGTTTTGCAGTTTGGGTCGTTTATTTAATTTCATTTAAAAGATATTATAGAACAAATATTATTTATTTTTTCTTTGTTATGTAGTTAAATAAATTTTTAATGAAATTAAGTATATTTAAAAAAATAAATTGAATAGAAAAAAATCAAATAGATGCATAATCGTAGTACTCTCATATCTTGATTATGGTATTAATTATTTCTTTAAATTTATAATTAATTTATTAAAAAGAAATGAACACAGCGTGGTAAGATTCTGTAAAAAAACTGACTTTTTGGATAGAGTGAAAGTGATAATAGGGGCTTAGAAGACGTCTTATATACAGGGGCTTATAGAGGGGGAGTAGGGCAGAAAAATGTAGGGAGGGAAAGCCAAAGACATTGAAAGAAGCTGTAGAAAGCCCTTGACAAATTAGAGAATAGTTGGAGGGAGAAGGGAGTGGGGGAAAGGTAATGAAAGAATGGTGCCTTTGCGAAGGTTAATGTCGTTATAAGGAATTGAAATTCATGAGAAAAGGACTCTAATTGCTTTCTTTCTTTTTTTGTTATGGAAGTTGATGAAGAATATAAAGACTAACGTCCTTTAAAGAGTGGCCACGAGAATTTAAGTGTTTAGCGAATGTATTTTTGTTTTGTATTATATCCAGACTAGTTTTTATTTTCTGGCTAGAGAATTGAGGAGAGATGTTTGTAATGCAGTGAAAAGTAAAACAAATAAAAAAATTTGCAAAATTCCTCTCTTAATATTTGAACTTTTTCTCTGATTATACTTGAACTGTTATTTATTTTTAAGAGTATAATTCTGTTTTAAATTTATTAATATTAAAAGGCAATAAAGTTTAATAAACACACAATTGAAATTTTATTTTTGATATGTTGTCATTCATTTTAGATTTTATCATTTTGTAAATGAGAGTTAACAGGAAAATAAGCTTGGAGCCAAATCAGCAGTGGCGCCATCATGCGGTGGAACATAGAGAACTACGGAGTTTCACTACTTCCCTTCTATTATTATGCTAATACACACCACTGACCTTAGATCACCATATAATACCAATATGTGTTCCATTTGAAACTAAGAAAAAAATTAAGAATTACCCTGTATGGTTTTCAAAAGAAGTTGTTGTTTTGATATGGAGAAAAGATAAAATTTCAATAAACTGAAACGCTCCAATAGCCCCATTAATAGATCAACATATAAATCTTTGAGGTCAGAAATAAAAAAAAATGTATCAGGAGGGATTTTAAATAGTATTTAGATCAGGATAAAACCTTGATAAAAACCAATAACAAAATTTTTTTAAGATCACTGAAGAGATGAGATGCTCAAATAACAGAAGCTTTCCGAATGTAATGATGTATAATGACAAAATTCTGGATAATGCTTATGATATTGTTAATGCATTCAAACATAATTTTCAATCTGTTTATAATGTTTACAGTTCTTTGTCTTTATCGTCAATCATGGAATCATCTACTGCAGATGATACCGCTGATAATCTTATGCAGGGCCGTACCAGGGATGGGGGGGGGGGTGTCAACTAATTCTGAAATTTTTGACTTTGTCAACTAATTCTGTTGCTTGGGGGGACCTCCCCCCCGCTAGAAGAATAGGGTCAACCCCCTCAGCCTCCCGAAATTAAATTCTGGGTACGGCCCTGATCTTATGTTCTTCCCTATCTCTAATGATGAAATCTTGAGTGCCATTAAAAAAAAATAAACATGAGATCAATGAGAATGGATGGGATTCCCCTCTTACATTCATAAAGCTTATTGTCAATTCTTTGTTCTTCATTCTCTGTAATATTTAATTTGTCTCGCAAATCTGGCGTTTCCCAGACTTTTGGATACAAATTAAGACAGTGCCGATTTTCAAAAATAAGGGTAATAAAAAAGATATTAAGAATTATCGTCTAATATCTATAACTATGTTTCCTGCAAAGGTGTTTAACAAATTATTTATGACAGAATTTATTTATAGTCATGTTTGTTCCTACCTATCACCACATCAACATGGGTTCTATACAAAACGTTCCACTATTTCCAATCTTCTTGACACTATTCACTTAATTGTGAGAAGGCAATAAATGCTCAGGTTGATGTAATTTACATTGATTTTGAAAAAGCCTTTGATAAGGTAGATTATTCACTATGGTTAAAAAAAATTTGTTAAATTCGGTATGGATCGAAATTACATTTCTTAGTTTATATCTTATTTATCAAATCGAATCAATTTTGTTACTATTAATGATGAGATATCTAACCCTTTTACCTCCACCTCTAGAGTTCCTCAGGGTTCCCTTTAATTTTTAATTTTTATTAATGATATCTCAAAATTCGTTATCAATAAGTTTTCCACATTATTTTTATTTGCTGATGATTTAAAGATTGGTAAGATTGTTTATGATTTGAATGATTGCATAAATTTACAAAATGATTTACATGGCATAATGAACCGGTGTAGTGATAATAAGATGTCTGTTAATATCGATTAAGTGCAATTTTGTTTCCTACTCACGCAAATGAAATATTTTACATCATCAATATGTTTTGAATGACATTATTCCAGAAAAGAAACGTTGTGTAAAAGATTTAGGAGTTCTTTTTGACTCCAGCTCTCATTTGCAAATCATTAATTTTATTATTTCTAAAGCCTACTCTGTTTCTTATATTATAATTAGGAATGCTAAAAGGTTCAATGATAGTAATTTTTCGGCAAAGTTAACTTTTAGTAACTGTGAGCACTGCATGCACTGCAGTGAAGCCTCTCTCAGAGACACCCAAATGAACAATTCATTCATAGCAACTGTTTCGCATCCACCTTGCAGTGAAGCATCACTTAAAGACGCCACTGTTGACCCATAATTTAGCAGCATTTTACTCTGAAGTTACTAATTACTATTAGAAATTAATAAAGTTTATTTATAATTCGTAAATATTTAACAATAATCAATTAATGTTATTGAAACACTTAGTATAAGAATTTACAAAATTATTACTAATTAATAACTGATTTAAACATTTGATATGTTAAAAAATATTACTAAATTGCAAAAAAAAAAGTTGAGTGGGTCTTGTATGATTTTATTTGCGTAAAGTGACAGTCTTTTAAAATCACACAAAAGAATTCAGTGTTTCCATGATTGTAAGATTACCAACAATTAAAACGCTCTTCACTTATTTCTTAATCGTATAATTTCATACAATTAATACCAAATGAGTAAATAATCTAAATGTGTGATTATGATTTTATTCCCATACACGGCCGTCATTTTACGCAAATAAATACTACAAACAAACAACCATCTGGTATAAATAATAATAAAAAAAATAATAATAGGTAACAACAACAGGGAATAACCCACTAAATAAACTGGAAATCCAAGCCGCTATGTTGCCCCCCCAACAGGCCAAAGGCCCAAAATGGGGTTATTTAAGATACAAGTAAAAGGGAAGTAACGTAATTAAAAAAAAAAGGACAATAAAAAAACAGAAAAACACAATTTTATTTATACAGATTAACAGAAATAATAATTCAATAATAATAATAATAATAATAATAATTACAGAATATAAAAATTCAATAATAATAACAATTCAATTCAATCCAATCCAATTCAGTTCATGTACTGTGTTCACACAGCTAATTCAAGCCAACAACGGAACTACAATATCGAGAAAATAGAATGAGTTACAAGAAAAAAAAATAAATACAACCATAATCACAAAGGCAGCATCGTAACATGACGAGGAAAATTAATTAAATAAATCAATGATATCAGAATTCTCATTGTAGAGTTTTTGAATTCTGAACATTGTATCCCAACGAAATTCTTCTCCGAGTTTAATAGGAGGCCAAGGCTTCAACACGGGCTTCCTTGTAGTATGAGACGGCACTCGGATGAAAATGGACTCGAGAAGGTTCGGAGCATCCATCTTCCCTACTAAAACATTCTTAAGAAAGGCAAAATCAATCTTCATTCTAATGTCTGAGAGTGCACACAGATCTGAAGGGACATCAAAATTCGGGAATTTCCGCTTCAGAAACCGGAGAAAAACATTGTACACTCTATCCAGTTTACAAGACTGCATATTTGAACCCCCATTCTACAAAACAGAAAAGTAGGACAAAATGGGTAAAACTAGATGCCGATAGAGCCGCACAAATGTAGAAGGGCACCGAAAATCGGCTCCACTGACAGGGCTCCGAGTGAGAAACTTGTTCAAAAAAGTTGAAAAAGTTGAATAAATAGTAAAAAAAGTGACCAAAAAGTTGATAAACACCTAAAAAAAAAAGTGACCAAAAAGCTACTTCCAGTTTATAATTTCATGCTAATATTTCAAGATTTTACCAATCAAAATTGCACTTAATTCTAGACACTATTATAAGCAAAATTAAAGTATTTTGAAAAACGGTAATTAAAAGTAACAAAAGTGTATAAATAATGCAATTCTCATCAACCATTTACAACACAAGCAGAAGTTTTTGAACAGTTTTAATAGCTTAATTAGATGCACTGATTAATACACTTTCAGTCTACTACATACAATTAATACTGAAATATACGTAGAGTTTATCAATAAAAAAAGGAAAACAATAACATTAAAAAAAAGAATGTTTATTATACAATTTTTTTGTTTTTTTGAAAAATATCAGGTTGTTGCAAAATTTTTTTCTGGATTTTTATTCCAACACAAAATCGATTGAACTTGAATGACAGATTCAGCTCATGCAGATGCCGGGCAATGGTTGAAAAGTGAACCTTGAACTGTTCTGCGAGTTCCCTCGTTACATTGTGATCTTCATCAATTGCTTGGCGTAGATCACCATCTGAAATCATGATTGGCCGACCAGAGAGGTGCATCTTGAAGAGTGCTATCTCTGCGTCTGAACTAGCGAAACCATTCTTCTATTGTATGTAAACTAACAGTGCCGTCACCTAAACGTTGGCAAATGTTTCGGTGACATTGCGCAGTACTGAACTTTCCAGAATACTCGTAGATTATTGCTCGAATGTGCTCGCGTGAAAGGTCCATTTCAGACTGTTGATGGCACTCACAGATGTATAGTCAGAAAGTTGATTCTTAAATGTAATATAGCAAAGATATTCAGGAATCGAATGCAATAATTTGTTTGAAAACATGAACACCCCCCTCGGAAAATGAGCCCTTCTTTGTATTCACGAAACCTTTACCTGCCCCTGCATTAAATAAGATGGACTTACAACAGAAAAAGGTACGTCTCAACCATGTGATATTTGGACTACATATGGAGTTGGCTTCATGCATGACTCAACGTAATGGACAATATTGAGGAAGACCTCAAGAAAGAAAAGTCGGAGAAATTCACAGTTATGAATGAGAAATTGGACCGATTAATGTCATCCAGAGCCACCTCGGGAGGTAAGAAATTTGAATTCCACAACAATGTGATAAACTTAACACATCCATCGAATTTTCCGAAAGTGAGACCTGCCTATTAAGAAAAGGTTTAAAGCACAATATCAAAAGGAAGCCAAACGACAATTACTTTGACGACTTAGCTTTAGAAATCGAAATGGCGTTACTGAAACTACCTCCGGAAGATCGTACGAATCCCCACCTTGGAAAAATCAATAAGAAAACTACTAACATACGTCCCACAATGGAACAGAAAGAAACCATCAATATTAGAAAGAAGTTAGAAGAAAACAAGGCTGTAATAGTGGGTGCCGACAGTTGCAACGCGTCAGTTATAATATACAAAGAAAATTATGAGAGGAAGATTAACGAATTCATCACGGAGAATGGATTCATAAAGATGAAAAAAGACCCCACCCCCTCCTTCCAGAAGAATATCAAGTCAGTTGTGAAAAACTTCAGGTCAGAGTTGTTTAAAGAATTCAGTAAATATATCGTGTGTGAGAAGCCCTTCCCGCTTAGAATATGCGCACTCGTAAAAGTGCGCAAGGCATCACACCTGATCCGACCTGTTATCAATTGTATTTCATCTATAAGGGTCGTACAAATGAAAACGAAAATTATTTATTTTATCCAAAGTGTATACACAGAATTTAAAAATACTCTCCAAATTCGTTTATCCCACTGTGTAACAAGGCGTGTAATTCCTTTATGGAAAAAGTCTTTCGGTTGCGTGTGGAACCATTCCAAAACCTCTTCCTTCACTGCATCGTCCGACTGAAACCTGCGGCCTTCAGATGTTTCTTGAGATCCCCAAACATGTGAAAGTCACATGGGGATAAGTCAGGCTGTAAAGTGGATGCTGCATTGCTTTTCATTTTAACTTTATGATGAGGTCTACCGTTGCTTTCGAGGTGTGAGGACGTGCGTTGTTGTGGAGAAGAAGCACTCCTTCTGTAAGAAGTCCAGGACATTGCATTTGATAGCCACTTACAGTGCCTTCAATATTTCCCCATATAGTGCTGCGTTAACTGTGGTGCCTTTTCCAAGAAAGTCCAGTAAAATCGGGCTTTTATGATCAAAAAACATGGTCAACATTACTTCCCTGTGCTGTTTCTAAAAACGAATTACTGCTCTCTGTTCCTGTTTCGCTGACTCCACTTTGTTGTTTGGACGAAGCGATCACTCACAGAGCCTCGAAGCTCGAGCTATCATTCTTTCTCACGTGATGCAACACTTGCAACCTATCGTTCAATTTGCATGTGGGGTTTCACAATTGTTGAAAACAAAAACTTACTATCACAAATATTGTTGTCATTTGTAAGACCCTTATACATTTTATCACCTGGCCAAGGTGTAGGATGTCATCAAAAACATATGCCCAGTGGACAACAAATATGCACTTATGAACAGCACACAACTCATAGAAAATTTGGGGCAATTCAGGCTCAATACGGATTTATTCTTCATCTCTTTAGACATTATCAACCTATATTCTAACGTGCCCTTCAGTGAAACCATTGAAGTTATAGAAGAACGCCTCGCGAAAAACATTATTGATGGTGATATTAGTTGGGACATCGTTGTTGCACTTAAGGCTATACAGAACCAAAACTACTTCAGCTACTACAGCTTTAACATCCGACGGGCATAATGATGGGCTCCCCTATCAGTACGATTGTGTCCGAAACATTCTTACAGCATCTAGAGGAGAAACATGTTACCCCCCCTAGTGAACGATATTGTGCATGATACTATATGTTGATGTGAGATTTTTTATTGATAACACTATGATGCTATGCATGAGAGCATTGTTAGATTTTATTGCTTTGCTACCTTTGTTGTCTTCCCTTGTACGTTCGTTTTTTTTTTTGCTGTGTGATGATTAAAAAGAATTATTGTACCACTGCTGTTTGTCTCTTGCCTACAGGTTATGGACCCAGATAATATGCAATATAATTTTTATATACATCACCAGCCTGCTGTTTTGCCTCCGTTTGATGTGTTTTTTCATCAGAACTGTAAGTTACAGTTTTCTTTTTGAGCTTCTGTTGTTAAGCCTCTCTACATTTCGATAACTTGACAATGGCGACTGTTGAAGAATTTAACGCTCTTAAGGCTGAACTGCAAGCTCTTCAAACTGCAATGACCAAACCCAGAACTGTCGCAAGTACATTTTCCGTTGGCACTTTATCTGAATCAAAACATTTAGATGGTCATAAAAATTTTCCAGATTGGAAATTTCTGATGCAAACTTTCTTATTTGACGGTGGTTTATGGGAAGGTATTGAAAAATCCGATCAAATGGATAAAGAACTTGATCGCCAGGCTTTAGCCAAAATAAATCTTTCTCTAAAACCAACTGCGGCATCAATTACGAAAAAATGCAGGACTGCCAAAGAAGCCTGGGACGCTTTATCGCTAATGTATGAAGATAAAGGTATAGTTTGCCTTGTTGGTCTTTATCAAAAGCTTCTTGCAATCCGTTTTGAAGATTCTTGCTCAATGGATGTTTATTTGAATAAATTCAACTACATCGCTGAACAACTTGAAAGTGTTGGCAAACCATTTGATGATCAAGTAATGGGTGGATTCATATTAGCGAAATTACCTGAACGCTGCCGACCACTCGTGCTAGGTATACGTGGTTCAAAACAAGACAACAACTTCTTTTGTCAAGAGTCTACTATTGGAAGATGCTGCACATGAATTTAAAGAATATTCGCATTCAGCACTGTATGCTAAAAAACAGTCTGCATATTCTAGCGCAAAATTTGTTCGCTGTTTAAACTGTAACGAAAGAGGTCACAAATCTAATCAGTGTCCAAAGCCTCCTAGAAAATTAAAAAAAACTCCGAAACATGCAAGTGAAAAGAAGTGTTCTGCCAATGCAGTTTTTTCTCATTCATCATCGTCAGAATCTGCGCTCTTCACAAATTTGAAGAAGTCTGCACTGCAAATTTCCTCTGTACTTCCTGCAGCTGCCTTATCTGATGAGAATGAATAGTTTATTGACTCCGGCACTTCCAATCATCTTATTTGCTCATCTCTTTTTTCATCAATAACGTTACCACTTGAAGAAATACGTCTCGCAAATGGAGATAAACTCACTGTTACAGGTCATGGAAATATAGCTATAGGTTGATTTAAGTATAGATGGCAGCGCTTACGCTTTATGAATCTGAGGCTATGATGCTATGGTCAAAATGAGGAGAAAATCTCGGCAATGTTAAGAATACTGTATAAGAACATGCATGTAAACTGTCCAGTTCCACAATGTTCGAACAACAATGTTAAAAACAAAAATATCAAGTTTCATGGATTTCCTACAGATCGAAAAATTCAGTGAGGTTAAATGAGATATCGTAGCCTAGTCCAATATTTAGCATCGTCACTTTCGTAAATCGTAATTCATTATCAAATTTGCTCACTGTTAGTCAATACTTGTTTATTTCCGTCAGTTTTCGCTCCTATTAACTGAAGCTTTTCTTTCAAGTCTTTAACTTTCATCGTCACTAAACTTTTGTAAATAAACTAGAACAAAATTCATAAACCGTAGCAGATGCCATCTGGCGGATAGATTTGGCATTTAAATCAACCTATTCCACTCCCTAATTTAAATACTCTTCTAGTTGAAGATGTTCTGTCAGTTCCCACGCTTACATTAAACTTGTTAAGCGTCAGTAAACTTGTACACCATTTGTTAAACCTCTGTACTTTTTGATAAAAGTGGTTGCAAAATATTTACAGATAAGTCAGTTATTAACAATTCTTCAATTCTAGCAACAGCCACAGAAATTAATGATTTATATCGTCTAAACAAAGAAACCTCATTTGTTTGTGCAGTCTCCTCACCACAAAGTTCTTCTTATACTTGGCATTGTCGACTTGCTCACCTTAATGCCCAATCCATGAAAGAACTTCAAAAACTTATTGTGTTAAAAATTGATTCTCAACAGTCTTTTGAATGCGATACATGCGTCCGTGGTAAATCGCATCGTCTGCCATTTCCCAAAAAATCTTCTAGAATTGGTACATCCTGATTTATGTGGACCAATGTCTGTTTCCTCTAAAGGTGGAGCACGTTTTTTTCTTACCTTCATCCATGATTTTTCAAGAAAATGTTTTATTTATTTTCTGAAAACAAAAGACCAACTTTATGAAAAATTTACTGAATTTAAAGCTTTTTTCGAGAATCAAACCAAAAAAAAAATCAAAATACTCCGCTCTGACAATGGAGGAGAATATGTTTCACAACAAATGATTAGCCTGTATAAACAATCTGGCATACTACATCAGAAAACTGTTCCCTACTCACCTGAACTAAATGGTGTAGCAGAATGATTCAACCGTACTTTAATGGAAGCAGCTCATTCTATGCTTCTTCACTCAAATCTTGACAATATTTTTTGGGCTGAAGCAGTCTCTACAGCTGCTTATGTTCGCAATCGCTGTCCTACCCGTGCCGTTAAAAATCATACTCCGCAACATGTATGGTCTGGACGAACACCCAATGTATCTCATCTTCGCATTTTTGGTTGCCGAACCATGGTACACGTTCCCCATTGTAAACGTAAGAAACTGGATTCCAAAGCCTGGATGGCATTTTTGTAGGATATAGTGAAGAAACGAAAGGTTACCGTATATTTAACCCTCAAACAGAAGAAGTACATATTGAACGGTATGTAACATTTTTTGAAACCAGTTATGACAAAATGAATTCTCTGATTTCTGATCCATTTATGTCTTCTGCTGAAATTCCAAATATTGAACCTTCTACCGTTACAAACGTTAATGAATCTTACCCCATTATTCAAATGCCTGATACATCGTCTGAAAGCGGCAATGAAGTGTCTCAATCCGTTTCTGCTCAAGAAAACTTAGAAATTGATTCCTTCACAGAGCCTGAATCTCGACGTTATCCTCAACATATGCAACGACCAAACCCTCGCTATTTTAATGATGACTATATTGCTTTTCAGGCATCTTTATGTGAAAATACCCCACAAACACTAGCTGAAGCCTTAAATAGTGTTGATTCAATTCGTTGGCATAAAGCCCTTGACGAGGAACTGCAATCTCATTATGAAAATCATATGTGGATTCCAGCCGAACTTCCTCCAGGACGAAAGGCAATTTCAATGAAATGGATATTAAAGATCAAGCAGACTGCTGATGGTTCAGAAGAACGTTATAAAGCCCGATTAGTTGCTTGTGGATGTTCTCAGCGCTATGATATTGATTATGAAGAAAGTTTCTCACCGGTCATCCACATGAATTCTATACGACTTCTGCTAGCTCTTGTTGCTCAATAAGATTGGGACGTTCAACATATGAATGTCGTCACAGCTTTTCTTCATTCCGTTTTAGATGATAAACTCTATACCGTATTTTCGCGAATATACCCCGCACCACTGTATACCCCGCGAAATTCCATGTTTATGTAAAAAATATTTAGGAAACCCCGCACCCCTGTATACCCCGTGGGGTATACAGGGGTGAAAAGCTGAAAGAACTTTGAGGTTATATTACGGTTAAATCAGAAAATTAAGAAGTATAATTAATTATTTCAACCATTAAATTCATTTAAAATTCATAAAAATTGTATTGGCAGTATAAAATGTTCCAAGACATAAAAAATGAGGAGTGGAAGAAGAGTTTATTTTGCAGGAAAAGAAAAATCGAGCAGGAAATTCAACACAAAAGTTAGCAGATAGATCCAGCAGATTGAAATAAGCAACTGATAAATGAAAGCAAACTAGCATCTCTTTATATATGTAAACTATGAGCGCCAGAAGGGCTGTGATTTGTTGTTATTAGAAGGCAGGAAATATTAGCCAATAGAAATGCAGTCATGATAGGTAAAGATACCTTCATGATTTATGATTTTTCTACAGGATATTTTAATTACAAAAAAATGTAAAGATACAACTTCATAAAGTAAATACCTTATAAATTAAAAGTATTTAAGGATCAAAGATATTCTAATATTTTAAATAAAAAACAAATTGTATACTGCATTCAGAAATAAAATTATTTTTAACATTAAAAATACTGTATTTTATAAATACAAAAGTTTTTCGTATCAAATATACAATTATGTAGTAAAGAATTGTTCGCAAAAACAATATAAAGGAAAGCAAACGTCTTCACGTGAATAATAGAATAGACTTAAAAGGTTTAATATTAAGCTTTAAACAAAGTTTCATAACAGAGTAAATAAAAATGGTCTATGAGGATTTTTACATACCAAACCACAGATGTTTAAATCATTGATTGAAATAGGAAAGAGATCCAGGCTCTAGAATTTTCTTTCCTATTTGCATCAGTTCCTACTTTAAGAAAATTTGCATTGTTCCTATTTAAAGCAATGAACAACACATTGTGTATTGCATTCAGGCTTAAAATTAAAAACTTAAAATTCCGATTCATTATCGCATTTATCATTCCGATTCATTATCAAAAGGTGAAGAAGTTAGTCGGGACAAAACCACTACTTCAGATCGTGGCAGTTTTGAAGTTGCCATCTTTTTGAAAAGCTATTTTTTTACGACATGAAAAATGCATAACCTGGATATTTACAATTAAAAACTTAAAAATCTGATTCATTATTGCATGTTTCTTCAAAAAGTTTCTTAATACAGCACAGATGGCGGTTTATTAAAAAAAATAATAAAAGGTCATTTAATTTTGAAAAAGGCAAAAATACAGTTACCGTTGTTTACATGAAATTTTATTGTAATTTCATTTTTCGAAATTATTACATTACATATTATGCAGCCATGAATTAAAGTACTGTAATAAATATTCATTTGAACTTTAAAAAAACGTTCTTGGACAATTTCAGGAGTTATGGCGTCGCCATCTTGTTTATGAGAATTTACTTTTACATTAGCTTTTGGAGACGAAAAGATGAGAAAACAGGGAATTAATGTACTGTATATTGTATTTACTACATAATGCACTGTAATATGCAAGTATATCAAGTGTTATATGCAAGTGCGTGATCTCAGGATTTCCCCCCTGAAAAAATCCTCGTCGTCCTCGGGCATCAGAGGCGATCTCGCAACCACTGAGCCACCGAGACCGATAATCAATATCGGCCTTGCACTCTAGAGACAACACCTTCTAGAATGAAAGCCTTCCAACTGAAACGTCAGATACTGTCACAACATCATAATTCTACAATTGCTAAGTGTATTTCTGCCAATAATAAGCCCTAAATTTGGTCGACTTACGATGATATAACAATGAACAAACGCAAATGTTTCTAGAAGGTGTTGCTAGGGTATCTATCATTTGAAAGTTTGCCTAAGCCATACCACTGTGGTTTTGAACAAAAACGCATTCCTGTTTCCGATTGTATAAGCAAGTTGTGGCAACAAGTGGGAAATCAATAGACACTTATTGCAAATAAGTTTCCCACCTCCAGAAGAGCCTTCAATTAGAAAATCCTTGGTGTGACGTAAATGACTTACACTAGGCTTGCTACTCTTTGAACACAACTATTTAGCCTTTTAGTTATAACACGATAGATATTAACCAGTGTAATAGCCAGAGTAATAGATGTTCCAATTTCACTGATTACTGTATTGACTACATGTCTGGATGTAACTGTTTTCATCTGACATTTTTTAAGTGTTGATGCACTGCTTAGTGATTTCTTATATGTTAGTTTACATTTTGCAATGAGATGAAGAAGTACTTTTCGCTGACCGGGTAGCACTTCGAAATCGAGGGTTCGAGTTTCTCCCATGAACACCTCAGAATCTGTTCGATACAATGACTGCATTTCGAATTCTTTAAGTTCGGTAACATATCCAGCAGTTTTAAGTTGGAGTACAATGCTATCACATACGTTTAAATCTGCAGCAATTTCCCACAAACAGGATACTAAGGATAATACATAAAGGAACAGATGAGTTTTATCAACTACTTGAAAATAGGACTATGTTTATAATACAGCAGTTAAACCACCAGTTATATTTAAGATACTATTATAATTTTTTTTCATTTTTCCCACAGTAATGTTAATATGCTTACCATTTATTGTTCATGTTTGTTTTCTTTCTCAGCTTAAGCCCTCCTGTTGGCCAAATATTTGTATTAATATATAATATCACTGATCAACGAGACCGTTATTAAAACTTACCTTTTGCTTGCGATAACAGCGCAAACACGATTATATTTTTAGCGCTTCTCGGGGTGGAGATGGCTCGGCCCAATATATTTAAGACAGCGACAGCAAACTTTTCCTTTCATTGTTAGTCATGAGATATATATTGTTGGTTCATGCAGTGTGTTTGTGAATTGCGTGCTGATACCATTGTTGATACCTATTGTTGTACCAACTTTGCCTTGCATTGTTGGTCATGAGATATTTCTCATTAATATGCCTTGCCATAACCATGAATATCGATTTTTTATCGATATTTATTATTTTTCCGAAATCTGAGGTAGACAGTGACCTTCCTCATGCTTTAAAGGTCATGTATGCGAAATTTTATCAAGATCGGAATAAAACTGTAGATTTGTATAAAAAACGTACACACAGATCTACAGACCCACCCACAGACAGACCCACAGACAGACCCACAAACATCCTTCTTTATATATATAGATAGACATTCATATTTTGGGAAGGGATTATTCCATCAAACAGTGGGTAGGACAATTAGAACGTAACTCAGTCAGTAGTTTACATTCATTATTAATTCAGAGCTATTAAAGCCATATTTGTAATTTACATTCCGAGAGAAATAGAACTATTTACAGATTAGAGTTCCTGTTGAACATTGTTATCACTGTGTAATCTTAAATTCAGTATAACCCGAATTTCCTTGAGATATAAATTATATAATCGAACAATTGAGAAATACAATCATATCTAATTTACATACTACTATAGCCAATTTATCATTATTGTTATACCCAGAACTTTTGATCATTGTCTTGTAAGTTTAGTCTAAAGAACCCTTAATTGATAGTCATTCTGTTGTATGCCACATAATTTAATTACTAAGTTATTATTTGGAATTGTGATCACTCATTGAAACGTATAATTCGTCAAATTGCCACAAGTCATTTCTTAATTACAAATTGCATTATTTTATTTGAATCTTAATTGGAGCTTGACCAAGTTGAAATTCATATCTTAAATTATTCTTATCATTTGCTTTACCTTCCATACAATATTGTTTTATATACATTTGTTGAACATTGAATAAACATTATATGTTAAATTGTTAAGTCAGTCTAAGTGCCTATTCTTTCCTCTAGGCCAGGCCTGTTTAAGCGGAGGTATCTTTTATGTAAGTGGGATAAACCCTAAATTATCATAAACTTTGTGAATAGTATAATTCACTGGCGCAGTCTTTTACCTAACATAATTATAATAAATTACTCGACCATAAATCTATGAATATTATCCCCAGAAACCCTACAATAATTTATTGGAATAATATGTATTTAAAATTCAGAGATTGCAAATAACAGGCCTATTTATATACATTTAGCAAAGAAATACAAAAGCAAATACTGCAACAGCGAGGCCACCTCGTCAAAGCAATTCTTCAACGATTAACCTGTTACAGTATTCAGTCATTTAGCATTAAGTGCTAGTACAGCATTAAAACATCTGCCGATAAATGTATAATTAATTGTAAAAATATGATAGGAAGAAAAAAAAAGTAATGCCTACATACCCGATTGCTTTCTGTTTAAGTCTGACCGAACACTTTCGTTTTGCTCATATTACAATTTGAGAGTGAAAGTGTATCCCACCTCGTCGTTTTTCCCAACGTGGTTTACAGAGTCTTCAAATGAATCTAAAGCCACTGAACAGTTTTAATTACTTGGTACGAGTGAAGGAGGTGAAGATGAAAGTGAAGAGTCTTGTGTATATTTTATTTTCTAAACTTCTCTCTCAGGTTTCAAATTTTCTCTTAACTTTCGATTTTCTCGTAGTGCAATCTGTTGGATTTTTGCATTTTAACACTCGTATCAAGAGCACATCTCCTGCTCAGGAATTCTGCTCGTTACGAGTGTGCTCTTTTTCATTGTAAGAAGGGGTGGGGGGTTTGCTCATTAAATGAAATTTTGCTCGTATCTATTGCCATGAGAAGAATAAATGCATGGAAATATAATAAATCCACTCTAGATTATAATATTGGACTAAAAATAATAAATAATTGCGATTATTATTAGCAAAAGCACATGGAATTCCAGCTATCTCAGCTTTGTTATGTTAAAAGGGACGGATCGCCTGCCAGGTGACGTCACAATCCCAAAAGGCAATGAGAGTGCTTTTGAGAGAAATCGGCCGATAGAGGCCACCTTCTTTTTAACAACCTTGTACTGAGACCAACTAATGTCCAGATATTAACAACACCGAACTTGGCTTAACTAATTATGCCATTTATCGACAGAATCGTGATGAATCCACCAGTGAAAAAAAATCAGGTGGCAGTGTTCTTCTTGCGATTAGTAACCATTTTTCCTCCACTGCATTAAAAATGAATACATCGAAAGTGGAACACACGTTTGTTAAGATTAACAATCCTGGATGCTCCTCTACAATCTTCTGTGGAGTATATATTCCTTCTGGTGCACCTCTGGAGACTTATCTTTTACACTTCAATGAGATTTAACATATGATGCTACCACATCCTGATTCAAACACATGCATCTTAGGTGACTATAACCTTCGTGAGCTTTCACCTTTATGGACCACAGACAATAAATACTAGACCGACACGGCCTCTCCCCATCAACCAATTTACTTGACATGTTGCATTTTTTAAATCCTACCCAATTTAATAAGACTGTCAATCATAATAATGTTATACTCGATTTGGTTCTGTCATCGGCTAAATTAGGTGTTGCGGATGCCTAACCTATTATTCATCCTGATCCACATCACCCTCCTCTACACTGCTTTTTGTATGTGGAAGACACTAGTAACAAAATGAAATTTATTTATTATTATTATTATTATTTATTTATTTATTTATTATTAAGGAGTTAGGATATATCATACAAAGCCCAACAGAGATCTGTATGGTCTAATGGACCGACAAGTTAGATCTCTGAGGGCTCCAACCAAATACATTTTGAAGAGTACAAGTTAGTAGAACTAAAATTATAACAAAAAAAAAAGAAATAAACAATAATAACAAGCAGACTTACAAGAACATACTATAATGAATAAAAAAGGTAAGTGCATATATCTGTTAACATGAGTTGCAAAATATAAAATAACCTCAGCGTTACCTTATTGAATAAATCCATACAGGAAATTACATCCAAATCAAAAAAAAAAAAAAAAAAAAAAATTAATTCTTTCCCGCCCGTTTCCCACATGGGTGTATAGAAATATAACATACCAAAGAGATACTGATTTTTTAATATTAATTAAAATTACATACCAACATCGGAGCTCGAGGGGTACCAAAGTGGACAAATTGACCAACAAAGAGGCACCCCTAAACCGATATAAATAAAATACACATTGCTCAAACAGGGTAAAGAATAAAAAAACAGATAATACACTAACAACAAATGTTCATAATCAGAGGAAAAAAGAAAGAAACTAGCCTCAACAAAGACTATTACAAAAAAACACTATTATATGTCTATTAATAAACAAACAAAACTTAAACAAGAAAAAAAAAAATGTAATTGTTTAAATCCGAAAGTCCAGGGGAAGATGGGAAACATGATATTTTAAAAGTTTATAAAAAGCAGGATAAGACGCTACAGCACGTAATTCGGTGGGCAAAAGAGTCCAACATCTAATACCAGCATATGACAGACATCGACGGCAGTAATTGGGTTTGATTAGCGGAGGATATAGGTCATGGGACGATCGTGTTGGGTATCGATGATTATCAGCAGTGGGAACTGGGATAATAGGAGTTGAAACAAACAAGATTGAATTCGAAACTTTAAATACGAATGCACAAACACGAACAAAATACAATTGGTAAACGGTGAAAATACGGTATTCGCTAAAATAGCGTGACACAGATGCAAATTTAGGCAATCTAAGAAGAGTTCGTAGGAACCATTTCTGGAGTTTAAGAATCCGAGTAAGGTTCCAAGAAGTGGAAGATCCCCAGAAAATAATGCTGGAGCAAAGAGAGGAGTGAATCCACGCATTATATAAGAGTAATAGAATTTTAGGGGGCAGGTAGCGTAGTCTGGAGATAATACCTTGTTTCGCGTTAAGATTAATAAGTAATGAGTCAATATTCTGGTCCCAACTAAGGTCATGAGAGATAGTTATACCCAAATATCTAAAGGAGGAAACAGTAGCTAATAGATTACCATCGTAATAGAGAGGCAATACTTTAGGTACATCGCGCTTGTTTCTCTGATAGAAAACCATAGCTTTTGTCTTTTCAGTGTTTACACGCAATGAATTCTTGTAAGACCAAATTTTCAAATCGGTAAGGACGTCGTTAAGCGCAGATATCATTTGAAGAGCATCAGAGCTGGCGGCTATAAATGTTACGTCATCAGCATATAAAATTATCCGAAAAGATGTGCGAGGTGTTAAAGCCAAGGGTAAATCATTTATGAACAAAGCAAAGAGAAGAGGAGAAAGTATTGAACCCTGGGGAACACCTAAGTTTCTTTTCAACAAATGGGAAGATGTTTCAGCATAGGTAAGAAAATAAGTTCTGTTAGAAAGAAAGCTCCCCAGCCATTGTAACGGGAGTCCACTAATACCATAGAAATTGGATAGTTTATACAGGAGAAGATCGACAGGTACCGAATCAAAGGCCTTGGCAAAATCAACATACACCGCAGCTACAAACTTGTTAGAAGCCATTTCACGCGAAGTGAATTCTAAAAATTCATAACAGGCGGTTTCAACGTTTCTTTTGGGCACAAACCCATGCTGACAAGTAGTAATTAAAGCATTTTTATGGACATATTGCGACAATCGTCGGTAGAACAGTTTTTCAAAGAGTTTGGCGAATATCGGCAAGGCGGTAATTGGCCGATAATTCGAGAATAGCGTAGGGTCACCCTTTTTAAAAATCGGGGTAACTCTAGCTATTTTTAATGCTTCCGGAAAGATACCTGTTGAAAGCGACTGGTTGAATATAATGGTGAGAGGATAAGACAGCTCCCGGTAAAGAAAAATCACAGCGTCAGGTGGAAACCCCAGAGGATCAAGGGACGTAGACGACTTTAGAAGGAGAATAGTATTACTAACCTCCGCAGCGGACGTTGGAACCGCAAAAAAACTTGAAACAAAGTTACGAGAAAGATTATCCCAAGTCTCATTGCCAAAGTTAGACGGACCATCATAACTTGGCAGTAAAGATTGCAAAAAAACTGTGAGAGTCGAGCTAGAGATCTGATCATGCTGCACAAATGGGGACTGTGAGGAGTGGACGCCTGACGATAAATTTTTTAAAACGCTCCATTTATCTTTGTTTGAATGAAGGCGGTCGAACAACCTATCAAAATAAATATATTTGGCCTTCCTAATCTGTTTCCTAACAGCGTTGGACCAGTCTTTAAATCGTTTAATGTTTACCGCAGTAGGTTCACGACGGGCTTTCAAGTAATAATTATTCTTTATCTTAACAGCTAGCAATATGCTGGGGGTAATCCACGGCTTCCGAGCTACGCTGTCAGCCTTATTCCTGTTTAGCACACGTCTATAAGGCAGATATCGATCGAACCCAAGGCTTACGTGATTTAGAAAGGTGTCAAACAGCATATTAGTATCATGAACGTCGGATAATAACGAAGCCCAATTAGTTAAAGTAAAGTATGAGGAGAGAGCCATGAGTCTATGATAAGAAATAACGCGCTTTCGAATACCCCTTGGTTTGCAGGATGACTGCAAGGTCAAGTCAAAAATTATTAATAGCGGAAAATGATCAGAAATGGAGGTGTCGATGGCACAACAGAATAGAGTATTTAGAATATGATTTACTTTCCTACAACTTTGTTAATGCTGATTATGATAATATTGTGAATCAACTGTAGAGGTCAGATTGGTGCTTATTGAAAAATATGGATCTGAAAACTGCTATTACCGTATATACCCACGTATAAGCAGATTATTTTTTTCCAAAAAATGACCCCTAAAAACCACATTCGGCCTATGCGTGGGTCAGAGTTGATGAAAACTCTTGTAAGTGGAGTTTACAAAAAACTAAGCATTAATTTTATTTATTAATCCATTTAGATTTCATTTATTAACCCTTTCACTGCATAAATAAATTTCTGATAAGATAAAAGTATCCTCTCTCTTTGCAGCATAATGAGAATCTTTAAAAGGCTGTGGCGGCCATATTGGAGAAAGTATGAGAGGGGGAGGGGCTTCAAACGAAACCAGCGCATCTTTACGTGTTCTCTCATTGCAATACATACAGTAAATACATTAATCTAAACAGTATTCAAAATGGAACATCGAAGCATCGAAGATTCAACAAGACTAAAAAATTTGATTTCGAAACTTTTTGAACATCGATACATGAGCTACCATCGATATCATCGCCAAGCACTAGCATATGAAATTTAATAGACCTTAACAGCACATTGTACAATTATAAACAATATACAGTGCAGTATTTCACGTCTTTTTCCTCAATTTTCCATTGTTAAAAGCAAATGCTCTAGGGTCCGATGATAATAATAAAAATACATTAGGCCTACTGAAAGATGATCGAAACAAAATTGAAACCATGATCGAAAAATGGTTTATAAAATAAAATACTTCAAATAATTTTTTTATATCTGTTACACATTGTAATTTTAAAGATTATATAGGGTCATTCAAATCGTGTGTAAAACAATTTAAGGGGGTATTATAGATGTCAAGGTAAACATGGGTTCGAATTTGAACGCCAACTGGGATAGGCCTATGAACAGAAATAAAAAGGCCGCCACCAAGATCAACAAGTTAATAACTCAGGTTCTGTAAAGCCTAGATTAATGAAATTTGGAGGAATAACAGGGTACATAAGACTATATACCGTTAGAATTTGATTGAATTCCAACAAGAAGTTTTTGAGTTAATCATTCAACATCATAACACGTTTACTTTTGAGTACTAACCAGCACTTGTTACAATTTTCACTGCGTAACTTGGAAACTTCTCGTTGGAATTCGATCAAATTTTAACGGTATACACAGTAATATGTATCCTGTTATCCCTCCAAATTTCATTATTCTAGGCTTTACAGAACCTGAGTTATTATTTGGAGTTCGGTCATTTGCCCCAAACTGCCGCATGCCTTTTGAACATCGATAGTCTATTATCGCAAAGCGCATACGAAGAATAGGAAAATTTTTATCAACTTTTTGGAGAGTCTGATGAAGAAGATGCTACTTTTGAAGGCTTCCCCACATAATGATGTTCTTATATAAATTTATTGTTTTTGTAATAAAAATTTTTTTCCCTCAAACGTTGCATTTTTTTTTCTTTTTTGCCTCGGCTTATGCGCGGGTCAAGGCGTTTTTCAACTTTTTGGGCTCAAAAACAGGGGGTCGGCCTATGCACGGGTCGTCTTATACGCGAGTATATACGGTAATTACTTTTATAATGTTATTTATGAAATTATTGAGCATTTTGTTTCCAGAATTAAAATTAGAACTAACCGATATCCTAAGCGGTTTTCCCCAGAATTAAAATTGCTTGTATGCCGTAAAAGATCTGCCCATCATAATTATAAGATAATAGGATCCATGGATGACTATAGGTACTTCTCTGCTCTAAGAGCACAGTGTAAAAACCTTACAAAATTGTGTTATAAAACCTACATCTCTTCAATAGAATCTGCAATCTCCGCCAATATAAAATCTTTCTGGAATTACGTCAACTCAAAAAAGTTAAACAATGATCTGCAATCCCGTATGTGCTATATTGATGATGTCAGGACCGATCCGCTTGAAATAGCTAACTTATTTTCCCAGTATTTCTCTTCTGTTTATGATTATTCCTGTGCGGGTTCCCCTGTTTGTGATCTATTGTATAATCATGGGATTGACATTTCAAATATTTCAATTTCTGCTTCCGACATAGAACACAAACTTAAAACACTCAAGGTCAACAAAAGTCCTGGCCTGGATAACCTGCACCTGCTTTTTATTTCCACTTGTGCCTCTCTACTATGTCTTCCTCTTCTAATAATTTTTAACAAATCCCTCAATCTTGGTGTATTTCCTGATTTTTGGAAGAGCAGTTTTATTGTTCCGGTTTTTAAATCGGGTGATAGGAGTGATGTGACGAGCTATCGTCCGGTTACTATTCAGTCAGTTATCCCTAAAGTGTTTGAATCTATCATTTTAGATAAAATACTGTGTCACTTTAAACATATCATTATTCCCCAGCAACATGGTTTTATTCCAGGGAGATCTGTTCGTACGAACTTACTAACATATGAAAATTATATCTTTGACAATCTCGACAGACATAAACAAATTGATGTTATTTATACAGATTTTACTAAAGCCTTTGATAAAGTAAACCATAATATTCTATGTAAGAAACTTGAAGCCTTCGGTATCAGAGACCCACTTTTATCTTGGATCCGTAGTTTTATTGTGTCTCGGCGTTTGTACGTTAAAATTAAAGGCAACATCTCCTGTTCATTTAGTGCTACTAGTGGGGTACCCCAAGGTTCACACTTGGGCCCCCTTCTGTTTCTTCTCTATATTAATGACATCGCCGAGGTATTGAACGGAGTTCAATTATTGTTATTTGCAGACGACTTGAAAATATTTACCTGTATTAATGATGAATGTGATTGCAATGCACTTCAAAATTCTTTGAATGCATTATCATTATGGTGTAAACGTAATGGCATGAAGCTCAATATTAGAAAATGTAAAGCTATGTCTTTCTGCACAAATAAAAACATGGTGTCTTATCCTTATTCAATTGATGATGATATTTTAGAGAAGGTTACAAATATAAAAGATCTTGGTGTCATTTTTGATTGTAGAATGACTTTTACATCTCATGTAGATTATATCCTCAAAAAATCCTATAAAAATTTAGGTTTTCTGAATAGATATATACAACCTTTTCAGGATATTACATCAATTAAAATTCTCTATTGTGCATTAGTTCATCCAATTCTGGAATATGCCTCTATAATCTGGTCTCCCCATTAAGTTAAATACAAGGGTCGTACACAATTCTAGCTACGAAAAAATAGGAAATATAGGAAATTTTGGCCAATATATAGGAGTTTATAGGAATTTTTCTTTCTAACATATACGAGTTTTATAGAAATTTTTGCAAGGTAAAACAAGTATATATACAGGGTGGACCAAAAAAAAACTCGCCACTGAAAATTTCTAAGTCCCAGGAGAATAGGTTTTGCAACAATAGGTATATTCAACAGTAGGTTTATTAAACTGTTATTGTCACCCATTCACAGCACACCTATTGTTGATTTAACCTACTGTTCAATAAACTATTGTTGAATATATATAAACTGAACACGCAATTAAGTTTTACAAACAAGAACAGATTTTATATCATGTGTAAAATTACAGAGGACGGATATCATAAAAACCTCAGCGTTTGAGTTTCTTGGAAGGGGGCTGTAAAAAGTTAATTATCATAGACAGTTTCCTTTTCTCTGGTTTTTTTTTTTTTTTTTTTTGCTCCTTTCTGGTTTCTTCCAATCACTTGGTTCCCTCTTCTACCTTCTTTTGTCCTGTTTCTAACATTGCTTGAGCCACTGCTACAGTATTAAAATCCTTGTCCTGTAATGCTTTTTTTAATTTTTCGTTTGCCTCGTTTACCAGACAGGTTCCCAGATGAATATCTTCGTTTTCGCAATTTTCTTTTGCAGCAAGTCTTTCTTCTTTCTTTTTCTGTTATCCGCTGCTTGGATTGCAGTAATTCTTTACGTTCACATGCTTTCTCCTTTTCTTCAGCCTTCTTTAAAAGCTGTTGCCTTCTTTTTGCCTCTTTTTGTTTTCTTTCTTCTTCCAGTCTATTGGCATAAGAATTACGGGCACTGCGACCCAAAGAAATTAAACTCTTTGTAATTGGAACCAAGTGTGGCATGTTTTCATATACCTTTAACCCATCCTGACTTGAGCGTAGACCATTGATGGAGGCTTCACTTAAGCAATGTTCTCTCCGCAGTAACTATTTTCCCACTCTGCGAAAAACCTCTTTCGACGTCGGCATTGCCATGTGATAGGGTCAGAGTTGTCTTTACTAACTTAATTAAAGATGGGTACTTTTGTTTTCCTTCAAAATTCTTTATCTTGAAAACGTTTCTCCAGTAGTGGTCCATCTCGTTTTGGTTTTACTTCTTCATCAACCTTATCAACAATCCATCCCTCTGGAATATTCTCTAACTGATAGAGGCGCCATTCATCTCCAACTACATCAACATCAAGGCCATAGTGTTCGACGATACTGATCGAGTAGTCGAATACTTGATTACCGATTACTTTACAAAAGTAATCGATTACGAATACGATTATTTTAAATCGTTATCGACAATTTTTCGACTGCTTTTAGTAAATTATATTTAAGACTAGAAGCGAACCCACCCGATTGTATAATCGTGAAATAACCCATTGGTAGAGAGAATTGGAGCCAGAAACTGTGGACAAAGACTAACAAGGACTCAAGGAAACTACTAATCCACAACAAAAGTTTATTCATACGAATGCGCATTTCAGCAGCCAAGTTGCCTTCGTCAGCGTATCCAAGACTTGATCAGGACAGAGAGTTTTGTTCAGATGAAGTATGAGAATTACATAGATGTATATATAGTAAAAAATGAACTAGTTACAAGCCAATCAAAAGGCAAAAAATAGATACAACGAAAAATAATAAATCTATAGGCCAGCTGAGATTAACCAATCAAGTGTCATTATTGTTTCTTGTACGGTTATTTTTCCTATTGTTCAATGTGGGTAGATGTAGAAGTTTTGCCGCATCTCTCAGTTGTGTTACGTTCAGGGGGCCAGCGTCACTGTTTAGTAAATTAGTTGAATCTTCATTGGTGATTGCGTAGGATTCTAGAAAGTTTAACAACCTGGGGTCATTCGTGCTATATATAATCTTGATGTCTTCGCGTTTATAGTTGTCGGAGATCTAGAATATGGTCAGCTAACCTAGATACTGCAAAGTTTCCGTTTCTGATATACCTCAAATGTTTGCCTACTCTCCTCTTAACTGCTCTTCGCGATTGACCGTAGTAGACTGCGTCACATTTGGCGCATGGCAACATATAGACCCCAGGTCTATCTTCTTGTGGAACTATATTCTTTGGGCTCTTTATCAATTTTCCAATTGTGTTAGGACTCTGGTAGACTATAGAGAGGCCATAGTCTCTAGTGATTCTCTTCATGCCCCTATTCAGTTGTAGATTGTAGGGTAAGACTAAAATACTTCCTGGTGTTTTTTCTTTTTGCAGCATGGTAAAATTCTTCAGAAATAGCTTTTGTTTTACCTTCTTGTGGTAATCAATAGTAGTCGATTATTCACGGTAGTATTAGAATACGACTACTGATATTTAAGTAATCGTTGGTATCGATTACTTTGGTATTCGAATACTCCAACACCACAAGGCCAATGTTCAACTGTCTGGCTAAAACTCTTACATGCCTCTGTGGCCCAAGTTTCACATCTTGCTGCTGGCTGCAAGCAGCAGCAATTTTTGAGAATTGTGTTTGATAGAGAAACCTTCTCCAGCAAATTACCAGCAACAGCATCATAGAAACTGTGCATACTGCAGATTATCATGGGGTGCTTCTCCTTTGGCAATTTGTTGTTCATAAATTTGCATGCTGCTTCTCCCATGTCCATTGTGCCATCATTCAGCTGGTTGCTGCTTGATTTAAATTCTATCTTGCTGAGATTCATGTGGCTGTGTGCTTTAATTACCACCTCCTTAAACTTCGACAGCAATAATATAACAAGATCAGAGAGTTTATCATGTAGAATATGAATCAATGGCTCATCTTTCTGAAACAGGGATAGGAAGTTGCTGAAAAGAGCTCCAGCTGATTTTAGGAAGTGCAGTTGGACAACAGTTTCCTTTTTCTCAAGTTGTCCTTTTATGCGCATGTAGCACGCATTATTTTCACAAACCTTTGGCTGTGAGGTTGGCAAGATCTTCAAAAAATAATCAGTCACAGCATCCCACTCTTCTAGCAGTCTAGTGATTGCAGGTAGTAGACTAAGCCAGCTGCATTCCACGTGCTTTAGAAAAGCATGCCCTTCTAGTCTATGCTTGATTTGACAATTAAGATAGTCCTCTCTTCTTGCTGCAGACAGCTTAAACCATGTATAGATATCAATTACTAAATATGAAATGTTCTTGCCATAACATTTAAGGCCCTTCCCATAACAGTTATGGCATAACTTATGCACAATATGAAGTTTACATGGACCAATATCAACAAGTCCACCTTCTCTGCCTTTCATTTCCTTAACAAGTTTGTCAATCCTGAACCAAACTAACTTGTTAACATTTGGGCCATCAGATCCCAACATAAGAAGTTTGTCAATAGAAAGTTGCCCTTCTTTGACAGCTGCCATTAAGTTCTCGGATAACTGTTCTGCACTGGCATGTCCCATTAAGAAAGATTTCAGGTGATGTGTTACAATGCAGTCGAACTTGTCTGACCAGTAGCGAACAATTGTGTCAAGTTGCTTCGATACTTGTTTACTCGTGGTCTCATCATACTGTAATGTGAAGAATGAAGAAGATCTGTTAATATCATCCACCAATGATTTGTGAAAGTAAGGTCCTATCGCTTCTGAAATTAGGTACGACACCTTTTTTGAGCTCAAGCTGAATGTCTCGGGAACTGCGCCAGGAAACATTTTTTGGAATGTAGGTTTAATACCATCACATGAACTGTAACTGAATTTTGAAGCAAATACTTTCATCGACCAAAGCAGTTCAGCTTCAGTAGTTATATCTTTTGTGGAGACAAGTAGTAGCACCTTCCTTTGATCCAACTGAAGTTTCCACACTGCCCAATTTCTGTTCAACTGCTGGTATATAAATTGTTAGCTGGTTGCCACTAACCACAATATCTTTAGCAAGCTTCATGTGCTGATTTCCATTTGCATGTTGAAGCAATTGTTGTGAGCCTTGATTGTCACAATTAATGGTTTTGTTACAAAGACGACAATGAGCTTTATACGCTGATTCATTACTAGGTTCACACCTAGGGATAGAAAACAGCCACTTTTATCCTTAAGCTTCAGCCAGTCGTTACAAAATCTTTTTCTTCCACCAGGCATGATGAATTCACTCGCTGAAAAATCATAAACACTGATAAATATTTTGCACAAAATTTTAAAAACGTAAAAATAAAAAATGTTATATTTGGCTTTTATTTAGCATTTACGTAAAATCCCCCCTTTCAGGAGTTTGATAATAATTACAACAAGTATAGAATACGGGAACCCTCCAGGCTGTTGGATTTGTTTCGATATACCGCTAACCCATTTTAAGTATATCGAAATGCCGTTGTCGTAGTATTTGTAGGGGTAAAAATGCCAAACGCAATTATATTTTTCACAACCTGACCTAACTTTTTTAATGGTTGATGGTTCAAGATGTTGGAAGATGGCATGTTTGCAATGGATTGAAATTGGTGAAAGTTGGCATGAATAATATAAACGCAGTGGCTATTTATACGGGTCCGTGAAAACATGCATTTTCACGCCCAAGGCTTCTGGTTGGTTTAGAAGGTCACATGGTTACAGAGGTCAGGAAAATACCTAGATTCATGTACGAATGGATTTAAAAACACATTTAAGAAATCTTTTCTTTGGATTCACTTTATTAATTCGTGTTTTTTGTTTCTTGAGTTTCTACTTTGTTTATTGGGTTAAAAGACCTATTGGAAAAGTTTACTTTCGTTTGCTTTTTTTTAATTTGATTTCATTGACTTTCGTTTTTTATTAATATTTGAATGGCCGAAAAATTTAACAGGGATTGCGCTTTAATCTGCTAAGCATTTTTTAAAAGTAAATAAATAAGTGCCGTTTGAAACACTGGCCCCAGCTCCAAAAGTTCTTATCCTACACCCTCTGTACAAATGACTTTAAAAAAAAAAAAGAAAAGAAAAGAAAAAAACTTAACCTAGTTCATATGTAATAAGCTATTTATAAGAAATTCGTTTGAAATGGATTTGGCATTTGAATGTAATTTGTAATTTCTAAAACTCTGCTATTTTCTTCTACTATTGGCAGAGAGCTTAGGGAAGTTTTTCTCAGTTTTGTTGGCCCATCATTTTTTATTTTCTATTTTTTTTACAATCACTCCAATCTCACATTTATTCCTTTGTTTAAAATTCAAACTCGCAATAAAAAAAATGAGACAATATTCTTATCACTAACAAAGATTAATAAAGAAAACCATTAAAAGAGTCATCATCAAAATCCAAAAGAGAACATTGATGGCTATGAAAGTTGAAGGTTAAGAAGAAATTGAGTTTAAAGAAATACCCTGAAAAAAGTCGCAAGTTTACATGCTCAATTTCTTAAGAAAATTTTTCATTTGCGTGCCTCTGTTAGATTTATTAATGCATGGCTGTAAATAAAGTAGTACTAGGTGATAGTATCGATGTTCAAAAAGTATCGACCATAGAAATGTCGATGTTTTTGCACCATCGATGTTTCATTTTGATTTTCTTAAACCCTTTTGAATTTATTAAACATTATCCATTGATATTTAATAACTATTCATGATAATGGTATTGAAATGAAAGAACGTTTAAATGTACCGGGATATTTATTATTTCCAAATAATATACTGACTTAGAAATTATAAAATTTGATCTTTTACTGCTTAATGTTTGGTTGATGATTGAAGCTACGACCCATAATATCAAACTTCGATATCAGTTTTTCTGACATCGCCTATCAAATTTTCTACCGTTTATTACCAGGCTGATTATCGCTGTAAATTGCTTGAATTTTAAAGAAATTATCCATATCTGTCGCTTTTGTAAAGCGTTTCACACGATCTTTTCACATTTTTGTCCGATCACGTGGTTATGCAGAGCTGTACTTGGCCCGACGCCATAGTTGATAATGGCTTCTGAGATAGCAATGTCAGTGAAAATTCTTAAAAAAATTAATATCTGCGTAATTTCTTACGTTAATAAAAATTTTGAACTGTAATATTAAAAATATTCGTTTAAAAATAAAGGATGTGACCATTTTTACATGTTTATTATGGACGGATATATATTAAGAGAAGGACGAGACACAAGAACCCTGGAATACAATAAATAATAAATATTAAATAAAAATACAAATTAGATAAAAAATAAGTTATAATAAACAAAAATAATTAATCTAAATCAAAATAAAAAGCTGACGTTTCGGATAGAGCCTATCCTTTATCAAAGCAAAAAAAGGATAATTCTCTAAAAACAAATAGAATATTAGAGAATTATCCTGAAGTTATGAAAGTTGTACTAACGGACGGGTTTATATATAGTTTGCATGGGGAATAGTAAGACGGTATTGGCTGAAAAACAAGAAGAGAACAAATGAGATTAATTAGACGAACTGTTGGGATAGGACAGGACAGAGGACAAATAGGAAATAATAAGGGGGCGGCGAGAAAAATGTAAAAGGATGAAACATATGAAAGTGAAATTATAAAAACGTTTAGGAATGATAGGGTGCCTAGCAAAAAGATTTCGTAAAATTATTCCTGATTATCAGCAGACAAAAAAGGGGGCTGTCATGAAAGAATATTATTGACATTGTTCAAAATTTTCGATTTTATGATTCCCTGACTGTTCTCGGTTTAAAAAAAATAAACCTTGACTGTTTCATAACCCACTCTAACACCATCCACCCCTTATCAAGTTTTCTCACAATTATTCTGTCACAACTGTTTCTTTTTTGGATGTCTCTATCTCCAGCACTAACAACAAATTGTCTACTAATCTCTATAAGAAGCCCACTGACAGGCACCAGTACTTACACTATGATAGCTGCCATCCACGCCATTGCAAGGATAACATCCCTTTAGGTCAGTTAACTCGCATCCATAGAATATGCACTAGTCAGTCTGACAAGGACTTCCATGCTAACGCCCTTACTCACTCCCTTAAAGCAAGAGGCTACCCCAAATCTGTCATACACGCTTCTATCTATAAGCACCGCAATTACTGTTCTAACAACAATCCTAAACCTTCTCCAGCCATGGCCACACTTACGTTAGTTCTTCCTTTTCATCCTACCCTCAATAGTATTAAAAATATCCTAAGGAAACATCAACATATAATTGACAACTCTCCTCTTCTCCATTCCATTCTACCAGAACCACCTAAAGTTTCTTTTAAACGGACATCTAATTTTAAAGATATTCTGGTCCATGCTGCTATTACTAAACCATGCACTTCCACTAAGGGATGTTCTCCTTGCAATGAAAAGCGTTGTGGCGTTTGCCATTTTCTTAACCCTGCTACCTCCATTTCCAGCAGTGCTTCCTCCTTTACTTTCAAAATTAACCAGAATCTGACCTGCACTTCTCACAATCTAATTTACCTGTTACATTGCAAGGTATGCCAGAAACAGTATGTCGGTGAGACAGGCAATACCACACGTGCCAGATTTGCCGGACATAAATTCGACATCCTTAGCAATGCTGACACCCCTGTCGCTAAACACTTTAATTCCCCTGGCCACTCTTTACAGGCCATCTGCCTTTATATTCTTCGTAGTAACTTCCATAACAAAAAAGAAAGAAAGCAATTCGAGTCTTTTCTTATTTGGAAATTCAATTCCCTCACCCCTAATGGCATTAACCTCAGCAAAGGCACCATTCCCTCATTACCTTTCCCATGTCCCTTTCCAACTTCAGCTATTCCTTAATTTGTCGCAAGCCCTATGGGCCCTTTTCTTCTCTCTTTATCTTATCTTTTCTTCTTTTCAATGTTCTTCAATGTCCTTTCATATTTTTTTACCTTTGACCCGATGCTCTTTCATGTGGGACTATTCTACAGGGTGACTAGCGGCCGGGAATGGTCAGGGAATTTTTATTTATTTTATTTTTTTAAACCAAGAACAGTCAGGGAATCATAAAATCGAAAATTTTGAACAATGTCAATAATATTCTTTCATGACAGCCCCCTTTTTTGTCTGCTGATAATCAGGAATAATTTTACGAAATCTTTTTGCTAGGCACCCTATCATTCCTGAATGTTTTTATAATTTCACTTTCATATGTTTCATCCTATTACATTTTTCTCGCCGCCCCCTTATTATTTCCTATTTGTCCTCCGTCCTGTCCTATCCCAGCAGTTCCTCTAATTAATCTCATTTGTTCTCTTCTTGTTTTTCAGCCAATACCGTCTTACTATTCCCCATGCAAACTATATATAAACCCGTCCGTTAGTACAACTTTCATAACTTCAGGATAATTCTCTAATATTCTATTTGTTTTTAGAGAATTATCCTTTTTTTGCTTTGATAAAGGATAGGCTCTATCCGAAACGTCAGCTTTTTATTTTGATTTAAATTAATTATTTTTGTTTATTATAACTTATTTTTTATCTAATTTGTATTTTTATTTAATATTTATTATTTATGTTTATTATGGAAAATTGCTGATTTTGTACTTGGGCTTAAAACTGACAGGTTTTCAACGGCCCCTCTATCAGGAGGAGGAGGGGAGGGGAGACCAATTTTTTTTTTCAAAATCTGAGATTTCGATTATAAGGCGATCCCCATTTTTTGACACCTTATTTTTGCAATAAACGGCAATACAATTTTCATCATGCCCGCAACAAGTCATTTAGATCAATTTTTGTTTAATTAATTAATTCTTTTGGGACGCCCGTGTGCCAAATGGCACTTTTACTCGTTTTTATAATATAGTCAGAAATAAAAAAATTTATCTTTTTAATCATTCTGTCTAAGAAAACAAAAATTACTGTATTATATACAGTAAACCTTTCTCTATAATAATACAGTATAATTAGCTTAGAGAATGAATTATTGTATTTATTATAATTAATTTAAAATGAACAGGCATGGATGTTACAAACTAAACGTCGATCTTATACACCCATTACATACTTCTTCATTTTAAAATATATTTAGTCTCTACTTAATAAAAAACCTCCTTTTTATGAAATTTCGTAGCTTCCTTAATTGTTCCATACAAGTTTTTCTGCATAAATATATATAAAAATTTTTCTTATCTTACCTTTACTTCATCCTTGTAATTTTAGTGCCCTCTTTCTTTTCGATTTCGCGAAGTTGAACTTTCGCGCCAAATTGCGAGATTGTTACTGCAGTTGGGTATAGGGAACTTTTTTTTATTTTAATCCTCAGAGTCTATTCTTTATTTTAAGTATAATGATAATTCATAAAATGAATTTAGAAAATAGAAATAATGTAAAATGTAGGCGGATTCACAACAATAAAGTGTGACTGCCGCCATGATGTCATCATTTCAGAATGCATTCCGAAATCCCCCCCCCCCCCCTCCTCCTCCTCCTCCTCTACAGGGCCGCTCCAATGCTTAGAAGGTTGGAATGTAATTTTGTTTTTATCCGTTTATTGTTTACTTTATAAAGAATTGTTCACGTCACATTAAGACTTATATTTTGGATATGGACTAGTAAATGGATTACAGTAAAACCCCGTTACAACGTACCTCACTTTAACGTACATTTCAGAATAACGTACAAATTTCAAATCCCCGTCACAAACGTAGGTATTTTAATGCTAAAAAGTTTCAGAATAACGTACCTCACTTTAACGTACATTTCAAAATAACGTACTAATTTTACATCCCCTTGGTTAAATTATCCCTTCAGTACAACGTACATCGTTCACATGTATTGCACTGATTGCTCAATGCAGCCCATGCGAAAGTTGCAAATGGGCCAATGGACTAATTAAGCCGAGTTCACATTTCATTGGTTGGTCAGTATAGCATATATAAACCCGGAAATCTCTGCATGCTACTCAGTCTAGCATGTTCGATTGTCGATTGTCGCATGCTACTCAGTCATGAACCAATTTGTGCTGCAATTAGATTAGAGATCTTTACTTGACGGACGATTGCCCATCTTCAATACGGTAAGATTATGTTTGTTTGTTATAGCGGTGCACCAGAAACATTTAACTTCACAATGTCAGATATGGAGGACTTTTTGGGGAGGCAAGTTATAGAAAGAAAGCAGACGGCCATTACAGATTTTTTTTTAAAAAATGAATGTAATACTACATATTGTATATGCTCTTTGTATTGAATAAAATAAAATGCATTCATGTATTCTTATGTTTTTCTATGAATATATGCATTTTTCACAAGCCCCCCTCCCTGGTGGATAGAGGCGGGGCCTGGATTTTGATTGGTTGTAGTTAGATCTACGCGATTACGTCAACTAGCATTAAATTACGTCATGGCGCCAACTTCAAACCCCTGAAATCTCCACATAGTTATGAAAAAAAATTCATAACATTGATAATAAATAAAATTTCTTAATTATTTTTTAATTCTCATACAGACAATGAAATACTTCACATTTTCGGCCTAACTTACTAATTGGAAATAATTTGGTTTTTTTTCTAAAAATTTATTAAAACAAGATTAATTTTTCTTTACTCATATTTGTATTTTTCAGAGTTATTTTTAAAAATAAATTATGCACATAACATAAAATATACTGTTTCATATAGTGGCCTAAACATCAATAAAAACTATGCAAAAAAAAAAATTCGCCATAAATAGATATACTTTGGCTAGAAAAAATTTTTGAATAAATTAGCACAATTTTCCCGTTTTCATCAAAATTTTCCCGTTCTAAAAGGGTTAAATGATAGCAGGTATGGATGAAAGGACTGATGATAGTCATTAGAAGAATATTAAAAGATCTGAGTATTAATGTTAAGGGTATAATTATTTTTGGCAGAGGATAAGATTGTTTGTGTTTGATATTTAATAAGACGTGTGAATACTGCTAAATTACCCATATTTTGGTAAACTTTTCCAATAGGCCTTTTCGCCCTAACAAAGCAGACTCAAATAACAAAAACGGAAACAAAAAATGTGTAAAAGTGAATCAGAAGAAAAGAGTTCTTAATCATGTTTTTAAATCTAAGTGTTTTCCCGACCTCTGTACCTAAACAAATCAGAAGCCTATGTAAATAGCCACTGCGTAATATCAATCGATGTCTTTGATTAATTAAAACATTGATAATTCCTGACTATTGCATGATAAAATAAAATCACCGTATTCAGAAAGAATTGGAAGTATATATGCACCAACTTTCATTAAAATACAATTTATGGGGGTATTCTCTACTTTTACTTAATTCTAATTTAAGATCCAAGGAATCGTACTTGCCAATACAAAAATCCAATTGGAATTTATCGATCCAGGAAAGTTATCGTTACGATGCCACGGCAAACCACATTATTGTTTTCACAAATAGTATTTCACTAACTTGAAATATTTGAATATTTGAAGTGTTCACCAATTATCAACCAATGTTGTTGACCACTGGGAAATAAATCCCGCACGTGTTCACGTCTATTCAACCATGACGTGTTCAAGCTCTCATGCGCAGATAAATGCGCAAATGCATCAAATCGACGGCCACCGAAGAAAATTCAAGGCACTACAGCCATTGTTTGAAATATTTCTCATTAAAATATAGGAAATATAGGAATTTTTTTCAAAATATAGGAGTTTATACAATTTCCTATATAAAAATAGGAATTATAGGAAATATAGGAGGTGTACGACCCCTGTAAATATATTGATGCAGTTGAAAGAGTTCAGAGAAGATTTCTTCACATGATTAATAGAAAACTGGGTAATCTTTCCTTCAATACAGATTATGTCCATCTTCATGAACTTTTAAACATTGAAACTCTGGCCGATAGAAGAATACGTTCAGACCTACTCTTTCTTTTTGACTTAGTGAATTCCACTGTTGACTGTCCTAATTTACTAGAACTGATTCCTATCCATATCCCTAACTACATTACTAGGAATACAGTACCCTTTCTGATTGAGAAATCAGTGTCCACCAACATTTATGTCTATAACTCACCAATTAGACGCCTCCTCAGGAGTGCTAATTCCTATTTGCCTAATTTCCACATTTTTCATGACAACAGATAAAAACTCAAACAAATTAATCTCTTCACTTATCCTGCTGATAATTAATTATTATTATATTATACATTATGTTAACTATATTAATTATTGATTGTTTTTAATTTATTTCGTTAGTGATTTTATTGCTTTATTTATATTATTTTATATCATTTTATTATATTATTTATATCTTTTCATCTTTCTTTATTTTTGTTTTATATTTATGATTATATTTAATATTTCTTTTGTAAATGGGTATTCCCGTCAATAAAACTAAATAAATAAATAAATAAATTACTCAACGTAATGGACAATATTGAGGAAGACCTCAAGAAAGAAAAGTCGGAGAAATTCACCGTTATGAATGAGAAATTGGACCGATTAATGTCATCAAGAGCCACCTCGGGAAGTAAAAATTCGAATTCCAATGTGATAAACCTAACATCCATCGAGTTTTCCGAAAGTGAGGCCTGCCTATTAAGAAAAGGAAGCCAAATGGCAATGACTTTGTCAACTTAGCTTTAGAAATCGAAATGGCATTACTGAAACTACCTCCAGAAGATCATACGAATGCCCGCGTGCTTGCAGCACAGGAGCTTGGAAATATCAATAAAAAAACTACTAACATACGCCCCACAATGGAACAGAAAGAAATCACCAATATTAGAAAGAAGTTAGAAGAAAACAAGGCTGAAAAGTGGGTGCCGACAATTGCAACGCGTCGGTTATAATACTTACTTACTTTTCAAACCCGCTTATCCGTTAGGGTCGCGGAGGCAGCAGCCCTATGGAGGATCTCCAGCGATCGCGATCTTCCGCCATCAGGCGTATGTCCTCCCTGGTAATATCCAAGCGACTCGAACCCAGATTCTCCATGTAGTCTAGCCACCTGGTTCTAGGCCGACCCCTTGGTCTCTTACCCACCGGCTTGGAAAATAACTGCCTAGGAAGACTAGTTTGCGGCATCCGTATCACGTGGCCATACCAGCGCAACTGAGATCTCTCAATGCGGAGAAGTAGCGGCTCAACACCTAAAGATTCCCTTATTGTGCTGCTGTACACTCTATCTAGTAGGGTAACACATGCCACACCTCTTAGAAATCTCATTTCGGCCGCTTGTACCCGCGATCGCACTCTTTCGGTCATTACCCAAGCCTCATGACCATAGGTGAGAATGGGGACAAAGATAGATTTGAAGATGGAGAGCTTGGCTTTGTTACCCAGCTCGCGTTTCGTTATCACGGATCGCCACAGTTCACGTCTGACACAGCTTGCTGCACCGATCCGAGCATCCAATTCTTTCTCCTGCCGTCCATCACTCGTGAATGCAATCCCGAGATACTTGAATTTCTCCACCTGTCTCAATGAGGCTCCCCTAGCATGGAGAGTGCACTGAGCAGGCTGTCTTGAAAGGATCAGAACCTCGGTTTTAGCCACACTGATCTTCATCCCAGCTTCTTCACATTTGGCTGCAAACCGGTCTAGTGCATGCTGAAGGTTCGTGCGAGAAGACCCAAGGAGGACAAGGTCGTCAGCAAAGAGCAACCTCTCCACCAGGCAGTCGTCCACTCAAACACGCTCATCGCCTCGGCTGCCCCTGTCTATCCAGTCCATAAAGATAATGAACAAGAGGGGCGACAGTACGCACCCTTGGCGGAGTCCAACACCCACGGTGAACGGTCTTGACTTAATGCCATTTATCC
>JAHWFO010098558.1:0-24933 GCA_023313115.1 Rhysida immarginata | reverse complement strand
ATGGAGTTACCTTGATAATTATTATGAATGAGAATGTTTAATTTTTGATTGTCAGACGCTGAAACCGATTAGCTTGAAAGAATAAGGAAGATAATATACTTTGAACTTTGATTTGTTAATTAATTACTTTTGGTAGATATATATTTTTTGTTTTTTCTGAGCAACCTGTTAGGAAAAAGGAGAAATGTAAAAAGCTCTAGTCCCGAAATTTTAAGTTATGCATGAATTTAACAAAAAAGTATGTAATGGACCTTTGTAACAAAAAATGAATAAAAAGCAAACCCTACAGGGGAAAATTGTTCGAGAGATACGTTTACCTTCCTTTCAATTACCTTCAAGATAGATAATTTAGTTAGGAAAAGATTAGACTCCTCGGTTTTCAACTTACCCGTATTGTATTGCTTTTGGGAGCTCCTTCTGCTCTTCTGTTGATCTGATATAATAAACTTTTATCGGATTCCGTCGGTCTTAAGAATCCTGAATAGATTAGATTTAATAACCCCCGAATGGACAGTTAAAAGGGTCGTTACAAGGACACAATATGGAAAGACCCTACCAAATCGAGACCAAATTGCGAAATGGCATTAACAGTTCATGACCACTGGAAGTGTTCAACCAAGGAAATCAACAGGTCGACCAAGCACTAGCGACGAGGCTGTGGATCGTGTTCGGCAGGCTTTTCAATGTGTCCCTTGTAAGTCGATCAGATCAGCAGTCACACAGCTCCAGATACCTGGAACAACTGTTCACCGTGTTTTACGCAAATGTCTTAAAGTTTATGCCAATAAACTTCTGCAAGCTTTGAAACCAAGTGATAAACCACAACGCCGAGCATATGCTGAAGAAACGTTACGACGAACTGACAATGTTGAAGATTTTTTTGAAGTCTGTTGTGTTTTCAGATGAGGCAACTTTTCACGTGTCTGGTAAGGTCAATCATAATAATATGCGGATTTGGGGATCACAAAATCCCCATGAAGTTCTTGAAGTCGAGCGTGACAGCCCAAAGGTTAACGTGTGGTGCGGGCTTTTACATGATCGAGTTATTGGCCAATTTTTTTTTCATCGAGCGAATCGTAAACTCCACCAACAATACCTTGAACAATATGCATTTCCACAACTTCAGGACGATCAATCAAATGTTTTCTTCCGACAAGATGGTGCCCCTCCTCACTGGACGTTAACAGTTCGAGATGCGCTTAGTGCTGAATTCCTTTGTTGTGGCCACCTCGTTCAACTGACCTGACACATCTGGGCTTTTTCCTGTGCAGTTTTCTTAAAGACAGTGTGTACAGCACAAAAGTCAAAAGTGTGGCGGATTTGAAGTCTCGCATTGTTTCTGCAGTTAGTTTGGTAGATGAGGCGATGCTGGCAAGAACATGGGCAGAAGTTGAATATCGTTTGGATGTTGTCCGTGCAACAAATAGTGCTCATATTGAACTTTAATAAAATAGCAAAAAAACTTTTTGAATTGGTAAACAAATTGTTGAAAATCATTTGTTTCTATCTGTAATATTTTTTTATAATGATTAAAAGTTGTCTAAAACATTATGGAAAACCCTGTATAATTCAACGTATTCCCACCTATATTAAGGCACTTATGGTATTGTACGACCAGCTTCTGAATCCCATCCTCATAGAAATGGGCCGCCTGGTTTGCTAACTACTCCAGCACGGCCCTTTTGATGTCGTCATCGTCGTTGTAGCGCATATGGAGCAAAAAAAACCCACAAGGAAAACATTATGCCTGTCCCAAAACATGGGTTAATCACGTTACACCAGAATCAAAATAGCAATCCATGGAATGAAAGCATTTAACATCACCCAAGAAAGTGAAGTTCAGGCAAACAATTTTAGCCCGAACAAGCATGTTGTCACGGAATTCGAATAACACCTTGAATTCCGATGACATTGTCCCTCGCTACCGGTCTCGAACCTTTTACCAATCGAAACCGGAAGAAGGGCAGCGAAGCCGCAAACGTCAACAGAACCGGAAGAAGGGCAGCGAAGCCGCAAACGTCAACAGAACCGGAAGAAGGGCACGCGGACCAATCAGGAGCAAGAGCGAGAGTTTCGTCGGGAGAAGGAAAAAGGCGACGTTGTGAGGAGGAGAACTGCGGAGAGCAACGAGGGCGGATTAAGAAGGATTCGGCTGGCAAGACAGAAATTTGCCGGTAACAAAAAGGCTTGTTGATGAGCGAAGGCACAAAAGGGAATGCCGAGCAACCTATGACGGGAGACGGAGATTCCCAGCCTTCGTGGGTGAGCGACGAGCCGAGCGTCTCAGCCAATAAGCAAGCCCTCGCTACGGCGAAATGGTCGACGTGGCAATCTCTTCCAGCAAGTGAAAGTGAAGCAGAGGCGGCGAGCTTGGAAAGGCCGTCACGTATGTTAAGCAGATTTGCGGAGCTACGGATTTTGACGCTGGTAAGCGCACAATTTTTATTAGAAAATAATTCTCGCAGTGCTAGGGAGAGTTTTCCCGAGCTGTCATTTTATGAGCTGAAAACGAGCTCCGTTATCCAGGATCTATGGCCGTCCGGCTTGTCTGCATATTTTGAACATTTCCTCGGCTTCACCTATGTTAGGCAGCTACGAGCCTAATGGTTGTGCAATATTGAATAGTGCTTTGAGTTCCCTGTGCTTCTGAGCAGTGTGAACGGCCATAAAAACAAGGCAGCGTTTTATGAAGTGTTTTGTTGCTAGTTAGGTGTATTATTGTGTGTATGGTGCCTTGTGTGCGACAAGTGCCCGTTTTAAGAAATCCAAAGGAAAGAAATTCTCTTGTGTGAATTTCCAAATAAATGCTTTGGTGTTTTCAGCGCTCTATTAATGATAACGAGTTGAATTAGTGTGGATTACGCTCCGTAGTGTAGTGTTCTAATTTTTTAATATTAAGTTAAGAGGTATTCAGTTTGCAGGTATACAATTCCGAATTTTGTATCTGTTTGTCAATGTGCTTTCTTGTATGTTGCTTTAGTGCCTGTCATTTAGCACTTATATACAGGGTGTTTCAAAATTTTATACAATAAATTTAGTGACATATTTTTCAGGTCAAAAGAAGACGAAAATGTTCTATAGCACTTTGTCTGGAAACTATTTGTTTGCGAGTAATCCAATATCATACAGTAGGGAAGCACGGTAGTTAGCGGACGATATTTTAGCAGTTCCAGCGTTTCGACCCAACACTAGGTTGAGTGGTTTGTTCCATTTAAACCTACTTTAGGTTGTTCCATTAGTTGTGTACGGTTGTTTCCATTACTGTAGTTTCACTACTGTACATCCACTAGGAATATCAATTTCAGAACGTTTGCGTGCTTTCACATACGCATTACGATTTACGTAAAAAAAAAGTCATGTACACGTATTCCAGTGCAGAATACACTGACATGCACCTAATGTATGGTCTTGCGGACGGAAATGCTGTGGAAGCAAGAAGACTCTACCAAGAACGCTTTCCGAATAGACGTTTGCCAAATAACCGAACATTTGTATCTGTCGACAGACATTTGAGGGAGCGTGGTTCCTTTGGCCGTTAAACAGGACAAGGGCGGCCTGTAGCACATTCTCCGGATGAGGAGGATGTGATAATTGACGTCATACATGATGAACCACAGACAAGCACCCGTCGTATTTCTTCCATGGTACACATTCCGAACTCATCTGTTTGGCGCATTCTTCACCGTCAGCTTTTGCATCCATACCACCTGCAACTGGTTCAGGCACTGAACCCAACGGACTTTCCACACCGACAACGATTTTGCCAATGGATACAACGTCGTCATGCTGCAGACCCTAGTTGTCTCAGCCAGATACTTTTCACGGACGAAGCAACCTTCACCCGGACAGGAATCGTAAATTCTCACAACCAGCACCATTGGGCAGATGCTAACCCGCATGTTACCAGAGCTCGAGCGCATCAAGAGCGTTTCTCCGTGAACATTTGGTGTGGAATTGTCCGAAATAACTTATTTGGCCCTTAGGTGTTGCCGCCACGATTGACTGGGCGAACGTATCTTTTGTTTCTGCAGAATGCATTGCCAGAATTACTGGAAGATGTTCCTCTTTTGATAAGATCTAACATGTGGTTCATGCATGATGGCGCTCCAGCACATTTCAGCCATGTTGTGCGAGCACACCTTAATGCTGCATACACGAATCGGTGGATAGGTCGAGGTGGACCGGTAGCCTGGCCTGCAAGATCACCCGACCTTAATCCCTTGGACTTTTTTCTGTGGGGTCATGTGAAAACGATCGTCTACAGCACAGAAGTTCCTAACATTATGGATCTGCGACAACGAATTATAAATGCATGCCAAACCGTTCCTAATGCTGGCGACGAACTCTTCCATGACATCAGACGGTCGCTCATGCAACGAGCCGAAGCGTGCGTGCGAGCTGGTGGCGGGCACTTTGAACAATTCCTGTAATTTGGAGCCACGGGTTTAGTTGGCTGTATCGCGTAAATAAATCGTTTCCAGACAAAGTGCTATAGAACATTTTCGTCTTCATTTGACCTGAAGAATATGTCACTAAATTTATTGTACATAATTTTGAAACACCCTGTATAAGCCATGATTGTAGTGCTTTATTAATACGTTTGGCTAAGTCTTTAAGTGCAGAGGTGAACTTGGACTGAATATCCTTCCCGAATTAGACTTTTGAATTCTTAACCCTCAGATTTTAGTTTGAGGTGTTGTGTTTGCCATTAAGCTACTTGAAATTTATCTACGTTAGCTAAGTATTGGTGCCGTCTTACTGGTTTACGTTATTATGTAATTGTGGTATTGCTAATATGAATTTGTGTCTATTCTTGATATTTGAATTTCTAAACATGTGATGTTAATATTTACCTGAGTGACTATTGATAGTACCTGTTTCCATAATATTGTATTTGTATTTCGGAACCTGTGATCATTTTTATATTTCGTGAATAGTTAGTAATTTAGAGGTGATTGCTAAATTCAGTAGTGTTGTTGGGATCCGGTCGATCCATTGAACTATTTCTTATAAATTTTATTACTCACCTGTTGGACTACTATTGGTAACGTTTTCAAGGTTGTATAAACGAATTACTATTTATTGCTGAATGTGATTTACCTGATAAGAGTTGATTGAGATTTTAGCTTCTTAGGACATAAGCTGTTTTGGTGTAGGATTTTGTAATTAAGCTTAGAAGATAAATTATTTGGTTATCTTTCCAGTTTACGCTTTTGATTCATCGACCTTAAGCCAAGGTGCGATTCATTATTTATTTAAGCATTTCTTATTTTCTAATAAACATTCCATTTAATTATTACGCTCTCTGTCTACGTGTCTCTAATTCCACTGCGTACTCTCATTAGATAATTTATACACGTTACACATGTGCACTGTGGAGTGCCAAAGTGCCTCAGTGGATTTCAGAGGACAGCGATTTCATCACCAATGTCGACAGCTTTGAAAATACAGAAAATACTTCTCTGAACAAAGCCAAAAAAGTTTTCATGGATAAAGAAGCTCTAGAACAGTTAGCTTTCAGCAAAGCACATTTTGGCGGCCTTGTCAACCTTCTTAAGGAGATGGAAGCTGAAGTATTTACAACCACAGTATAAAAAACAACAAACTAAAACAAAATGCGGTTCTGTGGCCTGGAGCTAAGGGTAAGGCAGTGAGAAAAACTGGCCTCCGTACACAAAAGGTGCCCAGCGTGGGAATTTTAAAAGAAATTGCTGTCTTTTTAGAAGATCCCAGCCTGGGTAGAAGGGGCGTCTATTTTAGGTTTAGCCACTCTGAAAGTGGAGGCTGTCCTCAAATAATTACTTCAGTTGTTGTAGAGAGATCTTCCTCCGTTTACTAGCACAAGCTATTTTTCCTGTAGAATATTTTGGGAAATGTTGATTATTCAGGAAAATTCAGTAAATATGAATTTTTGCTACGGTTTAATTTTATTGGTTTTTATCGTCCATTTTGATACCGGGTGTCCTAAAAATGACTGATGGATTTTGAAAATCAATAAAAAAAAAGACGGAATGCGATAGATATGTATCGTTTGCAGCCTTATGCTTAGGAAATCAGAGAAATTTATCCCACCATATTTCAAATTTAGTTAACATTTCTACCAAGAGATGGCGCTGCAGGAGATCTGTAACAGGTATAGTTAAAACAAAGTATTTCAGCTCGCCATTCCATAGTTAGTCGTCAAGCTGATAGCGTGTGCTGTTGAGATTGCAAGTCCGCTCTACCAAAATGGTTTCTTGCAATAGTCCTTGCAACATTTTCATACCGGTTTTTATTTTTCATTGTTTTCAGCGCCACCTGTGGGTGAAAATGTTAACTAAATTTGAAATTTGGTGGGATAAAATTCCCTGATTTCCTAAGCATAAGGCTGCAAAAGATACATATCTATCGCATTCCGTCTTTTTTTTTATTGATTTTCAAAATCCATCAGTCATTTTTGGGACACCCGGTAACTATGACAATGAAAGCAACACGTAAAAGTAAATTTTTGGTGCACTTTTTAGTGCATATTCTGGCTTTTTTATATTTTGGCTCTTTTAATGCACATATCTGCGCATATTTTTGCACTTTTTAGTACATATAAATTTGAATCCTACTGATAACTATGTATCTGCCGAAGTGAAGTAATTTGAAATAAATACAGTATAAATCCATTTAATAGTAATTGATTTTGAAAATAAACATCCTCCAGGATCTTTTTGAAAATATCTCTTAATAATGGGATCGAAGAAACATTTGAAAATGTTCAATTTAAAAAACAATTCAAGATTACATGCAAGTTTTCCATAACATTTAATTCCGCCATTGAAACTAATCCTTTATTATTATTATTATTGTTGTTGTTGTTTGGAGAAACCAAACTCGGATCATGTCCGGAGGCCTAGTCCCAGAGCCGGACCCAGGAGTGGGCCAAGCCCAAGGGACTCAAATGTAAGGAAGGGAAAAAATTACGCGCTCGTGGGAGTATTGATGTTTGGGTGTAGGAATTTCCTTACTGTGCGACAGGTGTTTAGAATTGTGGCTTTCTGCAAGTGTGGGTTTAAATTTAGTGTTGACAGGCTTTTGTGTAGTGAGTGTGGAAAAACTTCAGTGGCAGAAAGAACGATAGGAACAATGTATACTTTGTTAACTCCCCAAAGGCGTTTTATTTCGTGTGATTTTGTCAGTCTATGTCTTTTGTAAATTGTGTGTGTTGGGGATGGAGATATCAATTATGTAGGTCACTTTGTTTTGCTTATCTACTAGTGTAATGTCTGGTCTGTTATGACGGATAGTTTTGTCAGTGATTATAGCTCTGTCAAAATATAGTTTGTGGTGTTCTCTAAAACACTGTCGGGGATATATTTATAGTATGGAGTATGAATGTCCCTAAGCTTGTGTATCTTAGCTAGATGTTGATGTACGATGTTGGCTACCTGTTTATGTCTGTGTAAAAAATCTGTCTGCGTGAGCATTTACAACTGGATATGACGTACGTGTTGGTTGGTTTCCCCTGCGATATGGCATTTCCTGCAAGACCCATCAGTCGAATCTTTTATATGTTTTCTGTAGCTTTTAGTGTAATAACCTGGTCTTGTATGGCAATCATGGTTCCTTCATCTTCCCCAAAGAGACTCCCTTCACTCAACCAAAATGTCGACGCTTTTTTGTCGATGTGAGGCTGGTTGAAGGCAGAAGGATGTCTATCATGGAGTTGCTTTCCGAGCCATGATTGAAGTTGAGTGCATGTTGTAGGAATGTTATGGGTGTTCTGCACGCTGTTCAGATTCAAAGGTGTGTATTTTGTATCAGCCATGCAGACTGCTTTATGTAATGGTGATGTGTGTTGTTTAGAGTAAAAGAATTCTCTGATTGACTGAATCTGTTTTGGTGTAGATCTATTATATCAATAAGACCTCTGCCTCCCTCTGAACGAGGCAGGGTGAGTCTTTCAATAGCTGTGTGTGGATGGTGCTTTCTGTGCTTTATAACCAGTTTACGTTTCCTTTCAAGTCTCTCAAGATCTGTGTGTGTCCACTGTATGACTCCAAGGAGTAGGAGAGTATTGGGGTAGCATAAGTATTGGTAGCCTTGATTAAATTTCTGGAATTTAACTGTGTTTTAAGTATTGCCTCTAACCTATGAAAATATTGTTTAGTGAGTGTTTTCTTTATGTGTTTGTGCTCCAGAAGCTTGGCTTGTTTAAATCCTAGATATTTATAAAATTCGTAATATTTCATATCAGCAATGTGACTTGGTTTTTCTAATGTGAGGCCCCCCTTCCAGAGTACTCCATTTTCAATGTGAATAGTTTTGCATTTGTCCAACTCAAATTGCATGTGTGTCTTTTGAAAAAGTTTGTGTAATGTCGAGTAACTGGTGCAATTGTCTGTGTGTGGAGTTGTAGATTTTCATGTCGTTCATGTAGAGTAAGTGTGAAAGCGTGTAGTGGCAGTTTTTTGTGTTTAATCGTGTAGCAATAAGTTGTGCTGTTCAGTCTGTTAGAAAGTGCATTTAATGCAAAACAAAGCCAGAGTGGGCTCAGTGAGTCACCCTGGAAAATGCCCCGGTTTATATGTATTTACTCAGTCGTGATGGTTTCACTGTTGAGTGTGAGGTGTAGAGTAGCTCTCCAATGCAGCGTTGTACTTTCTAAAAATGTGATAAGTGTAGGATTTATTTGATATAATCGTAGGGTATATAAAAGCCATACCCTATCAAAGGCCTTTTTGTAATTAATGTAGGCTGCAAGAAACGTCGATATTTATTGTGAGTTTGCCGCAGAACCATGCTGTCTATCAGGAGTTGCTCCATACAACCCATGTAATTTTTACAGCATCCCTTTTGTTGCTCAGTGAGAATGTTGTTTGTGTCTGTGTGTATAAATTTTGTTGGCGATACAGGTAGTTATTATTTTGTAAAGTGTAGGCAGGCATGTGATAGGTCGATATTGTGTGGGATCTGTGGTGTTATGTGACTTTGGTACCATGTATGTTATTCCTTGTGTGAGGAAGTATGGCAATGTCTGTGGTGTTTGCAAAGTGATGGAAATCTGTTTTGCAAGGATCAGATGTAAACAGATGAAGCGCTTATACTAGAAGTTCTGAATTCTATATACACCTGGAGCCTTCCAATTGTGAGTAAGTTTATTGACTTGTGAGAGTTCATCTGGTGTAATATCAGTATAAGGCATGTGTGGTAGCTTGGATGCTCATTGCTTCTCTTCCTTGATCCAGCTAGCTTCCCTATTATGTTCAACTGAGACAGACCAAAGAGACGACCAATAACGTTGGAGTGCTGTTTGTGTTGGCAGACGAGTTTTTTTTGTGTGTGTGCATATTCTTTGTTTAACTGCTTATAGAATGTATTCTCATTTTTTGCGAATAACTTATTCTGTTGTTTGCGCTGAGTGCATGTTTTGTATCTCCTCAAGCGTTGTGTTTTTGCAGCTAACTTTTGTTTTAATGTGTCCATATATTCTGTAATGTGTTGATTGTGCTGCTCATGTCTGGTGTGTGTTTTAATTTTCTTAAATAGTTGTCTGAGGCGTTTGTTCTGCTTTGATGAAGTGTTGTTTTTAGTCTACTGGTTAAGTCTACCTAACTGCTTGCGGATTTCGTCAATATCCGACTCAATCCGCTTTTGCCATTTAGGTTTCTGTTGGGTGTATAATTGTGTGTGTTTATGAATTGGTTTCTTTCCCAGTGTGGATATAACTGTAAGAGCTCCAGCGTAAAAGTGAAGGTGTATGTATTCTAACGATAGATTTTCTTCAATGCAGTGCGATAAGATATGTGTTCATGTAAAATAAAATTCCCCCTGTTTTGCTATTTATGTTTATGATAGGTATATCTGGTCTTTGTGTGGGATCTGTTCTCGTGTAAACTGTAAGGTATCTTTGTAGGGTGTCATTTAATGTTTCAGTAAGTTTGGTATTCATGTTCTGTTGTGGGAGAATATCATGGTGAAGTTCATTGTTGAGTGTGCGTTCTTCAAGTTCATTAGTGATGTCAATGTTGATGTTTGAATCCGTGTGTTGAGTGGCGGTTTGTGTAAATAGCTCATGTTCTTGTAGCTGTTGTGCAACTTCTTGCTTTATTTTCTGTAGCGTGGGTAAGGGTATTAAATTGTTCATAATAATTGTGTGACGCTGATCTGCAATGTATTGTTCAGTGACTGTGATGTGAGGATATGTCTCTTTGAAAACACGTCAGTTTCTAATTTAGTGACTGCGTAGTAGGTCCGCATGATAAAATGGTTTGTCATTGGTCCATTTCTGGCGTTTGCGTGGCTTGCCTGCCTTAGTGGTCGAGGGCAAAGGAGCTCTTGAAACACTAGAAACCGGTTGTGACATTGCAGTAGCCGAACAGGGATTGGTGCTGCTTTCGTCACCAGTGGCCCTGGGAGATTGTGACAATTTTTTCGAACGCCTGCCTAACCCACGAGCGCGTACCTTGGTAACCCGGGTGACATCCGAGCCGGCATCAAATAACGCACTTGTACCAATCAAAGTGATCACCAATATGGGTGGTCCTGTTAGCCATCTCCATCATCAGCAGGCCCTTGGCTAAAGTAATCAGCTCATCAGCCCTACTGGTTCATCTGGACTCTCAAATTAATGTAAGGGTAGAGTAGATCAGACCTGTTAACAGGGCCATCACCCTAAGATGTTGTCCTCCTCGCACGACGCGGACGTAGGACCACACCAGGATTATTAATGTTATTATTTTTGTATTTGTATGAAGTTGAAATTGTTTTTGTATATTAAGTTTTTTGTTCTTGATTATGAAACTTTTGACCCTATACAAGCTTTATAGTAGGCTTCGGGATTTGGGATATACATATGAATTGTTGAATTATATAGAATTTTAAATAAACAAAACAAATTATCATTATCACTGCATTATTATTATTATTATTATTATTATTATTGTTGTTGTTGTTGTTGTTGTTGCTAAGTCTTCATATGATGCCCTTATTTCGTCTTCATTTCTTTTTTATCAATAGGCCCAGCTCAGCTACTGGAATGTTTAAAGGTGCGGCCACGGAGACCTTCCTATAATTTTAATGTAGGTTAAGTAGCCACACACAGTTCGGACGCTATATTGCGGATGTTCTGGCGTTGCGGAGGGTTTTATTCAGAATGTCCAAAATGTCCGCCGTAGACGGGCATGCGCAGTCGATAAGCAGTGATTGTGATCATCGCCCGCAGGTTAAATTTTTGCTTTCGGCGATATCAACCATACCAATATGCTACGATTATGTTCAAATAAATACATATTTCTTGGAAAAAATAATTAAATAGCTAAATAAATACAAATGTAAAACTTTAATAAAGATATTAAACTAGTATACAAACAAAAATAAAAAAAAAACAGTGGCCTTTACGTAGATAGAGAACTACACTCTGTCCAACGAAAGAAAACTGGGCGTGTCCAGTTAAATTTCCAGTTTCAATTGTTAGCGATTGTTAATTTTACTTAGCAACAATGTCTAACAATTGAAATCTAACTTTAATTAGACACGCTCCGGTTTTCTTTCGTTATTATTGTTATTGTTTGGGAAAGCCAAACTCGGATCAAGTCCGGAAGCCAATCCCAGAGGCGGACCCAAAAGAGGGCCAAGCCCAAGGGACTCAAACGCAAGAAAGGGAAAAAATTACCTGCCCGTGTGTGTATTGATGTTTGGGTGTAGATACTTCCTTACAACGTGACAAGTGTTGAGAATTATGACTTTCTGCAAGGTTTTGAAAGGTTTAAATTTAGTGTTGAAAGGCTTTTGTGTAATAAATGTGGAATAACCCCAGTGGCAGAAAGAAAGTTAGGAACATGTGTACACTAGTAGCTCCCCAAAGGCGTTTTATTTCGTATGCAAGATCCGTATATTTAGTGATTTTGTCAGCGTACGTGTATGTCTTTTGTAAATTGTGTATGTTGGGATGGAGATTATCCAAACAAATAGGCTACTTTGTTTTGCATATCATAGTCTGGTTTGTTATGAGAGATAGTTTTGTCACTGATTATAGCTCCGTGAGAATATAGTTTGTGTGGTGTTCTTTCTAGACAGTGTCTCAGATATATTTATAGTAAGGAGTGTGGATGTCCCTAAGCTTGTGTATCTTAGCTAGATGTTGAGGTATGATGTTGGCAACCTGGTTATGTCAATGTAAAATAATCTGTCTGCGTGAGTATTTTCCAACTGGATATGAATCGGCCTCGGTGGCTCAGCAGGTTGCGTGATCGCCTCTGATGCCCGAGTACGCGGGTTCGATCCCGGCCGAGGACGACGAGGATTTTTCAGGGGGAAATCCTGAGATCACGCACTTCCTTCGGAAGGGAAGTAAAGCCGTTGGTCCCGTGTAGTCGTTTGCCGGCTGCACGTTAAAGAACCCTTGCGAGGCAAAATTTGCGGCCCCTATAACGCCGTCCTGAAATGACCATAGCAGTTGAAAGGACGTTAATACCAAACAAACCAAACCAAACCAACTGGATATGACGTTTTGGTTGGTTTCCCCTGCGATATGGCATTTCCTGCAAGACCCATCAGTCGAATCTTTGATAATGTTTTTTTGTAGTTTTTAGTGTTAATAACCTGGTCTTATATACTCTCATGGTTCCTTCAGTTTCCCCAAAGAGACCCCCTTCACTCAACCAAAAGTTCGATAATTTTTTGTCGACATGCGGCTGGTTGAGGTCAGAAGGATGTCTACAGTGAAGTTGCTTTCCGAGCCATGAATGAAGTTGCAGAAATGTTGTGTTCGAATTCGAAGGTGTATATTTTGTATCAGCCATGCAGATTGCTTTGTGTAATGGTGATGTTTGTTGTTTAGAGAAAAATAATTCTCTTAGTGCTGAGTCTATTTCTGGTGTGCTTTTATTATATCAGTAAGACGTCTGCCTTACTTTGAACGAGACAGGGTGAGTCTTTCAATAGCTGTGTGTAGATGATGCTTTCTAATCTTTGTAAGCAGTTTACGTGGTTTCCTTTTAAGTCCCTTAAGATCTATGTCTGTCCACTGTATGATACGTTGCAGAGAATGGAGGTCTTCAAAAAAGCATTCAACTCATCACCTTTGTCACTTTTGGGATAACGGGAAGGGTCCGTCGAAAGTCTCCTGCTAGTACCACAGTCATTGCCTCTGATGTCCTTCATATTCTTGTCAACAGCTTCCAGCGACTTACGTAGTGAGTCGTGCACTTATCCCAGGCAGTGAGCCGCGTTTATTGCACAACTTTGGCCATGTTTGAATTTCTTGAAATGTTGCATATTAGAGAATCTATTTTGGCCAAATCAAAGGAATCTTAACAGCTGAATGTGCATTCTTGCCTCCAATATGAAATGTTGCTGCAATGCCAGAAGATGCCACAACAAGAACTATGCAGTGACGTCTGGTGTTTGCGAGAAAAAAGGTTGGTCGGAGCTTTTTTTCCTGTGCCTCCGGGCGCATCAAGAAAGAAAAAATTTCCAGTCTGTCTTCTGACTACATCAATTATCCTGTTGTAAGCAGCTCTTTGGTCATCGATTAGCTTTGGCTCTTTTTCAGCAATAAAAGCCTTCAGTTCTATCTATCTTTCTACCTGTCTTCTATCTATCTATCTTTCTATCTATCGATCTATCTACCTTCTATGTATCGTCTACCTATCTTATTCTATTATCCCATTATGTGGTCAGAAATTTGCATCCTCTTAAAAACGAGAGGGAGAATGTGTGGGGAGGGGAGTAAAAAAGCGTTATAACTCCACCATGATTTGACCTCGTTTAATTTCACCTGCCTAAATCTTTCCCATGAATTCAACCTGTTACTATGCAAAATTTCATCAAGACTGGTCCAGCCACTTTGGAATGCATAGCGAACAGACAGACAGACATACCGATCAAATCAGCTGGGGAGCAATGTCGGATTACTGGTGCCGCCACCTATCGATAATATCCAGCTTAAGCGGAATAATAAATCAATAGATGAGCGAGCGGAAGGAAGTTATAAGCGCAGGCGGAAGCGGCGCAGAAAAGCGCGCTGTTTTCAAAATGCTTTAGGGAGGGAGCGGAACGAATTGAGGAGAAAGAGTAGAGTTTTCATACGGAATGGTCGTGGAAAAAGGAATCCGAGGCGGCCGAGTTCTTGCAAGGAAAGCATATCATCGGGAAGCGAACGATATAGAACTCTAGCTATAATGAACTGTTTTATAGTTAACTGTTTTATAGTGAACTCTTTGACAATGTGCAGTGTAATGAGGAATGTTTGCGTTCGACGTTTAGGACTTATGCTCGGACTTACTCATCACTAACTCAATTGTCGTCGACAGTATTTTTTTCGTCTCAAGGAAGCAGTTGTCCGCCTAGCCACGAAAGAACAGCTACGACGGAGCCCGTTCGACCCTCGACGGAATCAACCTTCGTCAGCAAAGCGGCGGGAGAAGAGGAGACCGACCGAGCGGCCGAGAATGCTAGCAAGCCCGTCCACGCCACAAAGACAAAAACAACCATTTAGTAAATCATTGTATCAAAGAAAACCACACACCAGATTGGAATAACACAAAAATCATTGGAAAAGATGAAAATTATAAAAAAAGATTAACTAAAGAAACAATAAATATCATTACAAATAACAAAAATTTAGCCAAGCCGTCAATAGAGATAAACAATAAATGGACACTACTTTTAAACAACAATAGCCAACAATCATAACTAACAGTTACAACCAACTTAGCTTCATCATCTTTATATCAATTGTTTTTCTTATCAATTGTTAAATTCTTATTTCAACTGGTTTCACCATTCAAAAATGTTTTATCCTACTGATGATGAGAAATATTCTCAAAAACGTTTTATATAAATTTTATCCCAAATATTTGGATCACCCTCTTCAAAATTTCATCTGAATTTCAAAACCAACACTTCCTTCAAGATTATCGTTTTACACTATCAACATTATCTTCACAAGACATCATCTACATCCTCAATAGACTAAATTTATTTCTACTATCAACAACATCTTCAATAGACTACATCGTTTAAATTTTCTTCCATCTCACAAGTTTCTTCATCGTTTTTCAAGATTGGTGACTTTATTTTTTTGTTTTTATTAAATTTTAATTTTACGATTTTCCCCATTAAAAGGAGACTACTCACATTTAAATTTAAAATTAATGTTAATGTATTTGCATTAAATTTGTGTATCTATTTATTTTATTTTTAATGGTTCACTGCTAATAGCATAGTAAAACTAAAACCAGATCGAATTATAATATAATATGCAAATGAGAATAGTTTACTACGAATTGTTTAAAACCTATTAAAAAAATAAGTCTTACAAAGTAAATTATTAAAGTACAGACTTTTAAAACTCAAGAAAATTATAGAATAGCTTCTTTATGAGATTTACGTTCGTAATTTATCTTGATTTTACCAAATTATTATTTTTTTCATTTTACTTTTGCACGTTTTAAAATATTTCCTTCGCCTTGTTCACTCTTTTCTTGTGTTTTATCAGTTTTCTACTTATGTCTTCACTCATGTAAATGACTCATGTAAGTTCATTGGTTTAAATTTTCGTCTTCTTATCGAATTTTTACAGTGTGAAATTACTAAATACACTGCTCACAAAAATTAGGAGATATTTCAAAATTAATATGAAGCGATAAAAAAGAAACATTTGATTTTTGTTTATGAAACAACTTAATACAAAAAGTGTATACAATAATTAACAGGGGCCCCCAAAACAAAATGAATTGTCACAATAATATTTAAGTAACAAAGATTAATAATTTGTACTGACCTTATCAATACGCTCTAATTCCACCAACAGCCGGAAAAAGCCAATTTTTTGGCACAACTGCAAATTTCGGTGGCTGCTGCTCGCGCACTGGTCCTCTTTTTCCAATAGTGACGAAGGAGCCCGCGTATCACCAATTTTTCTGCCATATTTTTACACTGGCTGACGCAGGTGGCCCAATGTCTATGATTAAGGGGCCCTTCGTGGATTAAGGGGCCCAACCAGGTTTTAGGCTTTGGTCTTTAATGACAATCGCCATTACTTCATCATTCACTGAGGCGTTCGCGATTCTCTCGCTTTTCGTGAATTCACGCCAATTCCACTCGATTCAGGGAAAAATCAGAGAAAGCCCCACGTTTTTTCGCGAACGCACCCACTGATAAGAGAAAGCCCTCTACCGTGAAGAAACAACCAAAGTTTTCCAGTCAGTGTTGATGTTAAAATGCGGCACGGCAGAAAAAACAAACGCGAAAAACAAATTCAGCTGGAGAACTCAGACCGCAGAGACGCAAAACTTCCGTTTCGTTTCTCCATTTGGGGGCTATGTTGTCGATCATTGAAAATGAAATACAGACAGGTAATCTAGATCTAATCTACTGTTCACTTACACCCTAAGACTTATTCATACCGTCGTAGTTTAAAATGGTAATTATATAACACGAAATACTATGATTTTGAAGGCTTTTTCAAATTGAAGCGGACCGGAAGTACCGCCATTAACGATCGTAAATTTCAGCGAAACGATTCACTATGGCTAAGATCAAAAACCCTCACCGGTGAGAGAATGATGACGTAATTTCTCACTGGGCTAACCGTCTTTTTCTCGGTGAGGACGGAGAGACCAACCGGTTAGGCATAGCAGCACTAACTGGCGTTTCTGACCGCGTTAAAATGACGTCACAGTTTTCGCACCGGGATTTCTGACCGACCAAATGCTAACTCCAAGGTTATTAGAATAATAAGGTTGCGCGCTCAGAGCAGATCTCGCAACTTCTCGCACAATCTCAAAAAGATCTCGGCGTGCTGTGACGTCATCCAGAGGCGAAGTGGCGCGATTAGCAAATGAATCAGCGCGAATTTCGGTTTGATTGAGGCATTATTAGGTACTTTCGTGGAACTCATGAAAGCTATTTCGGAATAAAATTGTTGTTCGTACTGCCTATATCGTGATGAAGTGAATATAGAGTAATTAAACTTGAAATTTTATTGTTCAAATGGATTGCAACTGTGCAATAGCGTGTTGCCAGAATGGAAGAGAGGTGGAAGCATTTCGTTCTTCTCTTTTCCCAAGGACTCTTTTGCTATAACCCTAAACAATGAATTCATTTTATTACGCATCTAATTTTTATAGTTTCTTTTAAATTTGACTATTCGAGAATTCTCTTGTCGATGAAAGCTTACTCTATCAATTTTCATTTAATCTGTCGATTCAGACTTATTCATATAGACAGGACTAGATGAGACTCCTCATATGTTCCTGATATAACTTTATTTACTGTAAAATCAAAATTCCAATAATTTCATCGTTTTATTTTAATATTCAGAAATTACATTTCATGCCATTATTTAATATTCAATTAATTTCCGACCATTATTATGTAAAATTGAATTCATACTTTTTGTTTACAATATACCATCGTGATCGTATCGTTTTCTGTTGAATCGCTTCATTCCCTTCCGCGCCGCTTGCCTCTGGATGACGTCATCCGCTTTGCTTGAATTCGACCATTCGTAGGGAACCTTCCTGAGCGCGCAACCTTATTATTCTAATAACCTTGCGCTAACTCTTCTCACCGGTGAGAGTTTTTGACCTTAGCCCATAAGACGTGCGATGTTGGCGCCATCCGATGGCAAAAACTGTCAGTGGGCAAACAAACAAACAACAAACAGAAAATGAATAAGATTAAAGCAATTTGTTTTCACAAGAGGCGTACCCTTCGGGTAAACCCCTGTATCTAATGCCATTATTTGTTGTAATAAACATTTTCATTCCTTTAAAGCACAAATTTATGCATCTTATCTCTGTTCACGTTATTTCCAGCAGCTGCCACTGTGCATATCCCTAAATCACGTGACACATACTGTCATGGCATCCGAAGTTTAAATTTAAAACTCGTTATTTATCTAAATATGGCGCTAGGAGGGAGGACAACGAAAGTGGACGTGAACGAGAGAGACAGGAAGAAAAGAAGAGGACGACGAAGAGAAGAAGAGCAACTTCGCTGGAAAAAGTGCTCTCTACGGGCCAGAAGAGAAGGAAACGAGACGTCTTATCCAGTTTGCTCCGTAGAATATTCTACCGACGAAGAGCCTTTGAAAGAAGCCAATGTAGAAGCAAATAAAAAGAATTCGTGCTCTCTCAACAATTGTGAAGAGGAACTTATTTTGCCGGGCGTAAAAGAAACGAAGGCAAGTTTCGAATTAAATATTCGCCACGACGCAGTTCTCGTTCGGAATTTGAACTGTGGAAGCGAGTTCGTTTCATACCTCGAGCTCGAGTTCTCGCAGGAGCGGAATATTAATCTTGGAAATGTCAACGTATTTGAGCGGCACTTCTTGCTCGTAAACTATTTAGGATTAGAATTTTGGAAATTGAATATGCGTAACTATCAGTGCGCCTGTATATTATTATATTAGTCCTATTTTGGCAATACTACGTTCTACTATATAGCAGTTTCTGAGTTTTTGTGATATAAGCTTCAACTTCATTACGGACAGGTTGAGGGTTTTACGTTGAACTTTATCTTCAATACAATTTTTATTTCCCATCAAAACTGTAGCTTTATTTGTCTACGGATTATTTCTTGAGCTTTTGGGGTTTCCTTTCCGCCGTATTGCTTATTGTAGGCGGCGCGAATTTTTGTTGTTTATGCAATTAGAAAATTGCGAGTCTTATAATACATTGAGTCGCTCAGCTTTTGACTTGGCGAATTATTAGTAAGCTGTAATTGGGCTACGGATTAACTTACCTACTATAACAGGGTTCGCGCTTACTCGCAATTTACGCGTCAAATGGACATTTTTGCTAAAAATTGACTCGTGATTTTTTGACCAGCGAGTCAAAATTGACTTGTTAAATTTTGGATATCATCGGCCCATATCTTTCTCACCACATTTTAACCTCACGTCATTTTGTCACTTGCGGTCTTGTTTAAATTTCTAATTAACTATAGCAGTAACTATAGAGATTGTGGGTACATGTAAAAATATGGAAGTTAAAAAGTATCTAAATTTTGACTCGCATATTCTGATATATGACTCGCAGTTTTCAGGCTTGGGAGTCAAATTGACTCATAGATATTTTGGCCTAGCGCGAACCCTGTATAAGACATATAATATACTAGTTTTAATAGACAACATATAATATAGTTTTATTCAACCTTAGTGGGTTTTTGCTTGACTTTGTATTTTTGGAAATTTAAACAAAATCTGTTGATGTATCAGCTAAGATAAATGTTATCATAATGGACATTAGCCTAGATTGCGTATTGCGGGCTAATTAGTTATCTAGCAGCGGTTTAAAATTGCCTAATTGAATATTTTAATTAATAATTGGAATTTGTTTGCTATTGTTATTTGGTATGGTCCCCAGGCTCATGAAGCAATAACATATCTCTGTTATTCTTGAAGTGATGTATTACGCATCAAGAAGAACCAAGTTAAGCAACCCCGGAAGGGATGATGAAGTGGTTATCAGACTACTTAATTTTGTATCACTTAATTAGTGGCTGTTATTTATAATTGTTTAATAGTTACTATATGCTCCAACACGAGCTTTATGTTTAATATAAATTTCAAGAAGAAATATTAATTTTTCACAAATCTTTTATTTATGTACTTTCAAATTAATTTAATAAATATTAAGTTTATCTGGTTAGATGTGTTGTTGTATGAGTAACTCTGCACGTAATGCTAATACAGCTTCCCTTGCATTTTAAGCACGTGACACATACACAGAATTATACCTGATCTATTTGATAGAATATTATTCAAAACCAAGCAAATATATGAAGGACATCCAAGCAACGAAAGCTTTTCAAGTAGATGTTTATGCTGAACACTATCAAATGTTTTCGATATGTCGGCATAAAAAATGTCCAGCCGAGACCGCCTTTCAAAAATTCTTGCAATATCCGAAGAATGCGAAAAGAAATTGGTGAAAGTGGAACGGCACATAATTATGTTACCTAATCTTATATATAAAATGCTAAATCCTCCTGCTCCATGCCCGCTTCCATAGTAACGAACAACAATACAACCTTCATTGTTTCCAACAAATGAAAAACACACTGATTGTTAAAATGCAAAAATCGCAGCCGACAAAAAGACTACTTTGTAAGACAAATTGAAAAGGGAAGGAAAAATTCCGCGACCCGGATTCGAACCGGGGACCATGCCTATCGCTGGCACTGCTCTAACCAACTGAGCTACCGCGGATATGAACAGCTTTGCTGCTACAAGATATCCAAATAAACTTCATTGAAGCCACAACGCAGTAACTCAATCGGCAGAGCAGTAGCTCAGTTGGTTAGAGCAGTGCCAGCAATAGGCATGGTCCCCGGTTCGAATCCGGATCGCGGAATTTTTCCTTCCCTTTTCAATTTGTCTTTCGAAATATTGGAGTGTTTCTTCAGTCATTATCTTATATTTGAAAAAGACAGGCCCCGGCCAACACCTCCTATAAAGAAAGCCTCGGCACTGAAACGTCATATATTGTTACATCATCATAAGTCGACCAAATTTAGAGCTTATTTTTGGTAGAAATGCGATTAACAAAGGATGAGTATGATGATGTAACAATGTACGACGTTTCAGTACAGAGGCTTTCTTTATAGGATGGGTTGCCCCGGCGCGGAAAAGTCACCTGACCATTGTAGGCTGATCAACAATCCAACCTTCATTGTTTTAAACAAACGAAAAAATACTGATTCTTAAAATCCAAGATGGAAACAATGATGATTACATTGTTATTCAGCCTATGATGATCAGGTGACTTTTCCGCGCCGTGGCCTGTCTTTTTCGTCGGCTATGGTAAGCTACGGTTTGTCGTCATAGATTTAACTATATACATCTATTGACATGTAAAAAGAGCACACTAAAATAAATAAAAAATTAAATCAAATTAAATCCTAAGTAAGTAATTTGCTATTCTAAATTACGAAATTCATTACATGTACATGTAATAAAAATAATAACATTCAAATAAAATTTTGAAATTGATTAACAATTCAAGTCACAAGTAGGTAATATTAGTCTTTACATTTTATATCCGTTAATTGTGCACAGTAATAATTTTTCTGTTGAATAAATTAATAAAAAGGAAAAGCCATACAATAGAATAAAACCAATCGAATAAAACCAAAAGCAAATAACATTATTTTTTTTTCATTTTATAATATACATTAAACGTATACAGGGTGTATCTAAACGCCTGTCACAAAGTTCTGTTGGTGATTCCCCACAGCGAGATGAAAACAAAAGTTCATAAAAAACATGGTTCAGATAACGAACCATTTATGAGATTCCCGTAGTTAAAAGTAAAGTTTCAGCAGCTGGTGTTGTACTCTGTGGATGGCAGGTAACATGCGGAGAAGCTACAACAAATGTTCAAAATGACGAACGTGGTTTCACACTCCCCCTGAACGGTTGTTAGCATGCCCACCTGTTAATAACCAACATAAATGGTCAAGAATTTGTTGTAGCTTCTCCGCATGCCACCTGCCATCCACAGAGTAGAAAAAACAGCTGCTGAAACTTCAATTTTAACTGGGGAAATCTCATAAACGGTTCGTCATCCGAACCATATTTATATGAACTTTTGTTTTCATCTTGCAGTGGGGAATCTCCACCAGAAGACTGTAACACGGGTTGAGATACACCCTGAAGTTTATAAAAGGGGTTTAAATACACCCTGTATAATAGTTTTTTTAGTTTTAAAATATAGTGGTCGTGCAATATACCCTCAAAACTGTCTGCCGAGGAAATTGAGCAATGAGGGAGACAAAAAAAAAAGACACCGACGAGCCATTTTCGCTGCATAGCAAAGTGTACCTCTAATGATAGTAGATATGTTTTTGCGTTAGGTTATAACTGTCAAATTGACAGCAGTGACTTTGTCATATTGTAACAGGACGCATTGTGTTTAGTACCGCTCTCATATAGAAAGATCCAAGAAAATAGACTGGGATTGAACGAAGAGATGAAGAATATGTGGCAAAGAGGATAATGAAGTTTAAAGCTTCCAGGAAAGAGAAGAGTTGGGAGGTCCAGGTTGAGATGGATGGATAAGTTGAATGAAGATCTCTGGGAGAGAGGTGGAAGGTGGAAGAAACAATTGAGGAAAGCAATGATGACTCCATACAAAAATGGGAAAAAAGCTAAGATAAAAAAGAAGATTGAAAGCGATTTTTTAACTATTGGCAAAACTGTCAATTATCGCAGTCCAGTCAATTATCACAGTTCTGTCACAGATCAAAATTTTTAAAAACAAAATCGTACTTGCAGTTTCGGTAACCGTAGTACGCCGGGCTTTCAAATACTGTAAAATCAAAAGCAAGTTGTCTGACGCGAACAGTGGTGATCCGTTGTAACAAGCTTGAGCTAGGAAAGATAGCCAATCTGTCTGTTTTCAAATCCATCTTTGTCCCCATTCTCATCTATGGTCATGAATCTTGGGTAATGATCGAAAGAGTGCCGAAATAAGATCTTGGGAGTTTTCAGCATCCGTGTGAGGCAGTCTTTGTGTTGAGCCGCTACTTCTCCGCGTTGAGAGGGCTCAGTTGCTTCAGTGTGGCCACATGTACGTATCCTGCAAATGTCTTCCTAGACAGTTGCTATTTTCCAAGTCGGTGGTCATATAAGAGACCAAGGGGACGGCTTAGAACTAAGTGGCTAGATTACATAGAGCATCTGGGTTCGAGTCGCTTAGGTATTACCATTCTGGACTTCCATCTGATGGCGAAAAATCTCGGGCGCTGCCCCCTCGACCTTAACGGATAAGCAGATTTGTAAACTAAGTAAGAAAATATTTTCAGCCTCGCATTTATATTGACAGCGATTTACAGGAGTCCTGTCAATTATCACAGACGAACTTTTATAATTAAAATCGAATGTACAGATTCACCTGTTGTATCACCGTCGTATGACGGGCTTTATTACTAGTTAATTAATACCACTGTACCAAGGTGGAAAGAAATATATCAGCAACAAGGCCCCACAGACGGAATTCCAGCAAGGGGGGATTAAAAAGTAAGCTATGGTTAATCGTCAGAAAAATTAATTTCACGAAGATCGTCGAAGCCTTTAATACAATTTAAAATTCTAAAAATTGGATCAATATTAGGAATATTATTTTTCCAGTTACGCGGAGATAATACAGTCTGTGAGTTTCTGTTGGTCTTGGGAACACAAATCCAGATAAGTTCTAAGGATCGTAGGGCCCACAATTGACCATTTAAAATCTTAGTAAAATACAAAAAAAACAATCAAATGGAAATTAAAATTAACTCTAGAACCCTGGTCAATAAATTTTCTAATTACAAAAAAAAATTAATTATACTTTTAATTAACATTATTTATTTTTAAATTTAGCCTTCTCTATTCGTAAATCTTCAAATAAGCAATGAAATAAGCAGAATGGCATACAATTCGGAGCATTCTGTGTGACCGTAGCTTTAAAACATTAAATATTTAAAGAAAAACACACTCAATAAATCTAGCCTATTATGCGAAAAACCCGCTTAAAAGTTATAGAATGGTGAATATAGACGTTTAAAATCTGAATGTATCACGAAATCAAACGTACTTTCACAGGATTCATTCAAATAAGAAGCCACAGACCTGTGAAAATGAGGAAGCGGCATTATAGGCCAAATGTAGAAGTTTATGCAAAACATAGCTTGTGTTAAAGAAATAAACTTTCGAGAAAAGTTTTGTGAAAATATTCAATATATGAAAGTGCTTTCCTGTTATTTTCAGACTTACGGGAACAGTTAGTGAACATCTTTTATTTATCTTTTATTTTTTAAATCATATTTTATCAGTAATAATTTAATTACTTACTTTCTTTTCAAACCCGCTTATCCGTTAGGGTCGCGGGGGCAGCAGCCCTATGGAGGATCTCCAACGATCGCGATCTTCCGCCATCAGGCGCATGTCCTCCCTGGTAATATCCAAGCGACTCGAACCCAGATTCTCCATGTAGTCTAGCCACCTGGTTCTAGTCCGACCCCTTGGTCTCTTACCCACTGGCTTGGAAAATAACAACTGCCTAGGAAGACTAGTTTGCGGCATCCGTATCACGTGGCCATACCAGCGCAACTGAGATCTCTCAATGCGGAGAAGTAGCGGCTCAACACCTAAAGATTCCCTTATTCTGCTGCTGTACACTCTATCTAGTAGGGTAACACCTGCCACACCTCTCAGAAATCTCATTTCGGCCGCTTGTACCCGCGATCGCACTCTTTCGGTCATTACCCAAGCCTCATGACCATAGGTGAGAATGGGGAACACCTTCTTCCAGCACAGGGATGTCCATAAGTATATCTGATACAGGGATGCAATGGACCAGAAGTCACTGATTGATTTTGTAATTGTTATAATTTAATTAAGTTAATTAAAATACAAAAAAAAACTTTGTTGGTGAGAAAAAGAGCATCTGTAGAAATAAGTATGGTACTTAAAGAAATTTTCTCATTGTTCTTTTGAGCATGAACAATTTGTGAAATTGGTGTTAGAAAACAGGAAGTATTGTGTTTCTATCTCGTTCAGTTCTTAAATCTCACAGAAATAGAACAACTGCTATGAATAAATTTTGGCGTATCGATTTTTCCTACATGAAGGTCGCCGTCTCCGACATTTCTCTTGTTCTTTACACTTGACGCGGTGTTTCAGTCTTTGTCACAAATCTTTCTCTTGTTATCGAGTCTTAAATGACCACTTAATGAATAAGGATGGTCGACACTTTACTCATTCAAGAAGATGCGAGTTAAGTATCCGTTGGCACTCAAGCTTCCTGCGGTGCAGGAAAACAATTCACTTAAAAGGCGATCACTAATAGAAAGAGAAGACATTCACTATTTATAAGGAATTTTATCTTATCATCTTTCATAATATTTTAATGAAAAATATATTTGTTTTATACAATATTTGGATACAATTTGTTCAGAAAATAAAACTTGTGA
>JAHWFO010098556.1:0-22502 GCA_023313115.1 Rhysida immarginata | reverse complement strand
GATTACTTGCCTGTTCGGCACCGTAAATTAGCACGGGGTGGCCAGGAAATTTTGGCTGTGTGACGGTTTCAGCCGAGTATGCAAGTGGGAGTGAGGATTGAGCGTGTGCAGAGTAGTTTAAAAAGGGGGTCTTTGCGTAAGGGCAGAGGAGATTTTCCCTTAGCTACTCGTGTACGGGGCAATTCGCTCCATTGGCCCTGCTGCAAGACAGAGCAGTTTCCTGGGAAGGGTTACCGTGGTTCCCTCTTCCTTAGGCAGAGTTAAAGGAGCCATAGGGTGTCAGAGAAAGTCACTCTTGAAGATAAAGGGAGCTGCTGCCGGCCCGAGTCTCAATTCTTATGCTTCTCTGACAGGGTTCCTGTGTGGAAGTGCAGCTCGAGTTGGAAATTATTTACAGAGTGCTCTCAGCTGTCTGGAAATTATCTCAGTTGGAGGGGTTATTTTGTTGAAACTAAGTAGACTTGTAATGGTTTTGAATTGGGATTAACGAGCAGCGTGCTCATGCTTTAGATATTAGGAAGTTTTTTTGTTTTCTTGATATTTGGTAATTTTGGCCACCAGTGCATGTGGGTTGGAAAAAATAGAAATTAAGTGTAACACTAGTCTTTTAGCGGATGCTTTTATGTCAATAAAGTGGTATTGAGTATTTTAAGTAATTGTCCGACTTTCTCTGTCTACCCTCTATATCCGCCCTGAACCCCTGACAAGCACCCATCACCGTTGAGCTGTGATTAGAGTGGATTATTACAATTGGTAGAAGGGGGCAACGTCACAATGTAAATAAAGCAAGAATACTAATGCTGTTTCTAAATTTCAAGAGCAATGTAACTTTTTTACAAACATAAATTCATATACATTTAACCTCCATTTATACAAGTTTTGAATAAAATAATTTTAAATATCCAGAAACCTTATTTTTCAGTTATTTTATAACAAATTAAAGCGGGTTTCACAAATTCCTTGCGGCGAGCGGATCTGGGCGCGACACGACGTCCGCCTGGAGCGCTGCACCACAAACCGTTTCACAAATAATTCGAGCCGAGCGGTTAAGTGCCATAGAATTAGAGTTAGGGGCAGTTTGAACCTGCACATTGGCCTACTTCATTTCACTCAAGAATAGAATAAACACAGCAAGCAGGCGATTAATGGCGGAGTTGATGTTGTGATTTGTATGACGTCATAACCACCAACCAATCTGATTGCAGCAGCAGATGCAAACACTTGCTGTGCCGCATTTTTTTGTGAAACGAGAAGCGTTTGCGGTTATCATCAATTATCTGCTGCTTTTGAAAGCGGAACCGCGAGGCTTGCGCCACCGCAGCTGCCACCGCTAGCTTTTTATTTGTGAAACCCGCTTAAGAGGGGGGGGAAAAGGTTTTTTTAAAACATCTCTTCAAGTCTGTGTCAACAATTTGTAAAATTAATAAAGCTTAATTTTGCAACAATAAACAACACATACATTTAACCCTCGTCATAACAAATTGTTTGTTGTGGCAATTGGACAATTCGTAGTAGTATTGAATTAATACCATTAGACACAAACTAGTGAACCGATTTGAAATTTTTTTTCTTTAACTTGCATTGTCATCGATCCTGTGTATGTGTATCAAGTTTCAGCTCCCTAGCTTGTTGGGAAGTGGTTCTAATTCAGTTTGCAAGATTTGACCTAAACAAACTAACATTGCAAGTTAAATAAAAGCTTTTAATAATAATAAAAATATAAGGCATCTTTTTTATCCTCCAAGAAATGATTGCTATTATTCATTTTTATAATTGTTTTCTTTTATGTAGAAAAGTGTGTATACAGGGTGTTTCTAAAGGTTTCTAAACACACAGTTAGGGGACAGTAAAACGAACAGTTTTTACCATAGCATGAGGAGTCAGAACCCTACCATTGTCAGTGTTGCCACCTAGCGGCAAAATCTTCCTCTATATTTTCCTAATAAATCCACCAGATTTACTAGGTGATAAATCCGGCAGAAATTTTCCAGATTCACTAGGTGTAAAACAGGATTATTTATTAGGCCTCTTTCACACGATGCCACCAGAGTCGCGCCACTACCCTTTTGCTCAGATTTTTCCACTGCTGCCTCCAACGTGGACACCGGAAATGTGTCACCCTCTGGTCACATGTGCCAAATGAATCGTTGCTATGGACTCCCCCCCCCCCTTTCCTCAACTCCCCAACAATGGTGGTTGCATAGGAAGTCGTGAGTTCTTGTGAAAGGGGCCTTAAAGCTACATTTATATTGATTTCCTCTAAAAAGAAAAACCCCACCAGGAAATTCTCCATCCACCCGATTCCTCCGTTTGTCCTCCATATCGCTAAAAATCTGCCAGATCTGGAAGGAAATCTTCCAGAATGGCAATGCTGACCATTATCCAGCTATGGGGAAGAGAAGTGATGTAACGTGCAAATGAAAAAACACAACGCAATATCAATTAGTTTATTGACACGTGAAAAAACGCTTAAAAAAGCTGCTCAAAGTGTCCACTAACCATTTCGATAAATGCATTGCATCATCGCGACATTGACCCTCGTATGTTGCCAAAGAGCCCTGGCATTTCACGGACTTCTTTGCTGGTGAGTGCAATGCAGGCAACCAGTTCTTCAATGGCAGTAGATGAGTGCTTTCATGTAACCTCACAAGACAAAGTCAAGGGGAATAAGATCCGGTGACCTGGGAGACCATGCAACTGGTCCACCTCTACCCATCCAACAATTACCGAATGTGTTATTAAGATGATCACACGCAAGATGGGTGAAGTGCATGGGCACCCCATCATGTTGGAACCACATCCGTCTCAGAATATCCAGCGGCACATCCTCCAGGAGCTCGGGCAACCCATCAGTGTCAAAGTGAAGGTAGTTATGTCCACTGAAGCGAACTGGCAGAATATATGGGCCAACCAGTAGATCACCAACAATCCCAGCACATCAGAAGACTGCAACTCTTGTTAATGATTGCAATTAATGTTGTGTGAATATCTCTTTTATCAGGAATTTTTAATGCATGCACACTTTTTTGTCATGTGCATTCATTATTATAATTAACTTCTCTCCCCCCCCCCCCAAAGCTGGACAATAGTATGGTTCCGACCCCCCATGCTACGGTAAAAACTATTTGTGTGTAATGTTTGGTAACTACCTTTAGAAACATCTTGTATATGTGAATGGTAAAAATAGTGCAAAATATAAATTTTAAACTATTTATTTTTATAAATCCATTTCCTGATTTATTCATGCCTATTTTTGAGGGAAAAAGAAGGGTTTTTAAATTTCTTTCTAATAGTCGCATTTTTAAAATAATTTTAAAGAGTTATTTTGAGGTTTTCCATTAATAATGAAGTAAACTAAGTGATAGATAAAAAAGATTCTTGAATTTAATTTTTGAACATTAAAAAAAAGTTGTTTCACAGTGCAGTCTCACAGACCACGCGCCACCACCAGTGTTACAAACACCTGTGCCACCCCTGGAATGTCAATAAGTATTTATTGTAACAACATAACAATTTTAAAATTTTAACTTGAAAATTTAAATACCAAGGAATTAATATCCAATGAAAGATATAGACAGATCTCTTTTTTTAATAACAAATATAGTCAGATCTCTTTTTTTATGAGGATAAGAAGTTTTGTGGTCCTTATTTCATGCAAATTTGTAGTTTCCATACACACATAAATATACAAGGGTGGATCAAATATAAACGAGATTTTCATTTCATAATTTTTTTATTTATAGTAAGAATTAATCCAATTGTACGAGGGTAGTCCAGAAAGTTGTGACATATGCTGATTGATGCGTGATTCATGGCGACAAATTTACCCCTAATTTGGTAATGTCATTTTCTATACCCGAAAACTACCGCCCCGCCATGTCGCGCACTACTCTATGCATGTCATTACTCCTTCTAAAAAATTAATGCTAAAACCTAACCGATCGTATAGTGGTATATTTGATTAATAAAACCTTACTACAAGTAACCTACCTTGTGGCCGGAAAATTTAACAAAAACCCTTAACCTATAAATCAAAAGGCCAACCCCCCATTTTGAATGGCATTAAATCCCAAAGATAACCCGAATAAAACCCGTTATGCGGAATTGATTAAATGGCAGCATGAAAGATTGGGTAAAACAATAACAAACAGTTTTATTTATCAATGATGTAAATTAATTTGATGAAACAATGCGTACATAAGCTAATAATAAGTAAAGAAAAGAAATGAGTGGTATAATAAATCCGTAACTAGCACACCAAAACTACATTAATTCGTTACATTTTAAGAAATTAAAGAATAACGTGAGAAACAAATTAAAATCTCTACCCCCTTAGATTGATACCCGGTTATGCATAACCCCAATTCACTTTGTTGAAATAAAAAGTTAATTTGTCCTACACATACACTGTAGTTCTGAATAATACATTCCCGTGCTGTAATCGTACCAGAGTTCCGCTCCACACCACGTTAGGCTGTCGATGCACTGCAACCTCCAAGGGGGTCCATGTTCTCCACCGCTGCCGCCGTTGTCCGCTCCACGTTGCTTGGCTCGCCTGGCTACCAATTCGCTACGCCGCTATACCTCCACGGCGTGCCCACAAATCACCCTGCCAGCGCAGCCTCCCCCGATTCACTTCTACCTGGTGGACAGCCGGTGGTTCCCACTTACAGCCACGGAAGCCGCAGATGCCATCTCCGCCGTTGCTAGGTGCCTCACGGACTCTGCTGCCTCGTAGTCGCTTTGTTCTCCGCACATAGCCGTCGCACGCCTTCCATTTGACGCCACACATGTCCGGCCACCACGCCTAGGCGAGCCGAGTCTCGGCTGCCCGACGCGGAGCCGAACTCTGCTACCCTGCTTCGTGTCCCGCAGTCACATGGTCGCTCAATCTCAGTCCACACGTCTTGTCGTCCTCAGAGCTGTGTCGATTCTCCCTTTTATCTATTCCTCTTTTTTTCCCAAAAACGTTTTGCAACCGTCCCGCAGAAAGAATAAAAAAATGAAAAAAAAAAACTTAGCCAATCGGTATTTCGTGCACTCGCTCCCACACCCGTTTCCCTAATCCGATGACTAATCGCCTACCCCCCTCCTTTCCCTTCCTATCAATAAAATTTTCCCGCCAAAAAGAACAAAGACAAGGGCCAGTAGCGAGGCCTAAAATACCGACTGACTAAAGTAGAATTCCACTACATTAAATCCTACAGAATAAATAACACTGATAATAATATCCATTGCAAAATGAACAACATATCTTTGGTTGTAAGAAGATAATCCTCCATGCTGCCTGTTTAATAATTAGGAAAACCACACATGTTTGGATAAATTATACAAACATGTAGTGACATATTACAATATGTCACAAAGTAATGCACCACAATTTTTTTCTTCAACAATTATTTATTGAACACAATGAAACTTATACACACGAAAGAATGATATTTCTTCTTCTCTTCTACACTCCATATATTTCCACATAATCTCCGTCCCGTTCTATGGACTTCCTCCATCGAGACACAAGAGCATGTATGTCCTGTCGGAACCAGTCCTTGTTGTCTTCAGTGTGCGAATCACCTCTTTGTCATCCTCAAAATGTCTTCCACAAATTGCATTCTTCAATGGCCCAAACAAGTGAAAGTCTGAGGGTGTTAGGTCAGGACTGTAGGGTGGATGGGGTAACACTCTCCAACCCTGTTTCATGATGTGTTCCGACGACCTCAAACGGGTGTGAAGGCGAGCATTATCGTGTTGAAGGCAACAATCAGCTGGGTTGTTATGACATCCAAATTGCTGGAAGCATTTCTTAAGTTTGATTAATGGTTCACATAGGCCTCAGAATTAATGGTGCTGCCTCTCGGCATCACATCAATGAGTATGACATCATCACAGTCCCAAAACATAGTAATCATGATCTTACCAGCAGAAGCAGTTGCTTTGAAGAGTGTGCGGATGATGCCATTCCAATCATGATTGTCGTTTTGTTTCGGGCTCAAAATGGTGCACCCAGGTTTCATCAGCTGTCACAATTTGGGACAAGAAGGATTCCCCCTCAGCTTCAAAACGTTTCAGCAACTCAGAAAAAATGCTTTTCCTCAGAGTTTTGTGTACCTCCGTAAGACAGCATGAAACCCATCCTGAACACGTTTTTGTGTAATCAAGAGCACAGATGATTTCACCCACACTTCCTTTGCTGATTGACAGCTCCAGCGCCAATTGCCGAATCGTTCTGCGTCGGTCCTGACGAATGAGCACATCAGCACGCTGCATCTTGTCATGTGTGACAGCCGAGGATGGCCGCCCTGACCGCGGCAATTCTTGGAGCTCCGCCAAACTGCTTTCTGATGGCCTCACTCTCTGTGCCCAGCGACTAATCATACTTCTGTCGACTGCTGATGCTCCATAAACTGCACATAAACGTTTGTGAATGTTTCCAACCGTTTCTTGCTCCGCAGTGAGAAATTCAATGACGACATGCTGCTTGTAACGTACATCACTTACAGACGCCATGTTTATTTATTTGTTTATTTGTAATCTTGCAAGCAACAGACTATGACAGCCCAATAACACCTTACAATAATGAAAATAATACAAAAATACAGTATAAAAAAGAATAATTACAAAATAAAAAGAAAAATATAGCATTATTAAATATAGACAAGGAAAACAATCATAAGATAAACGTCATGTTTCAAAGTCATTTTTAACATGATGATTATAATTTTAAAAAATTTAAATCAATAAAAATTGTATATTATCCAGTAATAAAAAGAACAAACTTAGATATATTAATCAGCAAATCTAGGTAAAGAATCATAAGATAAGTGTTATGTTTTTAACAATAGTTTGTTTATATGATTATAACTCATAAAATTTAGATCGATTATATCAGACATGACGTTACAAGATTTAAACATTCTATAAAAAGGGAGATTGCTTATAATGTTTGTTTTTTTTTGGAAAAGGTAAATAAAATATGTTGTTCCATTGCTGCACGTATGATATCTGTTGGAAGAAACGGAAAACTTTGTGCACGTACTCCGAAAACTTCAAAGAATGCATATCTCAAGTTTTGCATTTGTACCATTGTTGGTTTTGCATTCGTACCATTGTTACTTTCTGGGCTACCCTCATATATATTGTTTTTTGACATAGTTCCCTGATTTAGAAACACATTTTTGCCAGCAGATTGGCAGCATTTTGATCCAGTTATGATAAAAAGAAGTTGGTTGTGTCAGCAGCCAGTTGTGCACAAGCTCCTCCACTGCATCATCGTCATCAAATTGTTGGCCTCCCAGAGCTTCTTAGTGTGACCCAAAGAAGTGAAAATCACAGGGTAACAAGTCAGGGCTATACAGAGGGTGTTCAAGCGCTGCCCAACCCATTTCCCTTAATTTTTTACTTCTGGCAGCTGCAGTGTCGGGTCTGGCATTGTCATGGAGAAGAATCACTTCACGTATCGGTTGGTCACGTCTTTTGTGGTGATAAGCAACAACGAAAGTCTTTATAATAATAAGTTGTGCAATCGCCGGATGACGTTTTTCTTAGACATCGTATTGTACACCACGCTAGGAATGAATACAGGTCGGTCATCTGCTCAAGTTTTACTGACACCTGCACCTAACACGCCCTCTAGTGGCAGCACGATCCAACCCAAAGAACGCGCTCTACAATGATAGTCTCGTTTAAGTTTGATCTGCCCTCGTATCTGATGAGCTTTTGAAATTCAGAGCTTCCTCATCATACAGCATGTTGATTATATACAACTAGTGATCATGTAAGCACTAAAATTTTGCATTTTATAATATACTAGGCGATATGCCCGGCGTTGCTCGGTCTATTTGATGAAATTTTGATAGCATTTCCCTGGCGCCATCTCTTGGCGCCAAACAAACAAACATAAACCTAGATATATTATATTTACCCCATATGGTGCGAATATGAGCTCAATCGGATAAGTGGTTCAAAAGTTTTTAGAACATTTACAGACACATCCGGAACCTGAATTTTTATATATAAAGATTCTGATGGGATCCCAGTCCTATTTGTTGTAAAGGGAGATCAAAGATACAACCAATTGCTTCTCTGCCTCTCCATCTCCTGGCAGTGTTCAAAGATGTGACTGGAGCATCTTATTTTATGGGGGTGGCCGTGGCCTGGTTGTCTCATCGATTGGCTCACCAATTAGTGGAGTTAAGCAACTTCAGGTGCGACTAGCTGCTGGGTAGGTGATAGCCAGTGGCTTGAGGACCACTGCTGGATGGGACGACCATTTGGGACATAGTTGTTGGGGTCACTTTAGTATGACCCATTTGCTGAGTGACTAGTGCTGGATGCCCAGCAGTTGGTGATAGCCACTGGTTTGTTCGTCCGCCAGCAGCTCTTCCATCGTGAACCCCCGTACTTCGGAGGACACGTTCAGCCGTCAGTCCCGGCTGCTACTGCCATCTCGTAGCAGCCGTTAGTTGCTGGGATGGCGCAAAACTCCCTCGAAGGAGTAAGTGCCACCGATAATCTTGCTTTTTAGGAAAAGCATAACATTATTTATAAGATGTAAATATTACAAAAAAAATTATGTGGTACAAAAATCAAGACTATTAAGGACAAGGGTAATTGAGCATGAAAGAGCAGTGATACTGGTGGACATTAATAATACTATTGCATACAATTGTGTTGCTAATGGTCATCATCCAGATTGGAATAATATTAAAATTTAGAATGTTGAGAGAGAAAAAATAAGATTAATTAAGGAATGATATATACATGTATAAAGAAGAAAGTTTGTTTGTGGATTTGTTTGTATGGTTATCAACAAAGGTATCAACACGCAATTCACAAACACTTTGCATGGCCCAACAATATATATCTCATGACTAACAATGCAAGTTTGTGCAATATAGATAAGTTTAAATTTGTAACAATGCAAAAAATTCCTGTTATTCAGGCTTTTCTTAGAATTGACAGTTCTTAGTACTTAACAACTTCTTGAAAAATCTTTAAAAATGATCAGTAACTGGAGTTACTGGAGAGTTAGTAGACTACTGAGAAAGAGTGGAAAGACGACAGAGGAAGCACTCCTTTAGCTCCGTGCTGTATTGAGCAAATGGTAAGCATGTAAATAGAAGAATCGGCGACTGCTAGACTATACAAAGTGATGAATGGCCAAGTTTTGCTTCAAGACATCAAGATTAGAGTGGGAATTGCAACAACATCAAGTGTACATCTAAAGTAAGATGACGTGACTAAGTAATTATTTAGACTAGCAGTGGCATACTTGGACAGGTCCATCCATTGTGAGTGTTTAAATTTTTTTTTTTTTCGAATTTTTATTAAGAATTTTTACTGTATTAATTCTAAGCGTTTTCATGTGTTTATTTTTAATATATGAGGGTTGGGGCAAACGTCATGGCAACTAATTTTTTTCTTGAAGACACCAGTCCGGTTGGAAAATGTGACACATACAGACGAAAGGACAAGGTGTTAACTACATGTGTGGACAGTGAATAGCACTGAAATATCGTAACACACTAATTTATTACGGTAGTATACAGGGCAATATGGCCTTCACGGTGCAAATGAATAACAACACAGTACACATGAATTTGACATGACAAACCTGGGCCTAAAGACCCTCAAAGTAGTCCCCTGCTACTGTCACACACGCTGCCAACGATGTGGGAGGCGCTGAATACCATCAGCCCGAACGTTGCTCATCACTGGTTGACACACGTCCTTGCTGAAACTTTCCTACCCACCGTGCTACTGTACGGTATGGTAGGGCATTATTCCCAAGGGCTTCCACTAATTCACTGTGACATTCCATCGCATTTCTCCCTCGGAGAACGGCTATTTTGGTGTAAGTGCGCTGCTCAACATGGGTTACTTCCATCTCGCACGACACTCACCAACTGACTGATTTCACAGCCCTCGCTGCGCTACTACCAGCTATCACAGAGCCATCTGTTGTTCTGCATACACACTATGCCTGCAGAACTTGCACACGACACATATACGTTTGTGATCCGTTCACATATCTACAAGAAAAAAAATAGTTGCCATGACTTATGCCCCAACCCTCGTATTTCAAAATTTAACCAAAAAAACAAAGAATCAGAACCACACTGGGGTTATCACCTAGCTTATTTGTTAGCACAGCAGATCCAAACATTGTGAACATTGTGATACGGTGTGTATGTGAATATTTTGGAAATTGAGATAATGATGTTTCTTTTGTGTTCTGAAAATCATAAAGTGCGAAAATCATATGCGAATAAATGTGGAGAAGACGAAAGTACTTGTTTTTGAGCGGGGAGAGGAACAAACGCGATGTATGATTGAGCTGAACGGGGTGAACTTGGAGCAAGTGAATGAGTTTGTGTACTTGGGGAGCATGTTTGAGAGGGACGGGAGCATTGGTGGTGAGATATTAAGGAGAGTGAATGCTGGTTTGAAGGTCGTAGGCGCACTTGGAAAGTATGCTAGGAATGAGCGTTTATCGAAGAATGCCAAAATTTCTGTTTATCAGAGCGTGCTGGTACCAACTATGATTTATGGGAGTGAAACCTGGGTGTGGAATGAGAAGCATAAAAAGCGATTGTATGCAGTTGAAATGAGGTATCTGAGAGGTGTAGCTGGAGTTACGAGACTTGACTGTATTCAAAATGTTGTAGTGAGAGACGATTGTAGAATGCAACGTAGTATGGCTGATGTAGTTGCAAAGTCAACGTTGAGATGGTTTGGACATGTGGAATGCATGAATGAGGAACGACTGACTAAACGACTGTATGTTGGTAGAGTGGATGATGGGCGAGGAAGAGGGAGACTGAGAAAAGAGTGTAGAGAGCAGGTGGATGAATATCTGAAGCTGTATGGGTTTGAGAGCCTGAACAAGAGACGTGCATGCATGAAGAAGAGAATGACCGTGAAAGAAGCTGGGATGGTGTGTAGAGACCGGAATGTGTGGCGCCGATTGATTAGCGATGTATGATTTGGTCGATCCGCTTTTGTTTTTTTTTTCTTTTTGTGTGCTGCCCACCCTTTTTTGTAGGATAGGGTGGGATGAAAGTTTTTGATAATGATTGTTGTTGTTGAGATAATGATTATGCGATGACTGAACGTTTGTTTCCAAGAATTATTAATGATGATGCAGTGACAGGACATAAATAAAACAGCTTCCATTGCAGAGGCAAAAAGAGTTATACGTGTGTCCCTTGAGCTCCCTATCAAATGTCCAGACGACTGGCAAAAATTTATGTGTCTGGAAAGGAAAGAGAAAGAACGAGTATTGATCAGAGAAACTCTGCAGCTAAAACAGAAAAATCTGTACGGGTATTGGAAACATCTGAACAACAGGAGTTTCGAATAGAGCAAGAGGGTATAAAAGCTTCTACGTCACGGGCAAGAAAAAGTTGGGTGCAAAGTATCCAGCCATGTTCTCTGGTGGTGAAGATGGACATTGTTTTAATCTGAGGCAAGCCAAGAAGTGTTTAAATAAAGTCCGGTATATCACCTAGAATTCCTGTTTTTTGTATTTTTCGTAGAATGGATAGTCCCTTTGCTCTGTGTTGTATTGATTGAGTTATTATTTAACCAATTTGGAGTTATAATTTTACTTTTTGAGATTGTTCTGTTTAACTACAAGTGTAATTTTCCTGGGCTACGCCAGGTCCTCTGCTAGTACATGTGTAAAGAAGAAAGTTTGTTTGTGGATTTGTTTGTACCTTAAACAAATCTACAGTTTTATTCTGATCTTGATGAAATTTTGCATACTTGATCTTCAAAGCAAGAGGAAGGTCACTGTCTACCTGAGATTTCAAAAAAGTAATAATTATCGATAATAATCGATATTCATAATGATGGCAGGGCATATTAAAAAGAGCTATCTCATGACCAACAATACAAGGCAAAGTTTCTACAACAATAGGACTGTAGTGTTGTATCAGCAATGGTAGCAACACGCGATTCACCAATAATATGCACGGACCAACAGTATATATCTAATGATCAACAATGCAAGGCAAAGGTGTACATTATAAATAACTTTTATTAAGGCATGTAAAAAAGATTCCATCCCACCTCTGCGAATTATAAAATTAAATTGAATTTGTAACAATACATAGAATTCCTGTTGTTTGGGCTTCTCTTGGAATTGATACTTCTTAGAACTTAATATTTTCTTGAAAATCTTTAAAAATGAGCAGTAACTGGATTTATTTATTTAGCATATGGCTACATCACAGGAAAATTATAAATACTCAGAAAAATCATCTACAAACAAATCTACAAACAAACATCAAGATTACAAATGTATTCAATTGATTCTTTTGTCGCACCCAGGAAATCAAGTGGGTTACCAGTATAAGATCTAATCGGGCATTCTTTCACTAGTTGTCTAATAGTCTGTCTTTCAGCACTGCATTCACAATTTGGAGAAGATATTTTCCCCCACCTGAAAAGTGGATCAGAGCACCTGCCACAGTTCGTTCTTATTCTATTAAGTGTTGTCCATATTCGTCTTGGTTGGTCGAAGCACTCTGGTTTATTTATATGGAGGGTTGATTCAGATAAAATGAGACGACTTTGCAGTTCTGTTACAATGGTGTAATACCATGGCGCCACCATCGGTTGCGTTCGATGTGAGAGCCACGTTGTTGGACTATCGCCCGGCACCGTAATTTCCACTGAAGTAGGCTGAGTTTGAGGGACTCCATGGGAAGTTCGTTCCACAACTGCTGACACACTTTCCATAGCCCATCAACGGTTCTTGGTCGGCGACTTCCGAGCCGTCGTTTCAGGAGACCAAAACCACAGAAATCCATCGGTGATGCATCAGGAGATTTTACAGGCACATGAGAGAGGGGAATAACTCGTATGCCCGTCTCCTGTTCCATCTTCCTGTAGTAAGCCACAGATGACTTGGCAGTGTTCAGTTGTGTTCAGTCACTCAGTTGTGTGACCGTGCGCTTTATGACGTCGCTCCAGCCCAAGATTGTCATGAATTATTCTGGAGACTGTTGCCTGTGAAATACCTTTCCTTTGGGCTAGACTTCTCTGTGTGGGGGGTTTTTCTTTCAGCACTTCAGACCGGATTTCTCGCACCACCTGAGCTGGGCGTGTTGGCTGGGGCTTGTTTCTGGTCTGCTTCTCTGCTCATCCATGTTCATTAGATGGTCGCAATTTGTTCTTTTTGATTATTCGACCCACAGTAGCTTTGGATACCACAATACCATTTCATTTGCATAATTCCACAATGCACGAAAGACTGAAGTTAGCGTCGGAAAGGCCAAACATATACCCTTCCCAAAAAGCTGTGATTTTGGAAGCCATGTTTCAGCACGAAATGTCCCAAATAACAGCAACAAGTGTATACAAAGCTAATCCCCATGAATAGTGGACAAGTCATGCAAATCACATTCCGTCAAGGTCATATGCGGCGTTTAAAGTCGTCTCATTTTATCTGAATCAACCCTCCGTAATGGCATATTCCAATTAGCAGGATCTGCCTTGTTTTGAAAGTCTTCTCTCCAGCGTTCAGTTATATTGAAATTTTTTTCAGTTAACATTTTTGTAGTAATTAAAGGGGGGTTTCTTGAGCGAAACCTATTTATATCTCTGTCAGCAATCCCAACATGGGAACGCAGCACAAAACCGGCATTAATTTTTCTATACTAGTTAACAAGAGCATGTTCTCAGCGGATGTGTGGGGGAGCTGTGTGACTTAATACTGGTAACCAATAAATAGGTGTAGCCTTAATTGTGCTTGATATGATACGCATAGCTTGGTTAAGCTGAATATCCACACGGTTGGTGTAAGAACTGTTGATCCATACCGTTGCACAATACTCTGCAACGGAGTATATCAGGCCTAGTGCTGTCACTCTGAGTATAGTCGCTGAAGTGCCCCATGTTGTGCCACATAGTTTTTGCAAAATGTTATTTCGAGTTCTTAATTTTGCAGTTGTCTTCATTAAATGTTCTTTGAAGCTTAACGCTCTGTCCAACGTAACACCTAAATATTTAGGATGTTTGTTATGACTTAGGAGTCTGTCTTCAAAGTAAATTTTGAGTTGGTAATTGGCTTTCCTGTTATTTAAATGGAAGCACGATACTTCGTCTTGGCGGCATTGGGCTGCAATCTCCAATCACGGAAATATCTCCCAATGCTAGCCAAATCATTTGTTAAGATTTGTTCGGTGATCTCTAACTCTTTATGGCTTGTAGCAAGCACCCAGTCGTCAGCATATCCAAACTTCCTTGATGTAGTTTTAGGCATATCTGCTATGTAAAGACTGAAGAGTAGAGGGGACAGTACAGATCCTTGTGGTAGGCCATTATTCAGCTTATTTGAGTACTAATATTGTCACTCATGATGACTTGAAAGCATCTATTAGATAACATAGCATTAATAACGTCAATAATCTTTTTACATGGAATGACTTGCATTAATTTAAATATTACACCTTGACGCCACACCGTATCATATGTGGCTGACAAATCAAGGAAAACAGTAGATATTTTCAGTTGCTTTTGAAAACCCGCCTCAACATAATTTTTCAGTGCAAGTACTTGATCTGTGCAGCTACGACCCGGTCGAAATCCTGCTTGTTCAACAGGTATATGCTGAAATATTATTGGACTAATCCTGTTATATAGCAGTCTTTCAAAAAGTTTATAAACCATACTTAGAAGCGCTATTGGACGGTAGATTTTTGGTGTATCGTTAGCTTTCCCTGGTTTTAAGATAGCAACAATCTTTGCCTTCTTAAGTTGATGGGGTACATTTCCCGTTTGAAGGATATCTGAGAAAAACTTTGCTAGCCATTGCTTAGTAAATCTGCTGCTGTGCTTGAGAAACTCAGCATGGATAGCATCAAAACCAGGAGCCTTTCCCATTTTCATTACCTTCAAGGCTTTTGTGATTTCTTCAGATGTAAAAGGATAAGAATATTCAGTTTCAGGTGCAGGGTGCGGCACCGCACCAGGACTGGGCGTGTCCCGAGGCCTTCGAGCATTGCGTCTGCTCGCATATTGTATGCTACGTCTTCTGTTCGCAGTAACTGGAGATAATGGAGAATTAGCAGACTATTGAGAAACTGAGCAAGTGGTGAGTGACCAAGTGGTTATCGAAGTTCCCAAGCAGCCTTTGACGATGGAAGCGTGTCAACTGAGGAAACAGCAACTGCTAGATCACACAGAGTGGTTAATGTCCAAGTTTTGCTTCAAGACATCTAGAGCAGAGTGCAAATTACGTCTACAGATTACCAAGTAGTGAACAACCCCACCCAATTTGTTGAATATCCAAAGCACACAAACGATCATGTGCCTCCACTGATACCGTAGAGAGTTGTTTCATCGAAGTTATTGTTTCCATATATTTCCAAATCAATGCTGGGAAAATGGAGCAGGAGATAAGTATAATAGATTATATAGATAGGGCAGTCTCTGTCGAGGAGACAAAGAGATACATGAGTCGCCCTTCAAATCCCTAACAAATGTTCAGACGATTGGCGAAAGTTTGTGTGTTTGAAACCCTTTAACAGTGTAGAACCTACCAGATGTGATGGCAGCTTCCCATTTCTCTGCATCAGCAGCCTCTCCATGAAGTTTCTTGAAGCTTAGCCCATTGCATTTTTTCCAGTGATGAAACCAACTTAAAAAACCTTCTTCAACTTGAGCATCTTTTCCATTTTGCTTACGCTTCATGCTTGACCCTTCACTTGCAGCTTTCTCTCTCAATTCTTCCTCTTTTACCATTTTCCATAGCAGTGCTCATAAAATTTGCAAACATTCAGCAGTTTCAAGTTGACTACACTCCATTGAATGAAACCGGTTCAAAAAGGTCAACTGATAAATCACATCGTTTTCTCTTCTGAGCCATTTTTCTTCACCTAACCTAACCTAATCTAACCAGTGTTGCCAACTCAATTTTTGGGAAACAATTTCGCATAATAAATGTTCTAAAGAAAACAATTTCCATGAAAACAAGAAATTTACTGCAAATCAAAGAAATTAGAAAATAATATATACAGGGTGGTCCATAAGTCTGTCCCCCCCCTTTTATTTTTTGAACCGAAGCAGATATGTCAATTTTGATGAATCCATTGAATAGGAAGTTGTGGGTGGCCTATCCCATAGTGCACTTTTCAGCATCCTAAATATGCAAATTAGGACACATTCAAAATTTATCTCAAAAACCGTAAGGGATAGAGAAAAAAACCCAATTGCAAACTTGTTCAGCATAAAAAAACAAACAAAACAAAACAAAAAAATCATCCAAATCGGACCAACGGTTCCCAATAAAAGTTAAAAAAAGTAAATAACCATCTCAAACTAAAAAAAGCCAACTGGGCCAAACCAAAGCGAATCATGTTGGTAACATTCTAAAGGGTATGTTCCACATGATGCCCTTCAGCTCCAATGCACAACTGAGCACGTAGTTTCAAAGATGCCATCACTCTTGTTACCATATCAGATGTAATGGATTGGCAGGCAGTCTGAATTCTCTGTTGCAAATCCAGCATAGAAGTTGGCTGAGTGGCATAAACATTGTCCTTAAGGTAACCCCACAAAAAGAAGTCATTAGGGGAAAGATCTGGTGGCCAATGAATTGGGCCACCCCGGCCGATCCACTGACCTGGAAACATTGTATCGAGATGATCACAAGTAGCTGCCGCTGAATGGGCTGGAGCCTCATCATGTTGATACCATACCCTTCGAAGTGATGCTAAAGGAAGCTCATCTGCAAATTCTGCCACTACAACATTTATTATCATGTCTCTGTATCGTGCAGCTGTCAACGTCCCTTCGTAGAACAATGGACCAACCAATCCACCATTGATGATTCCACACCAGACATTCACTCTCCAATTAACCTGGTGCACAGCTTCTCGTAACCATTTAGGGTTTTCTGTTGCCCAATAATGGAGATTGTTTTTATTAACCAGACCATCTCGAGAGAAGCTGGCTTCGTCTGACCACAAGACCCAATTGAGAAAGCCTGGGTCATCGTCGATGCGATTTAGCAGCCAATTGCAGAACTAAAGACGAAAATCATAGTCTGTTGGCTTCAATCCTTGGTGGCAGTGGACATGATAAGGGTGAAATCCATGCATATGAAGCAATCTTAATACTGATTGATGACTGCAGCCAGCTTCTTCAGCAACTGATTGAGTACTACAATGAGGATTAGCATAAACAGCAGCTAAAATGGCTGTGCTGGAGTCCTCTGATGTGACAGTTGTTGGTCTACCTTGCCGGGTCTGATGACTGACACTTCCTGTTTGCTGAAATCGTTGAACAACCTGGCGAATTGTCTTAGAAGTGGGAACCTAGCATTGGGATATCTAACTTTGTATTCCCTGGCTGCACCTTTGTAATTATGTGCAAATCCAAAACATAAAACCATACCAACCATTTCTTCTCTACTGTATTCTGCCATTTTTCAGACCTGATTGGCAGTTTCTTCCCCATTCATCAAAAAGCTTCAGCATTTAAAGGGCTAGTGGATAAAACCCAACAGGGGGGGACAGGAAGATGCAAATGCAATGTGAATGCCAATTTGCATTTGCAATTAACTTTTTTTGGGAACCGTTGGTCCGATTTGGATGATTTTTTTTTGTTTTGTTTGTTTTTTTATGCTGAACAAGTTTGCAATTGGGTTTTTTTCTCTATCCCTTACGGTTTTTGAGATAAATTTTGAATGTGTCCTAATTTGCATATTTGGGATGATGAAAAGTGCACCATGAGATAGGCCACCCACAACTTCCTATTCATTGGATTCATCAAAATTGACATATCTGCTTCAGTTCAAAAAATAAAAGGGGGGGACAGACTTATGGACCACCCTGCACATGCTACTGTATAAAAAAAGAAAAAATTGGTCACTTACATTTGCTGCGAAAAACCGGTGTCTTCACAAAAGGATGCTGCATTCTGAATTCCATTCACACATACAGAGTTTAAATACATGTAATTGATCAATCAGTACAATCTGTAATTTTAGGTAGCAGTGCACGTTGGCTTAGAGGGAAATATAAAATGGATATTATAAGTGGAGTGTTCATTTATCTGGAGTAAGATGAGATGAAAAAGTAGAATTCATGAATTACCTTTGAAAAAAAGTGACCATATTAAGCAGATTGTGGCCACTTAAAGTGAAAATTTGTTACATAGAAAACTGTTAGAAAATTCTGGGCTGAGCTGGAGTGGCCATAAAAAGCGGGTGGCCATATTAAAGATGGCTACATTAAGCAACGACCACTGTAGTACCATAATTTTCGGTATGTAATACGCACTCGTATATAATACGCATCTAAGTGTTTGTGTGATTTTGGAAAGATTTCCTGTGTATAATGCGCATCGAGTCAAAGGGCCCAAATCATCCCAGGAAAACATGCCCCAAACCATAACACTGCCCGCACCAGCTTGAAGGTTGTACTCAGGCACTTGGGGTCTATGCTTTCATGCTGTTTCTGCCAAATTCTTGCTCAGCCATCTGCATGATGCAACTGGAAATGTGATTTATCGGACCACATGAGATTTTTCCAATGCTTGACTGTCCAATCCTTGTGTTCTTTGTGAATTGGAGACGTTTTATCTTGTCAACTGCAGAGAGCAAAGGTGTTTGAACAGGCCTGCAGCTACCATATCCCATAGAATGCAGTGTATGGTGAATAGTGCATTCAGAGATCATTTGAGAGGATCCCGATTAAGATGTGCAGTAATTTGATGGACTGTTGCCCTTCTGTTGTCTTATACCATTCTTGCCACACTCTGTTCTGCCCGTGTTCGGCCACAACTTACACGTTCAGACTCACTTTTTCAGCTGACACTTTAAACACTTTAACAACAGCTACTCTTGAACATTTAACGAATCCAGCTGTTTTGCTGATACTCTCTCCATGGCTCTGAGCACCAACAATCATCCCACATTCAAAGGCTGTTAAATCGGGTCATTTACTCATATCTTCAGAAACAAATCACTTCTACTGTCATGGTAAACAACCTGCTTCCATATTTATAATGGTCTGGCCCTCTAAAGTCTATTTAGTGCCAACCGATCGCACAGTTTATCTGATGCAACAACCACTTTACAGCATTAATGCTACACGAACAAGTAGATCCAGTAAGCTAACTTCAAAACCTGAAACAAAAGATTTTCGACTTTCATTTTCGACTTTTATATCATGTTACTTTTTTATATTGAACTATTCTGTGTTAAATGCATTTTTTATTAGTACAAATTTTTAATATTTTAATTCCTGGATAAAAACAGACCTACTCCTGGTCTATGATATTATACATTCGAAACTAGACTGTCCTCAACTGCTCGAGTGTCTTCCCATCCGTGTATCCACTCATAGAACGAGGTCTCCTTTTCTCTTCCACCTTGAAAACACTTCCAACAGTAGTAACTTCATGTACAACTCCCCCATTAAAAGGCTTCTACGTCAAGCCAATGTTTTTCTTGCCAATTTTGATGTTTTCCATAATAGTAGAACAAAGTTGAAAACATTGTCCTTATAATCTTATATTCTGATATTACTTATTTTTTATATAGATATTATTCTTATGTTACCTAATACTGTACAATGATTTTATGTAAATGGTTTTCCTGTTTAAATTCAATAAAATAAAATAAAATAAAATTCCTAAACTAAAATTAATCAAAAATTAATATAAAAAAGTTCCTGAAAAAATATTAAAATTAATATATAAAATTTCCCAATACAAAGTATTAAAAAATAAACATATAAAATGCCTCCATAAAATAAGATGAGAAAACTAAAAAATTAAAATGAAACTAAAAAAACTTTCTCTGTTGATATTGTCTTTTTTATCCTGGTAGATCAGGTTTTGCCACTACCCTAACTCACTCTGTGGCTGGTGCAATATTTTAGAGCTTTAACAAAAGAAAGTAGGTTATTGCCTCAGGTAAACTGTGGAGTTGGTTTGCACAAAACAGACTTTAGCAACTCTAGTGTGAAATCATAGCTAATTTGCCTACAAACGTCAGGTGGTTATAATAATCCTGCCACTCAGTTTATATACAAAAATCTCAAACATAACTGTTACAGTTCAGGTTAAAAGTTTGCTGGAAGTTCAATTGATGTTCTTCTGTTTACCCACATTTAAGTACACATCTATGCACTAACTAATCCACAAGAACAACATTCCTAATAAGATAATCAGTTTAGACGCAAAAGGTTAATAAAATTATCATGACGGTTGGAAGAGATTTGATAAGAATGTAGGTCTTTACTTTAGCTGGGGATGTAGTCCATTTAAGTCATTGTCATGCAGTTTCCGCTTTGATAGTTTGTGGCAAAACACATCATCTAAATCCACATGGTCCTGTAGCCACCTATGAGAGCATAATGTAGTCTTCACCTCAATGGAGATATGGATTTGATTGCTCTTGATACTGACCACTTTTCTTTTACATCCAGGCGGCATGTAGTAGGTGGATGACTTCAAATGATGTGTTTTAACACATCCCATGCCATCACCACCTTGCAGAAAATTCGTGAAAAGGCCATTCAGTAATTCAAAGCGAGCCTATTACAAAACAGGGATAGGCATAACAGATCATGCTATGCTTTCGCTTACAATGGATGCACTCACAAACAAGATTCCCATCCATGCTACAGGTGTCCACTTGTATATTCTCAGTAATTTATCTTCATTTTCTTTTTCGTTAATGCATCTCTTTCACTACTTAATAATTAGATACCGGGTGTTTCAAAAATGACCGGTATATTTGAAAAATCTAAACGGGCAGCAATAGAAATACACCGTGAACTAATTTCGAAAGTTTGTCTGCCTGAAAATTTGCTGTTGTCCCAAGCATATTACAACAAATGGTGTATTTCTATCGCTGCCCGTTTAGTTTTTATTGATTTTTCAAATATACCGGTATACTGGTCATTTTTGAAACACCCGGTATAAACAGTCAAGTCACATTTAATGCAACCAACTCCTATTTGTGATATCAGTGCTAAATAGCTAATTGCAGAATGTTGTCAGCATTCGAAAAACATTTCAGTTCTTGCAATGCAGAAATGGAGTGATTTATCAGACATACAAAAAGGAATTATTATTGGCTTTCAGGTCAAGGAGATGGCAGTGTTTCAGAAACTACAGAGTTTGTAAACTATTCGCATACTGCTGTGATAAAAGTATACCATGCATGGCAAAATAACACTATAGAAAATAAGCGACATAGAAATTGTGGTGCTCCATGAGGCTTAGATAAAAGAGGGGAATGGTGGCTGTGATGGTGAGTTTGGGTGAATCAACATGCTGCAGTGAAGCAACTTACTGTGGAGCTACCAAATGGATGAGGGGGGCACCAGTGTGTCCCAGTGTTAGTACTGGCAAATCACCTGTTTGTTGTTTGTTTGTTTTGTTATTTTTATGGGTGCGTAGACAGCTAGGTCATTTTGTACCCTTTCACATGACTAATATCTTTATACAATCTGAGAAGTCAACATGATTATTATCTTTTTACACATTTCAGGGACAAATAAAAATCCATGCCCACTGCAGGATTCGAATCAATTACCCAAGAAATTCGAGAATTGGAAAGCCTATGCCTCAGCCCTCTTTGCCACAGGGCCTGCGAACAGCATCTGTGTTAACGACTGTGCATCGGTGGACAGCACCTATGTTAATGGCTGTTCATCAGCGGAAGAGGTTGAAATTTGCATGCCAGTAATGACAACTGGACATCTACTGATCGGCAAAGGGTTGCCTTTTCAGATGAATAATGTTTTTTGATCCATCGGACGAATGGATGTTGGGCATACGGCGACAAACATCAGAAAACAAACACCCTTCAACCATTTGTGGATGGCAACAAGCTGGTGGAGGCAATGTTATGATTTGGAGAATGTTTTCATGGCATTCTCTGGGTGTACTCATCAATGTGGATGGCCATGAATCGATTTAAGTACCTATCGATCCTTGTCGACCATGTACTCACATACGTGAACATAGTTTTTCCTGGGCATGATGGCATCTTCCAGCACTACAGTGCAACATCCCATACAGCTGGAGTACAAGGAAGACTTTACTGTACCTCCCTGGCTCTCTAATTCTCCAGACTTAAACTCAATCGAGCAACTATGGTACCATCTCGATCAGGTTATTCACTCCATGGACCATCCTCCACCTCGCACCCTCCAACAGTTGTCAACGGAACTGTAGTGGGTCACCCTCTGTACCGCCCACTAGTGGGTCACCCTTAGGTGCAGGGGACGAAGTACGGGTTGTTGTAGACTCGGTTTATGAGACTATAGGTGTAGAAACAAATGAAAACGCATTTAATTAAATTAAATGATGCTTTTAATCAGAATAATTAACAAAATCTTAAACTATATACATTTGTTGCAATTAGTGGGGCCTCCTAAGTAAATAGAAAACATTTATCACATAGTATCCATAACTCAATTAGGAAACTCCTTTCACATTAATAGCTTTGTATTTAAACGACAACTCCTACTGCC
>JAHWFO010098555.1:0-24814 GCA_023313115.1 Rhysida immarginata | reverse complement strand
CAGGAAGCACTGACTTATGTGAGAGATCGTAATTGTAAAAATTCCTTGATCTGTACAGACTCCCTGAGTGGACTTCAGGCCTTGTCAAATCTGTTTCACGCTAATCCTTTGGTTCGGTTAATTCAAAATGACCTCCACAAATTACGTAATAAACATATGAAGATTTCTTTTATATGGGTACCTAGTCATAAGGGTATTCGAGGGAATGAGGAGGCTGATTCAGCAGCAAAAAATGCGCTGTCGGACCCCCCCCCCCTTCCCTTTTCTGTGCCATCCTGTGACATCGAAAATTGGATGCAACATTTGGTTAGGGATATCTGGCAAACGAATTGGAGTGCTACTACGAATAACAAACTTCGTCAGATCAAGGACAATGTCAAAGTGTGGTCCACATCCTTTAGAAGCAGCAGGGAGGAAATTATCCTTGCTCGGCTTCGAATTGGACACTGCCGACTCACACATGAGTTTCTACTCAAACAGCAGCCTCCCCCCTCTGTTACCATTGCAACGAACAGTTAACGATCTCTCATATTCTTACTGTATGTCCCTGTTTCCGGACGAACCGCTTAATGCACAAACTTACCGGTGATCTTCAGCATATGCTGGGGAACTGCGAAAGCAGTATCAAAACTGTCTTCAGCTTTCTGCGTACTACTAACTTACTCTCTTCAATTTGAATAGTGCTTCGCCATTGTAAAGTCTCCATCTTTATGTAGAGCTTATATCTGTATATAATTTGAAATAAATTCTACTTTGTATATAGCTTATGTTTGTAAATAATGTAAAATGAATTCCACTTTGTACATAGAAGACCCTCCGCTAAAGTTCTACTCATAGACATATTTATACATTTATATTTTATATATTATATATTAATTATTTACTTATTTATTTATTGATATTGAATTGTCTGATTGCTTACCTACTTAACTATTTATATTTATATTTACTTTTGAGGTGAATGATGACCTAAACGGTCTTTGCACCCTAACTCCCCAAAACTAACTAATTATGTTTCAGTTGAAGATTTTCATCCAAAAAAAAAAAGTTTGGGTCCGTAGCTGCTTCTAAGATAGACTTGTTCTTGTATTTATAGAGACATTTTATTTCCAATGTGTGATGTTGCAGCAATCATTTGTAACTATTCCATCTGGTGATGCACAAAGATAGGAACTTTTGATATAAATAATCCTGCAGAGCCCAAAGCTAAATTAGTATGTTGTTTTGATAGTACTTGCAAAAATGCATCTTTGGCTCTTAGTTCATTTTCTCGTCCCCACTTTAGAGCTGGTGTATTAGGAGGGGGAGATGTGTAACCCATTATTTGGGAAATGAAATTAATTTGTCCAGTTTTACAATTTGAAACTTTGCCAAAGATCGATGCAGTTATTCGTCCCTTCCGATGTTCTCTCCATAAATTTGACTCTGTCTGATTTCTTGTCTGTTCTTCCAGAAGTTTAGCAGCTATTGGTGAGATTTTAATTGGGGTACAGAGATTGTAACAAGTAGTATATTCTTCTTTTTCTGTTAATCCTTCTAAATCATGGTTTTGAAAATATGCTTCAAGGGTCGGAGGCAGACCAACTTGAAGAGTTTGCAGGGCTGTTTCTGGTGCAGAATCAGTTTCTTCACTATCATCAACCAGACTGAAATAGGAGATTGATGGCTTCATTACCTAATAAAAGATACAAAAAAAATCATACACGATTCAAAGTAATTCAGAATTATTTTGTTAAGCTAGATAATGCAGATGAGATTAAGAAATTTTCCAACCTTCAAGGAATTAATTTTCCAGTCTTCTTGGTGCTTTTCTGTTGCTGCAGTATGTTTGTCTTTAATTGAATTTTTAACACATTGCGTGTCCACATTTCTTTGTGAAAAAATTTGATGTCTCCATTAATTGGCTTCCTTCGGTTTAATGGTTTAACAAATTCAATTTCAACTACAGGCTGGAAGTCAACCTGTTCATAATCATCAATTAATTATTTTAATCATTTTATATTCAAGTTCATTTACATTATATGGATATGAATCAAGAAGAATAAGCATGCATGAATGAATAAAGTTTAGGCTTGCTTACAATTTTCTTTTTTGGGATCTTCCAGGCACATGGCAAAGATGTTGATGGGATATTGTTTAACTCTCCTTCTACTGCAAAAAATGATTGCAGCTGCATGGCTGCAAGCTTCTCCTTGACTGTTGAAAAAAATTATTTATTTTTAATGAACATAAGAGCAAATAATTATATAAAATTTTCAAAATACATCATTTAAAACACTTGAAAAGAAGCAATTTAAATGATGATTTATTGCATATTACATATAAATTCATTGATTATATCTAATCAGTAATCCTCAAATGTTTTGGATGCTTTTTTATATTTTTATTAAAACATTACAAATATAATAAAGATATAAAAAAGCATCCAAAACACTTGAAGATTGCATATTATATGTTTCGAATTCAGACAAGCGTATAATGTGCAATAAATCAGCATTGAAATTGCTTATTTTCAAATCTTTTTACTGATTATAATCATATTAAATCGACATATTTGTTTAACGCCCAGTACCAATATAACTTATTTTTAAAAAATAAATCTTATATTTTCAAATTCAATATAAAAATATTAATGATGATAATTCATTTCAATTCAAGGATTATCGAGTGAAAATATCAGTAAAAATAAAATTGAAAATACATACCCTGCCATACACGTGCAATGACAACTCCGAATTTCGCCAATCGTCTTGGTACAGATCCATGCTTCGTGAATCTTGTTTAGCGTTTGGCTTGCCTGAATTAAACCAACAAGCAGACATACATCGATAATATCGTTCCTAAATATTGTAATGTCTTTAATTTAGCCGCTGTAATAGAAATTATATGCATCCAAACTGCGATATGCCTTTAGTTCTTTGTGGGTGTAAGGGCACCGAGTAGAAATCAGATAATTGTAAATATCTGCATAAGTGATGAATGGCCATCGTTGTTTATTACCTTTTTATGTCGGAATCGAAAGGATCAGGAAGAATATCATTACCGATCGTTAGCTTTTCCTTGTAACGTTTCTGTGCGGCAGGTTCTAGACTTTTATAATAATTAATTGTCATATTTCTACTCGCTTCTTGCTTACGACGCGGTTGCCACAACGATAAACCGGAAATCCCTCAGGAATCGTCTGAAACGCGCATGCGTATGTTTGTTTACACTCAGAACCCGGTCTATACTTTACAAAGCTTCTGTTGGACGTGCTTCCACTTTTAGACAAGTTATGCAAAACCTTTCGCAGAGAAGATTTAGAGTTCTCACTGATTTTGCCCATTGTTAACGGAACAATAAACAGTATGGCATCGATGAAGACAAATCCAGGACTGAACATTCAGGAATATAATCGTGAAGATGGCAACAGTGTTCATAAATACAAGAACTATGAATTAATACAATCATGTGGTGTGTTTCGTGAACAGGCAGAGTCTATAAAAAAATCAATTTTTAGGTAATCTTATACAAAACTTGGAGGCAAGATTTCCTATTTAATGATCTAGACATCCTGGCATGCTTTGATTGTGTATTACATCCTAAAAAATATCCATCAAATGTAGCAGATCTTGCTACATATGGAAATGGTCAGTTTGAAACATTACTTCTAATGCATGAAAGCGTTGTGGATGTGAAAAGAGCAAAACAAGATTTTTCTGATGTTCAAACACACTGTGAGTAATATGAGGCATCTAGTTTTAAAGAATTTTGTGAAAAATTAATTGAACGTAATTCTGAAATGAGCCTGTTAAAGCCAAAGTGGTGTAACTCCACTTTTTAAAAAATCTGAGTTAATAGTAGAAATGAAATTCGAATATGTCAAACTACCTATAGGAGTAGTGGTGTGATTCCTATTTACGCAAAGTGATGGAACGTCTGTTAACGTGTGTAAACAATATTTTCTAAAAACATTCAAAATATCTGATGGCCGGATGACCAGGGCCACTAGGAAAATGAAAGCTGGACAGTCACCAGGCTCAGACAACCGGGAAAGAGAGTTCCTGTAAATAAAATACCTGATGAACAAATGACTGTGATACGGAACCACATCTCAACATTTCCCACTTATCAATCCCATTATACCAGATCCCATAACCCAAATCGAAAATATTTGTCAAAAGCTCTAAATATCCGCTTGTTATTTAACCTCTACAAGGACTACTGTGCGGAACAAGGCAAAGAACATACTTACCATAGAACATTTAATACGAGTTCATTTTACATTTTCATGTTCCACATAAGGACACTTGTGTAAAATGTGATTCCTTTAAAATTAAGATGAAGTCCTCAGTAGATGACCAAGAAAAGAGAAAACTTACATTTGAGCATGAACTTCACCTACAAAAGGCGAGAAAGTAAGAGATGCTATGAAAAAAGACTCAGAAAAATCGGCTTCTGATAGCTCCTATTACTGTTTTTCATTTGATTTGGAGAAGTCGTTACCGTTCCCAAAACTAACATGCCAAATCGCTTATTATAAACGTAATTTATATGTTTATAACTTAGGTTGCCATGAGTTATCAATAGGAATATGCTACATGTATCGTTGGGATGAAACTGTAGGATCTAGAGGCTTGTGTAGTCAAACACATAAAAAGTAGAACACCAAGACCAAAACACATTGTAGTTTACAGCGATACATGCACAGGACAAAACAGAAACTGGAAGATGGCATTAAATTTATTGAGGCAAGTTTTGAGTGAAGACTTTGACATTCAAAAGTTTATGATCAGTGGTCATTCCTATCTTTCGAACGACTCAGACTTGGCTCAATTGAATTGTACAATAGGAGTCAACATACTTTTTTGCCCTTCTGACTGGTTTCGAGTTATCACGAAATGTAGGAAAAAGAATCCTTTTCACCTTACTGTGATGTCTGGCGAAGAGTTTCTAGCTACAGAAAATATGGAAAAATATATCGCCAAGAGAAAGCTTAATGAAGAAAACCATCCAGTTTCATGGCTAAAGACGCAATGGATTCGGTACAAGAAATCTGATCCACTTACAATCTTTTACAAGGAAAACATGTCTGATGAGCTTCCATTTTTCAAGCTCAAATGTACCTTTGTCTCAAGTCTACAATGGTTGGTTGGTTTATTAGAATTTATGGCGTCGACTACTAAGGTCATTTTGCGCCTTTTATACAAGTTATATCTGTACGCAGCGCGGGACAAACACAAACATCCATGCCCACTGCGGGATTCGAAGTTTATGTCATAATAAACTTTTTTTAAAATAAAATACAATAATAATCTTTATGTTAATTATGAAAGTTTCTTTCTTGAACCATATCTCAACATGTGTAAAGCCAAAGTGGTGTAAGTTATTTAAGTGCTTATAACTTATAAAGTGGGGATAAGGGCTGATATAACATCCACGAGCTAAAACAATCAGTTTTGAACACTGTGGGGTGGAGAAATTTTTGTTCGGTATTATTCTGAAATTTTCAACTACTATTCTACTAAAATTCTTTATATCTCAAAACTGTAGTTCAATTTATTCAAATTATACGGGAATACCCCTTTTACATGATCAATATAAACAGTAACAATGATATTATCAATAAGATAAAAAAGGATGAAATAAGTAAAATCTGAAAGGTACAACGTAATATCAAAAGATGATGAACACAACAGGTAAAATTCAATGGATAATAATGACAAAGAAAATAAAATTTCGATAAAATGCACAAATTAAGGCAGTACTCTAAATTCATAAAACATGAGGAACGGTACAATATAAAATAAATATTTCAAGAACTGGATACATAATGAGCACAAATGAAATTAAAAAAAAATAATAATAATAATAAATAAATAAATAAAAAAATGAGACAACTCAGTTATAGTGCAATAGGAACTCTGTTATAGTCCAATAGGGGGAAAAAAACCCAGTTATAATGCAATGTTAATACACTTCAATTTGTTCCTTTTGTCGTGGAAGAGGTCGAACGAAGTAAGAAGGTCATTAACACTACGTAAGGCCCGTTTGAAGGGAGCGTTATGAATGTAATTGCTGGATGAGGATGACTTCTCAATATGGAAAAGCATATTTGATCTGGTACTGTAAACTGGTACTCTAAAGGGAATTAATTCAAGTAGTGGCTGACAGTCGAGATTTGAGTTACATAAGTCATAAATAAACAAAAGATCAGTACGAACTCTACGGATTTTTAGGGTTTCAAGCCCCGTCAGGTTACGGAGTTTGTCATAGTTAGGAAAGGTAGGAGAATGGCACAATTTTCTATGAACGATATACAAGAAACGAGTTTGGATACTCTCGATGATATCAATATATTTTGTGAAATGTGGGGACCAGACAATGGATGCATACTCCAAATTAGAACGGACTAGGGAGCAGTATAGGGTCTTTAAGGCCAAAATAGATGTAAAGGATTTGGTATGTCTATTAATAAAGCCAAGCATTTTGTTGGCTTTTTTAGAAATAGAGTCAATGTGATACACGAAGGACATTCTGGAATCACAGATGACACCAAGGTCGTTGATATGTTCTACAGAGTGCAAGGGTTTGTTTTTAATGTTGTATGTGAAGGTCACAGGATGTTTCTTCCTGGAGAAGGAAACAACCTTACACTTTCCAATGTTCAACTTCATGTTGTTATCTGAGCACCACAAGACAAGTGAATCAAGTGAATTCTGTAGACGATGGCAGTCATTGAGGTTCTTGATTGAGCAGTATAGCTTAAGGTCGTCGGCAAAGAGAAGGAACTGCGCGTCCTTCAGATACATACTGACATCATTGATATATAGTAAGAAGAGCAATGGACCTAGATGGGAACCCTGGGGAACCCCACTTGTTACTTTAATTGCTTCAGAGATAGAATGCTTCACTCTAACATAAAGAAGCCTGGAAGATAAAAAATTAGAAATCCAAGACAGAAACGGGTCTGTGATTCCAAGTGCCTTTAGTTTGTGACACAATATATCGTGGTCTACCTGATCAAATGCTTTGGCTAAATCCGTGTAAATTGCATCGACCTGAAGCTGTGTGTCCATATTGTCAAGGATAAACTTTTCAAACGTCATAAGATTTGTAATGGTGGATCTACCCTTACTGAATCCATGTTGTTGGGAGATAATGATATTCCTAAATTGCCCCTGTATAGATTTCAGTACAAGGGATTCCATGATTTTGGGTAAAACTGATTGGATAACTATAGGCCGATAGTTGGTGATATCATTCTTATTACCAGATTTAAAAATAGGGGTAACAAAGCTTGATTTCCAGATGGATGGGAAGGCACCAGAAGACAGAGACTTATTGAAGATGATTAGGAGTGGGAGGCAGAGGCTAGATCCACAGGAACGTATAAACAGAGGATGTATACCATCAGGACCAGGGCTTTTATTAGTTTTTACAGTTTTAAGTTTTTCTTCAATTTGTGCTGCTGATATTTGAACACTAGACAGATCAACATGTCTGTCATAGGTGATATGCTTTGAATAAGAATTTAAATTAGTATTTGCAAAAGTACTCGAAAAATATTGTTGGAAAAGATTAGAAATGCCCAATGGATTGTTCTCAATAGCACTGTTGTAAAACATGGATGAGGGTAAGTCATTATCAGATTTCTTAGCATTGATATAACCCCAAAAAGACCTGACATTGCTTACGATGGACGTTTCCACTGATGAAATGTGCTGGTTGTAACAAATTTTAGTAAGAGCTTTACATTTGGATCTAAGATCAGAGAAGCTTAGATAGTCTCTTATTAGATGGGAAGATTTGTATTTACGATGAGCATCCTTCTTGTCACAGATTAATTTCCTTAATTCTGGTGTGAACCATCTTGGAAAAGTGTTAATCATGTTACAGATTCTCTTTCTGGGAACAAGTTCATTAATTATGGAATATAGCAGCCCATAGAAGTGATCAACGGCTGCTTGCAAGTCAAGCTGATCAAGAACACACCAGTCAATATTGCTTAAAACTCTATTAAGATAATCGTAGTCTGCATTTTTAAAATCAAAGGAGTAGAAATCATATTGAATAGATGGACATGAGTGCCTGGCATGGATAACTCCATATAAGGGGGGATGGTGAAAATCGGGTAATAAAACAGGATCAGCTGTGATTGAAGTTTCAACAAAAGAGGTAGATAGAATAAGGTCCAATATTACGTCGTTACTATTTACTGAGTGATTGTATTGAGTTAGGTTTAAGAAGTATAACATATCTATTAGCATGTTACCTTGCAAGGACATTGAATTCCTGTCGAGAAGATCACTATTGGACAACCAAAATGGAGTTAGTTCACGTAAGTTGTAGTCACCTAAGACACAAATCTCAGATGTAGGGTAAAAAGAAGCAACTCTCTCGATCTCGTTCAAATGTACTTCATAGATGGAAGGCGGTGAACAGGGGGGAATATAAGTAGCACATATGACGTAGGAAGAGTTGTCCAGGTAAAGAATTCAAAGAGATGTTCCACTTGTTGAACATGAGAAGTAATAGGCATGGAGGAAAACTTTTTATTAATGGCAATGAGCACGCCGCCACCTGAGGTTTTTCCACTAGTTGATCGGTTCCTGTCGTAACGGTAGACATTGTAGGAGGTCAGGCCAAGTTCAGCGTTGCTTATATCAGGTAACAGGTTTGTCTCTGTGAAGCAGACGACGTCAAAAGAATGTGAGTGAATATTATTAGAGAGGTCCACAAGTTTAGATCTAAGGCCGTTCACATTTTGATAGTAGAAGGAGATTCCCTGGTTTTTTAGTTTTTTTGTTTCCGATTTCACAATTCTGGGGCAGCCGTTGATGTACTTTATAGTCAAGTTCATTTCACCGTTTTTTGTTTGACGATCAGAAAGTTCAGCGCGAAGGGAGAGTAAATGATCACGTTCCATTTTTGTTTTGTCTGAGGATACGTTGACTTTATAAAGTGTGGCAATCGTTCTCCTTTGTCTTAGAACAGACAGGGCATCAGCTTTCGACGGTAGTGTAACTTTCAGGGGTCTCACCTTTCCCGGCATAGGTTTCCCCAGCCGAGAAGAGCGAAGTTGGTTAAAGTGTGAAAGGACAGGACGTGGAAGCTTACCCAAAATGTCCACTATACGTGATTTGTCTGCTGCATTGCTATTGGAATTGTCACCGCTAAGTTCCTCCATGCCAAAGAAAATGACGTTGCTTTCTCTGGAGATACGGTCATTCACTTCTGCCATGATATCGTTAATGGAGGGAGAGGGAGAGTAGCTGTTATTCAGGATCGATTCTCGCAGCTCCTCAATTTCTTTTTTAAGATCAAGTATTAAGTTCTTAACGTCACTTCCTGTCGTAGATTTGCATTCCTTACATACATATAATAAGGAACCGTCCGACGAAAGAAGAGCATTAATAATTTTCCTCTCCAGATCACTATACGTGGTGTGAAGTGATCGTCGACATTTATCACATTTTATGGAATCATTTTGGTTACAGTGTTTAGTGCAGACTAAGCAAACTTTACTGTTAATAAGTGACATTTTTATCTATAGAATAGGTATTTAGTAGGATAGTCACAATGAATGAGGTTGGACAGTAGGGAGTGTAATAATAATAAGAATAAGAATAATAATAATAATGATAGAAAGAAAGGAAAGGCGGGTGAAATATCCTGTTTTTATGAAAGAATAAAAAAAAAATAAAAATAATAATAATAATAAATTAATAATTAAATAAATAAATAAATAAATAAATAAATAAATAAATAAAAGGCAACAGGACTAAAATGAGAAGAGATAGGGGAAAAAGTCAATTATAGGGAGAAAAGTCCATGTAGTTAATAGACTTACACCACTTTAGCTTTAATAGGCTCAAATGAATATGCTATTTCCAGATTTCTCCGTTCTCGCACGTTTTGCTGTAGTTTTGCCCGTTAATAGTGCTTCATGTGAGCGAGCTTTCAGTACTCAAAATGGGATAAAAAAAATTCATAACGAAAGCGTTTAAAGAAAGTAAACGTTAACACATTGATAACTATTAGAACAAGAATATAACTCGTAAAACGATTTTCAAATATGCTGAAAAGAAGAATATAAAAATTGGTTGTTTAATATTTTAATATACAGCAATGACGAAAACTGCATGTAAATTTACGTATTCGATTGTAGCATTCACAAGAATCTTTCCAAACACGCGCGAAATGAGAAATGAAATGCTCTAAATGTTTTAAACTACTGGGCCAATGTTCTTTCCACTGCTAGATCAAAGTTACCAAAAACATTAGGAGAGAAAAATCATTGTCGGGAAAAATCTTTTAAGCATTCCAAGGAGCTTTAGCTGTGACGCAGACGTAATTTTAAATTTGAATATTTCACCTTTACTTGCACTTGGTTTAAATAAACAGTGGAAATACCTTTGATTCTATCCACATTAACATCATTTTTAAATATAGGCCTAACTTTAATTAGCCATTTTAACAATAGGCCTAATATTAATTAGCCATTTTTAACATTAAGCTTAACATTAATTAGCTATTTTTAATAATAGGCCTAACATTAATTAGCCAGTTTTTACAATAGGCCTAACATTAATTAGCCATTTTTAACTATAGGCCTAACAAATTTGCCATTTTTTCACAATAAGCCTAACATTATTTAGTCATTTTATCTGTAGACCTAACATTAATTATACCTCGTCCAACAAGAGAAAAACAGGGTGTGTCACAGGAAGTGAGCCTGTGAGAAAGGCTAGCCAATCAGAGAAAGGGAGCCTCATGCACTTACTCATTTCTGTCTCATGTCTCATTGAAGAAGCGCTTTATAATATTACAGCAGAAGCTTTAATATTATTCAGTTGCTTTGCTTTAATTATAATTAAAATAATTGTACACTTCATAAAATTGTCTTTTAACTCAATTTTCTATATATCGTTTACTTACTTTAAGGTAATAACGTGCAGTCTGTATAACCATCATTTTTTTTAAATATTTATACATTCTAATGACATGTTTTTTGTTTTTTTAAAGAATTATAAGGTTTTATTAAAGATGCTATCTTATTTTTTATTTTTTTAATAAAATACAGTTTTATGATACGTTTTCCATTCCAGTTAACGATATCTCTTTCGTTTATTTGCTGGCCATGAGAATGGCCTTTGAATGTATAGTCTTGAAAAAGACTTTTTGAATTATATCTAAATTCAGGCTAAGGAGATTGTGGTAGAACGTTAATGTCATTCCACTCTTCTTCTTCTTCACTGTTGCTGTCTTCTCCATTAACATGAATTATTAAAGGCTCCACTTGATCTTCAATCAAACAGTCCGTTTCCCAATATCGTTTTTCCACACGCAAAACGTGTTCTATCGCTTTTCTCCAATTTTCAGGAGTTACATTATCAATTGCCGTTCTCGTTAGTTTTTCAACATCAGCAATCTTGAAAGTTGTATTCTTCTTCCGTATATATTCTTTTACCTGTGCCCAAATAAGTTCAATGGGATTGAGATCACAGTGATAAGGAGGTAGTCTTATCACTAAATGGCCGGCATCGCTAGCCAGTTCATCTATAACATAGCGCTTTGCTGTTTTGTGTTGTTTGATAACATCGTACAGCTCACCTTTTGACATTTTTGCTTCGGTAGGTATTCCTCGTAGGGCCAACCACTCTATCATATCCGATTTCCTTGTATTGCTGCACGGCGCTTTGGCCTTCTCCACCGAGTGATATGGGGCATTATCCATGACGATTACTGAATTTTTCGGAATATTTGGCAGCAGTTTTGTTCTAAACCATTCATGAAAACAATCCCCATTCATTTCGTCATGGTAATCTGCGGATTTATTTTTTGACCGAAATAATAAACAGCAGTCGTTCACAAACCCTTATCGCTTCCAGCATGCAAAAGAATGAGACGGGAGCCTTTACCCGTAGGAATGAAACGCCCGCGGTAGGGTTCCGAGCTCCCTGGTTGAGCACAGAGACAGCTCCCACTGTCTTTCACGGCCATGGTGTGCATTAGCCCACGTTTCATCCAGATATATGAAAGTACGTGTGGGGTCCCTGCGTAGCATTTGTACTTGCCTTAAAAAACGACGTCGTTGTGCGATAACATCTGTCCGCTCGATGTAAAATTGACGGTGGTTGATTTTGCCATACTTCATATGCAATTTATCATGCATAATGGTGGCGAAGGAAGTTCTCGATCCGACGTAGTCAGTTTTTTCTCTAAATTTCTGGTACACATTTTTCAGAGTAGGATAATTACCTTCTGAGTGTATTTCGGATACACATGCTCGTGCAATCGAGAGGTCAAAGTCATCCAGATTCGTTGTTCGAGATTCCCTGGGCCTTTTCTTTCCAGGAGTCGAAAAGTGAGGACAGGGGGTGGTAGCTTCGCATGAAGACGCTTCGTTTCCTTCTTAAACAATTGTTCGAACGCAAGAAAAAGAAACTTGCGTTGCCTTGGAAGTTTCTTCTATCAAAGCAGATGAGCTTTTAAAACACTATTTTCCTTTTAAGTAGCAAAATACGTTCCACACAATCTTCCTAGCCTGGCTGTGAATAGTTTTTCCTTGTTTGGCTGAAGAGCTGTTGCACGGCGACGCCATTACATATTGACTTGTGTAGCCGCTGAAGGAGAGATCCCACAAAGCATTGCGGATGAGTGAGTAGTCGATATCAGACCGGAAACGCGCCCTGTTTTTCTCTTGTTGGACGAGGTATAGCCATTTTCACCAATAGGCCTAACATTAATTAGCCATTTTTAACTATAGGCCTAATATTATTAGCCATTTTTAACAATAGGCCTAACATTAATTAGCCATTTTTATCAATCGCCCTAACATTAATTAGCCACATTTAACAATAGACCTAACAGCATTGAATTTTAAAACGAAATGAGCACGTGCATTGACAAAGCTTCATAACGAGCACGTGTTCCAAGGTGCCACCAACAATGCTTAAATGATAAAGAAAAAGTAACAGTGTATTCACTTATGACTCGTCAGTAGGAATCGATTGATATATTACATGCCCTAAGTTCATATTCTTAACATTAATGCACGTGCTTGAAGGGGTCCATGAGAGCTCATCAAAAGCTGATATATCACAAGCAAGTTTTTCCAATTTCACGTTTTCGTGCAAACGTTGGCCGGGCAGGCACATAAAGGTACTGATTAAGCTTGTATTCTTATATATAGCTTTAGCTAAAGCTCGTAATAAGGGGTCATTGAAGTACTTTTTGGGGGTCATTTTCTCGAAAATCGAAAAGAATGACTTATTCGTCTTATGCTCGTCATTCCCGTTCGAATGATGTATTACATGCCTTATATTGCCAATAAAAATATTTGGTTGGTTGGTTAGAATTTTAGGGCGTCGGCTGCTATGGCCATTTTGTGCCCGACAGAAAGTTTAAAAACCCAGTTTATGAGCCCCAAAAGTTAAAAAAAAAACAACAAAAAAAACAAAACAAAACAGATGAAAAACATTCATAAAAACGTGAATGACAAGATGGAAAAACAATAAAAAATGTGACTGAGGATTTTAAAATCATTAATAAATTTAAAAACAGACATTTTTTCCCAGGGTTCTCCCGTTATAAGAAATATTAATATAGGGCAGTGTAAATCATTAGTGTGTAAAGGGCACTAAATAAAATAAAGTAAAACATACGCTTAATGGTCAGATATATACAATGCAAAAACAATAAAAGGAAGACTATATGAATTTAAAAATATGAATACTTTTTTAAAAATCATAGGGTTGTTCCCCAATAAAAAATCTAGTGAATAATTCAGCCCTAATGAGCGTCGTAAATTAGTGTGTAAAGTGCACTGTATAAGAATATGTTTAATAGTCAACATTGCTCCACAGGAGCACAATGGAGCTGGGTCTTTTTTTAATAAATGGCCATGAGTAAGACGGCTGTGACCAATCCTAATCCGAGTAAGAACAACATCTTCTCGCCTGTTTGTTAGACAAGGTATGAACCACGGTGTGATGGCACGCTTTATTTCATATAATTTATTTGCTGGGTTAATAGGCCAAGATTTCTGCCAAGAAGATAAGAGTTTCTTGTAGATGACCGGGAACAAATGTTCGGGGATTGACAGTAGCTCCGAGATAGGTAAGTCTGTAATAGCGTCTTTTGCCGCCTTGTCGACCCGTTCATTTTGCTGGATACCCATATGGCTAGGGATCCAAACAAAATAAATTCTGGTACCTTGGAGATTCAGGTAATAAAGATATTCCTGAATTCTTATAACAAAAGGGTTGTCTGTATTGAATGACTCCAAGGATTGGAAGGCGCTCAGGGAATCGGAGAAAATCCAAAAGTTGGAATTTGGATAATTAAAAGCGAACTCTAACGCTCTGGCTATGGCTAAAAATTCCGCAGAGAAAATGGAAAATTCGTTTGGCATATGATAAGCAAATACCAAATTATCTATTAGGAACGCACAGCGAACTCCGTCCTCTGATTTGGATCCGTCTGTGTATATGTGGAAGCCGTCAGGGAGGGATTCTAAAAAATTCCTAAAAAGTGCCTTAATTTCAGCTTCCATAAAATTAGATTTTTTCCCAGCAAACGAGTTGTAATTTATTTCTGGTTGGGGGAGAATCCACTGAGGAACATCTCTGACCTCTCGGCTATGCACGACTGGAAATGAGAGGTTCAGACTCTCCAAAAGATTTTTGAGCATATTGTTTATGTTTCTAAAGGTATGAGGGGGAGGAATACTAGGTTTATCATATAAACAGGCAAAAGCTGGGTGCAGACTTTCACCATATATACGAAGAGCATATTTAAAGAGGAGTTTGGCTCTTCTAAACCATAATGGGGGCTCAGAAGCCTCCACATAAAGGCTCTCTACCGGACTTGTACGGAAAGCTCCTGTGGCAATTCTTATGCCTAGGTTATGAATGGGATCTAACAGCTTCAAGGTGCTCTTTGAAGCAGACGCATATACAATGCTTCCATAGTCTAATTTAGATCTAACTAGGGAGCCGTATAAAAATAAGAGCATCTTCCTATCAGCGCCCCATTTGGTAGCGGAAATAGAGCGCAAAACATTCATGGCTTGTAAGCATCTCACTTTTAAATTACGAAGATGTGGGAGCCATGATAATTTTCTATCAAAGGTCAAACCCAAGAATTTGTGGGAGTCCAACACTGAGATCAGGGATCCATAAAGAGTAAGATCCGGGTCTGGATGGAGGCCTCTCAAAAAGCAAAAGTGTACGGCCCTTGTTTTTTGGGGTGAAAATTTGAAGCCTACTCCGTTGCTCCAGGTAACAAGCTTGTTGATGGCCATTTGCAGTTGACGCTCAATAAAAAAAAATTGAGGACACTTGACAATAAATTGCGATATCGTCAACGAATAGGGAATAATTCACAGTAGATGGAAGTTGTAAACAAGCCTCATTAATAGCAATGAGGAAAAGGAAGGGACTCAGCACACTTCCCTGTGGGACTCCATTATCCTGCGTAAAAGGATCTGAGAGTGTTGACCCAACGCGAACTCGGAAGGTTCTATTCGCCATGAAATTACACAGGAAAGAGGGAAGATGTCCTGTAAGGCCGTATTTACGCAAAAGTATTGCTATTCCATGCCTCCAAGTTGTATCGTAGGCCTTTATCAGATCGAAGAAAACCCCTATGATTTGTTGTCATAAAAATATTTAATGGGGGGGAGGTTTGGGTGTCAATTGACACGTAACTATTAGACCCATTTCAATCACAAACTAATCAAGTGAGCTCAGAAAGTGTCTCTATCGAAGAGCGAAAGCAGAATTTTAAAAAGTTAAAGCGTTCTCGAGTAATCGTCGGACATACAGACGGACAGGCAGAGCGAAACCAATATATGCTTTCCAGCATATAGTAAATGGGCCAACATTTCCAGAGTTTTTTTATTCTGCAGCAACTGATGTTTTTGAATCGATGAAGACTAGACGAAAGACTTAAGCTAACTGGATTCAAACTGTGTTGGAGATATACTTTAAGTTATAGAAATAGTAAATGTTATTTCATTCACCAACTCCTTATGTGGAATTGTGTTTTCCTGTTAGTACTGATTTTTTGTTATTTCATTCTCTATTAACAAATGTCTCAGATATGCAAAAAAAAAAATAGGGAAATTTAAAAAAAAAAATTATTTGACTCGCATCTTTTTAGGCTGGAGAGTCAAATTGACTCATAGATTTTTGGTCCTAGAGTGAACCCTGATTAAGCAAGCCGACCTTAGATTTACAACACATTTTCTGTGATTTACTTTTAATGCCATTTTGCGCCGTTATAATGAAAAGCGTAAGGATTGATAATGTCTAAAATGTGCAAAAACAAAAAGAAAGGGCATAAACATTAAGTTAAGTTGATCCAACGATTGCAATAAATTTTCTGAGATTTTATTTTACATGCCATCTTGTATGCGGCTTAAGAATGTCATTTTAAGCCCTTCTAACAAATTGCATAACGATTAATAAAGTCCAACATTTAAAAAAATATGGAAAAAAAGGATATAATGAGTCTTCAAATTCTTGTTTGAAATAAATTTCTACTAAATTGAATATCTCTGTTCAATTATCTTTTAAATAGAAATTGTTTTCTCAGGCTTTCTCTTAATAACAACAAAGAAAATTTAATATAAAAGAATAACTCAATAATTTAAATTAATTATTTAATGAAAAAAATTGTTACACAGTATTAAAGTTTATGTGAAGGGATTGTAAATAGATCAGAAGAAATAACTTATCGTTTGTATTATACATTACTATATTATTTTATCTTCATTCATTTCAAATTATTTTAACTTATATAAAATACTTCTTTTTCAAAATATTAAGAAATTTAATGTAAAAGTATATTGCATTAACAAAAAATTTTTGACGGAAAGATGTAAAAAAATAATTCGACATAAAAATAATGCCTATTTATTACAGGGTGGTTATAATTAAAGTAACTCCATTTAGACCCTTCTAGCGGCCGTTCTGATAATCAGATTTTGACGAAACTTGAGATATATGTTATACAGACCACGGGGAAGAGAATTTTGCAATAAAAAATATAGTTCACATTTTGACCGCTACGTCAAAATATGGCGCTGGTCATGTAAGAAACTATCCGAGAATTTTTACTGAATCAGAGACATTATGCAAATGAGATGTAAAATTAGAAAAGCTCTAAAATGACAGTGAAATTAAATGTAAAGTCATTCTTCACGATGGCTTTAGCTAAAAAGGATCGAGCTTTATTGGTGAAGTTATTTTACCAAAACTACAATAATGCTTCTGCTGCACTAAGAGAATATCGACGTTTGAAAAACTTGCGAAATGGGCCTATGTCCATTAATGGTTTAAAAAAGATGATTAAGAAATTTGAAGAAACTGGTGAGTTGGGTGTGCTGCCAGGGAGAGGACGGAAACGAATTGCAAATGAGACTGTGGAAGACGTTGCTGCTGCTGTAGTGGAGAGTACTTCAAGTTCCTAATATTCTTCAGCAAGTGCTCGAGCCGTATCACGTGATTTGTCTATTCCGTGGTCTACGGTACAAAAAGTTTTGCGTTCCATACCATTTTAAAGTGGTATCCATACAAGATCCAGGTGGTTCAAAAGTTGCTTCATGAAGATCCGAAAAACGCACTGATTTTACTTGCCAGTTTCTGGCTAGAATAGCCGTCGATAATGCATGGCTATGGAACATTTTGTGGTCAGATGAAGCGCATTTCACAATAGACGGAGCAGTGAATGCTCAAAACTGTGTGCAGATGATTACGTGACGATATGGTGCGGACTCACTTCACATTTCATTCTTGGCCCCTTTTTCTTTGAAGAGAACACTCCTCAAGGCACTAAAAGATGTTCAATCACTGGTGCTCGTTACTGCGAACTTCTGCAGCAGAAAGTCATTCCTGCTTTACAAGAAAGACAATGTTTAGATACTACTGTCTTTAGGCAAGATGATGCAACACCCCACATTGCACGACAAGTGAAGGAACTACTTCATGCTCATTTTGAAGATGATCGGGTGATTTCGAGAACTTTTCCAACTGCATGGCCTCCTCGTTCACCGGACTTAAACCCTTGTGACTTCTGGTTGTGGGGATATTTGAAAGATAATGTCTATGGAGGAAGAATACGGACTGTCCCTGAATTAAAAGCAAGCATAACACGCCATATCACTGCGATTCCTCAGGAAACCCTTCGCTCTACTGTGGAACATGCAATAATGCGCTTTGAACATGTCATTGACACAAATTTAATGCAAATTGAACAAATGCTCTGATTTTATAAATTTCTCTGCTTCTAACTTGTTTTTGTTATTATTCATGGGCCATATTTTGACGTAGCGGTCAAAATGTGAACTAATTTTTTTTATTGCAAAATTCTCTTCCCCAAGGTCTGTATAACATACGAGTATATCTCAAGTTTCGTCAAAATCTGATTACCAGAACGGCCGCTAGAAGCGTCTAAATGGTGTCATTTTAATTATAACCACACTGTAGTATCTAATGTTATAAATGAATCAGTTGCTGACATCACTGTCGTTGTCATCGAGAGCGCCGACGTCGGTAGCATCATTGCCGACGCCAACGAGAAAGATAGGCATCGAAGCGGACAAATCACCTGATCATCTGGGTCCGAACAACAAACGAAAAATCACTGATTGTTAACATCCAAAATGGAGACAATGAAGGTTTGATTGCTGTTCGGACCCAGTTGATCAGGTGACTTTTCCGCTTCGAGGACTGTCTTTCTCGTTGGCTTCCTATCATTGCATTAGGCCGTGTTAAGTACTGGCGCTGTGAGTCCTGCAAAGAAATTTCTATAGGATTCGAACAATGGATAACGGAGTTAATCCTTCTTTAGAATTCGATCACCCTTTTACCATTACTTCCTTGTTTAGACGAAAAAAAAAATATTTCCAAGACGCTCTGTCACGGAGTTCGAATTTAGGCGACACTCGCTCGGGGTTTCGCTCTCGATACTTCTATCGTTCGAAGACGGGGGCGGAGCGGAGCAAACAGCGTCGTCATATGAGTCAACGCAAGACAGCGAATGGGAATGAAGATCGTGGTCGAGCGAGAGGATTTGAAAGTTCGAAGCGGGAACGAAAGAGTGAGAGATTAAGTGAGTGTTGTGTTTGCAACGGAGACACACGGAAAAAGTACGTGGGCGAAGGTGAGAAGCGGAATGGTCTTTACATAGTGAAGCCGAGTGGAGAAAGCCGAGACGGCTTGTACGGCGACGAGGGAAACGGCTCGCCGTCTAATGCCTCGGTTACTGCGACAGCGTTGGAGCCGTGCCGGCAAGCCTTCAGGGCGGAGAATTCTGTAACGGAGCGGCGGGAAACGAACTCTGGTTTCGTCGGCTCGAATGGGAACGCCCGTATCCAGTCCTGCCTGTTAGTGAAAACATTAGCAGTTTCGCCTACAATTTTTGTGAGTACTTTAATATTAGTGAGCTGTGGCTGTCATGAATTGGGCACAGTGTTCAGCGACTTTTATCGTCGTGAGCTTAATGGCTGCACGAGGTTTCGAGGGGCTTGGCCCTGTGGTCTCCGTGCTTACCTAAATTACGGGTACGGTTTCGTATATATATCATAGTGTTTTACGGAAACCTACCCTTGGTCGTAAAATTCCCTTTATTGGGTTAAAGTTAAGCAATTATTCATTAAGGTGATAAGTGTTTTCTTTTAACGTTAATTGCTGTGTTCTATTTATTTTAGTGCGTGGAACATAATGAGAGTGTGTCAGCTTTAAGGCTTAAAAGCTGTCATTTGTATTTATCAGATAAGGACTTTATCGGACTGGACATTGAATTAATTGCTAATGACTTTTTCTACAGTTTGTGATATTGTGCTTATTGCTAATTTCGTACATAAGTAATGTAATTTGTGTCTTACCGGAAGTGACTATGAACTTGAAAACTCTGCAGTTTGTAATGTGATGTTTTCATTGTGCGAATAATCGTGTGATTCAATAATTCTCAAACATTGAATTTAGTATATTAAGTGTATTGGTTCGTACTTTAACTTCCCTTTATGATAATTTTTGTTTCAAGTTGGAATAATTTTTATTAGCGGTTAAGCCTGTGTTGAACTTTAAGATTTATTCTAGTTGATACGTAAGTGCTTGTTTTTGTCTTTCAATAAGAGGACTATGCTTATTTGAGTTCAAGACTGTTATTTATTATAGAATTTCGGTGAATTATACCGTGTTGTGTATTGGAATACCAACGCACTTTATAGAAGTTGGTAACTTGTGTTATCCTTAATTGCATGGAAATTGAGGGTACTTATTGGTTATTTGTTCACACGAAGTCAAGTGATTATTTTCAACTGTGAACTTTGTTATACCAAACTCAGAAATTGCATGTGGTTTGTTTCCTTAGAGGTTTATATTTATTCTTTATTTTGAGTTTTCTTGTTAATTATTAAATTCATTCTTTATTATCCTACCACTGTTTACGTGTTATTTCAATTCCACTGCGTCAGCTACTTTTAGTCTGCTCGTACACGTTACACGCTCACCCACAAAAGGCATGATACATCAGCTGATACTATCTCCAAAAGAAATGTCATTTATCAATCTCAGGGAAAGTAAATAAATAAATAAATAAATAAATATTAACTTAATAGATTTATGGTCATTTTAAAAACTGTGAAACCTGATCTTGAAATAAAATTGATATCGGGAGAATATGTATTGAAAGTTGTTTTTACAATGTTTTTAAATTTATTTATTTTTATTTTTTAATTTTTTTGAAATTTAATTTTTAAAATAAATGAAATGCCTTAATCCATAACTTATATCAAAATATCAATTATAAAGAAGACGTACTTTTGAATGATATATTAATCAATAAAAGTAATATAAGAATACAATAGGCAACGACCGTTTCGATTTTTCAGTTTTCAAGCTTGAGGCCAGGACGAAACATCTCGTCTTTCCTCACCTTTTTGTATACCTTTCTAGCTATGTTTATCGTTTTTCTTATCTTATGTACAGCAGATGAATAAATCCACAATTATTATACAACTGATTCAAAAGACATCTACATAATATTCCATCATCAAAGATGAACTGAATATTTAAATGAATGAATTTTATGATAGATTGAGCTTATTATAAATGAACAATGGACTTAACAATAATTTCAAATATGACAAAAAGGTTTTTCATTAATATCACCTAAAAGTTCAAGTGTTTTTTAATTTTTATTATCTAGTGATACCGGATTTACCTTTAACCTTAAAGAAATTATTTTTATTTTAAGTCCATGAAATTTAACGGCGTACTAATTGATTAAATATTGTATACGACTATGACCGTATATTAACAGTTTCAGAAACGCACGACAGCTACAGATATTGTCATTGTTCTTAGATTCGATCTTCAAATAATATATCTTTTAATCCTGTTTAGTGGTTATTTTTCTCAGTTTAATGCTGTGCAGAAACAATTTTTCTCTAATATACGGAAACTGATATATTTTTGGTCTTACTGTATTAATAATGCCAATAAATACTTTTCATAAAGCAATACAATTAATCTCATTCAATCCGCCTTCGGATTTTAAATTTAAATTAAAGAATATTAAACAAAAATTGTAAATTAAATTCTTAATGACATTTGAAACTTTACAAAGCGCAGAACGACAAAACGCGTCGGCGATAAAGAAGTTTAATCTAATTGGCTTTTGGACCAGTTAATTATCAATAATAATAATAATTTTATAATGCATCAGAATGTCCATTAATAATCCTGGTCAGGACCGATGAGGTGGCAGATACGAAAAGCTTCTTAAACAGTGCTTCATACTTCAAGTTCTGGAATATAGCGCCTATATGAATATTTATGTGTAACTGATTAAATGTGTGAACTGATTAAGTCATTAAGTTCAGAAATAAAAGATATTGGAAAGTCACTGGATTTAGCTTATGAAAAATTAGATGATAATAAAGAAATTTTAAAGAAGCAAGAAGCAATAATTAATAAATGTATGAAATCTATTGAAGATTTAAAAGCTGAAAATATTAATTTAAAGAAACAAAATTCTGATCTGACGATGAGACTTGTGGATTCTGAGCAGTATTCCAGAATAAACATGTTGGAGATTCATGGAGTACCTGTTCAACCATCAGAAAATTCATATTCAATAATTAAAGAAATTGGACATATGTTACAGGTTGATATTAGAGATGAAGATATTGATGCGTGTCACCGATTACGAATTCACTCAGTAGCACAAATCCCTCCATTAATTGTAAAATTCACAAGATGATGTTTTAAAGAGGAACTGTTGCGTAGAAGGAGAATTAAAAGAAATTTTAATACTCTTGATCTAGGGTATTCTTATAATAATCCGATTTACATTAATGAAAGCTTATGTCCTGAACGGAAGAGATTATTCTCCAGAGCAAGAGAAATCAAGCGGATGAAGATTTGTGGACTCGCAATGGAAAAATATTCATGAGGAAAGATGACCAGTCACATATATTTCAAATAAACACTATGGAAGACTTTAATAAACTATAATAATTTTGATATGTTTTCTTCTCACAAAGAACTTGATATTTACTATCAAAATGTTCGTGGGCTGCGTACCAAAACTCAACTGCTGTATTTAAATATATTATCAAATAACTATGACATTATATGCTTATCTGAAACTTCACTTAACGATGGTATATTTAATTCTGAAATATTTGATGATAGGTATGTAGTTTACAGGTATGGATATTTGTGTTTGTCCTTTTTCATTATCATCATTTTCATCAATGCAGAAAGGAGAGAGGCCCCTACTGCATAATAGATTTGCCTCATGAACACTCGTTCACTATGAATGAGTCACGACGTTCGGTAAAACGAACTAACGACTAAGAAGAAGAAGAAGAAGAAGAATGTAGTTTACAGAAAAGACAGAAATGATAATACGAAAAAATCTGGTAGTGGTGTGTTAATTGCTATTAAAAAATCATTAAATTCTCAAAGATTATTATTTTTAGAGAACAATATAGAATCTCTATGGGTTAAATTAATTTATAATAATAAAAAGTATATTTTTAACACAGTCTATATCAAGAACTGTTTAATAAAGTTGAAGACTATATTGATATATTTCATGATAGCGCAATAATTATACTTGGTGATTTTAATCTTCCAGAGATCCCAGATAATTCCTTCGATTTAATAAATAGATCCAATAAAGCTAGAGAGTTACATAGATTTATTAATTTATTTAATCTTAAAATGTTAATAATGTAAAAAATTTCAACAATAGAACGCTTGATTTAGTTATTTCAAACATAGATAATATAATTGTTGACGAGGTGATTGATTCCCTAGTTTCAAAAGATCTTCATCATCCTGAAGGTCAACCAATCAGATCTCAAACACATTAGAATTGCCTCGGAGTCAGCTTTTCAATCCGTACGGATGCTTTAAACCACCAACCACGGATCACATGACAAAATCCACCAATCATACAGCTTTCAATCGATTCATGAAAATAGCGACTCCCGAACAACAAACGTGCGAAGATGAGCTTTTAATTCTAGAAGTACAAACATATCCACTTCTTTATTATTCAAAACATTCTCGATATAAAGAAACGGAAATTAGAGGAAATGCCTGGAATTAAATTTCTACCAAACTGAATTTGGATGGTGAGTAAAATTTCTGCAAATAATCCCTTTATATTTGCTGAATCAGAAACGTAAAATACAATTTCTTTTTACTGAATAATTATTTTTTTATAAGTCATTATAAGTCATTTTTATAAGTCTATTTTTCTTTAAAAATTTCAAAATATAATGTTTAATTTATTTTATCGTTGCATCAAAATTTATGAAATCTCCCTTAAAAAGTCATAATATGGCCAATAACGTAGCGTTCCTTGAATTGTGTAAATTTCACATGCAGTTTTTAATTAGGAACTGTGTCTTAAAGGGTTTGTTAGGTTTGAGCCTGCATTTAATGTCGATATTTTGAGTTTTTCATGACTTTTTTAAATTCAATGAAAATTTATAGTGGAATTTTGTATGCAACGATGGAGGACCTTGTGTGACGGATATGTCAGGAAGAAAAACAATAAGCCAAAGAAGCGTACTAGTGGTGCTTCAAAAAAGCTACCAGACAAATGGCACTTATTAGACCTCCTAAGCTTTTTAGAAGTTCATATTACACCAAGAGATTAAGTGCCAATATTTCCCATAAAGTATTACTTTTTAGTAAGATATATTCAATTTTTATTAATTTTTACATTATAACCCATTTATAATAAATTCTATCAGGACTCATTCCAATTAAAGTGTAAATGAGTTATGTTTCAGGTTTCATCTAACCACATGTTTTTAATGAAACTGATGAATCCTGCATGCAATCCGATACTCTCTGTATCATGAATTGTCAGTTGATACAACAAATATTCCATTATCAGAGCCTTCACCATCATCTTCTTCGTTATCACATCCATCATCAGAACCATCACCATCATCAGCTCAACGATGTCAGCCAACCAGCCTATCAAACATTCAACATCCTTTGTCACCTTTGCCTGTCCAACTTTCACCATCCTCAAATATGTAATAAAAGGAGCAGAGTGGATCCAATAGAATCATTTTTAATGAAAAGTATTGAAAGCAAGACAAAATTGAACGAAGATGAACTTTTTTTTAATAAGCAAGAAGAGTTTAAAAAAAATTGTCGCTGATAGCGTGTGCTGTTGAGATTGCAAGTCCGCTCTACCAAAATGGTTTATTCAAATGGGGGTTACATTGAAAATGTCATTGTTTAGTTTTTTGCAACAGTCCTTGCAACATTTTCATACCGGTTTTTAT
>JAHWFO010098554.1:0-22409 GCA_023313115.1 Rhysida immarginata | reverse complement strand
TGAGTAAAGCAGGGTGCAGAGGTTTGAGTTGAAGCATCAAGTCCGCCGGGAAAACACCTCTTGCCATAGTACATGTGAATGGATCTCTCTCGAGAGCCCTCCATAGCTCTTGCGTATCCATCCATCGATCTTAATTTGTGAAATCGAAGCTCACGGTTCTGTCTTTATTGATTTCCAAGAGATTCTGATATTGACAATAAGCAATCAGATTCACCGAATTTGCTAAAGGTTCGGAAAACTGAACTTCAACACTTAACGTACCGTTACGTATAAGGTTATATCTATCTGTATAATAATTCCTATCCCCCGAAAGATCAAAGGCCAGAAATGTGTAACCAGATCCGTAATCGAACTGACTGATGTCAACATCTCTGTCTTCTTTCCAAATCCCCAGTGCTTTCATGGAATGAACAAACTCTCTCAAGTATGACCCAGAGGAAAAATTCGGCGTCAGAGGGTTTAGAGGTATTGCATGAGTATCCAATGAGAGGGAGAAGAAAGATAGATTGAAATGTTGAAAGTTGAATGGATTTGAAGTAAAAGAACCATTCTGGGCTTCACTCGATGTAAATGCAAAAATCAACCGCGAGGGAATCTGACCCGTAATTAAGTTCTGTATGACGTGATTTCTAGTACCCGTAGCAATACTCACGGACCTCATTTCAACCCGACCGATAGGATAAAACGCGTTAGTGGTTTGCAGAGTCTTTGCATGTGCTAATAACGTGGCTGTGTTAACTTTAACTCTCTCGACATTCAGCGTTGCTTTTCGGATTGTAATCTGATAATTTGGGTTAGCTACGTCAGACATCAGAGCAAAGGAGGGTTTACTTCTGTAAAGCCTCAGACGAAAATCCGTAGAGTTTAGTAACAATCGACCCTGCCGAAAGATGTCTAAATGGAGCGGGCCTTCCATGTAGTAAACGCCGTTTCGTGCGAGTCTTTTACGTAACTTAAACCCATTGTTTGCATCGTCAGCATTGTCCATTTTACCGCTCGTGTCTTTACAATACCCGGCTGTTGTGAGTTGACTTTGTTTAGAAGTCTGTCCATAGTTCAAAAGAGTTTCAAAATAAGCTCTGTACGGATATAAGTTATTACTATGACTAACTAACGTATCACCTAGATAGCAATCGACTTGTGAGAATAGCGAATGTAAGAAAAGGTTCACAGGCCCTGTTTTATCAGCAGCTGGTAACGGCCCGTCCCCTTTGTTGATAACGACTTCTAAGTTTAATGTAGATTGATCGAGATCCGTGTAAAAATCTGCCAAACCAGGTACGTAGAATTCAATAGGCCCGTCTTGGCTGATGATGGCTGTTGGCTGGTACCCCGTGACGTGCCGCTTTTCCTGTTGGCCACTCGTGTGAGGTATAGAAAAAATGTCGAGATCGCTGTTGAGACATTCAGTGCTCAGCTGGTGTATCATTGATGCCATGATTACGTATGTATTAGGCGAAAACCGATGATAAAGGACGTATGTTTGTTCTGCCCGTTTTTCAGCTTTTTTGAACGCTGCACTCGACTTCTTTGTCTGTATTCACTCTTTAGAAAGCTCTCCACGCTGTTGCCTCTGGGTCTTTTTACATGTGAATGAGTAGGAAATGCCGAATTTCGTCTTTTAACACGTCCTCTACCTCTCTGAACTCTAGCACCCATTTCCTGCAGGGCATTACCTCCAGCTTCTTTCATACGTGATGACAGCGACTGTTTAAAATTTTGACCATGTATCACATCGTTAAAAACGGAAACACCGCCCTTTAGGGCATGCCGACCGAGAATCTTGCCCACGGATTTGAGTAAAGGTGTTGCCAAACGAAACAGATTTGAAAACACTGAACCAATCCCATTGCCTCTCTGGAAAACCGACCCTCTAAACACAGGTAAGCCATTCCCTCTCTGGTTTAAATAGTAACGCGATATTACTTCCTGGCTCGGCTGATAGGGGATATGCATCTTGAAGTAATCGAGTAGGAGAGAAAAAAGAAATCAACCTCGCACTACAGCTGTTTCTTACGAAAATGTAATTTCACTATGGTTTTACCTGTTAAAAACGCAAGTAAATCACCGTGGTCGGAATGAACCGCGATTTCAATCGCGTCAATGACGTTTTTACTTAAGGGAAAGTAGTCGGGTGAATGAAAAGTCTGATAAATCACTTCTCGTCTGGCATGTGAAACGGGTATGATTCGTAGGAGCGGTGCGAATGTGTTACCCACGACCTGCGGTTGTATGATGTCTGTATACAGATAAAAACCATGTATGCCACGCGTAAGATCTATCGGGATTGAACCCTCGCCGATAACGAGTTCTAGGTCGGCTAGTTCGGCCTGTAAACCCAATGTGTAACATAAACCCTCACTAAAACTGATATAGCGATCTTCTGTGCATTTGAAATGAAAACATTTGTTAGGTGTGAGATTGATTTTGTAAAAAGGCTGTTCTTTCAATGGAATCAACTTAACGAGCGCCTCGACAACATCGTTACGACTATCATAATACCCCTCGGGAATTTTTAAGATGCACCGTTCTGGAGTGTCAGGCGGATCAAAAATAACACAGCTGATAAAACCGTCATCTGTGTCGTTTAAGGGCATAGTAATAGGTGTTTTCAATTTCTTGTTCAGAAACCTAGCCGGTATAAATCCATTGTTGACAGCGGCTGGGAATTCGATGAACTGCGTTGAGGACCCCGTAAACAATACGAGATCATTAACAATCTTTGTCTCGATGCCCGCCTTTCTAAAACTATCTTTTAGAAAATCAATTGCGACTTCCCTATTTTGCAGTTTGGTACTCTTAAATTCAAAAATTTTTTGATAAAGAGGTGCCGACTTGGGATGCCTAAACGTAACAGAAAAATCGGATACCCACTTAAACGGCCCGCTGTAATTCGGAGTTAGAGAGAAACGGTCCTCGTAGAAAATGTTTGGCGAAACATTGAACAACTTACAGAATTCGGGCGTGTTAAAGCGAATCCCGACATTCAGCGGCAAACTCATGATGACATTGAGATCTAAAGAAGGGTTATGGTAAATGAGAGCATCTTTCAAATAGGCTTGTAACACCAATTCAACTTCGATTATGAAAGTCTGGAATGTCGGAGTACTTACTGGTGAAACAATGCTGAAATCGATTTGTTCATCTATGTGATCAGTCTTGAAACCTATTTCGAAAGTGTTGTTTACAGTCGTAATGTTCTTGAAGAGGGCAGGGAAATGTGTTTCCGATAAACCAACCTCCCATCGTCCTTGGAAACGCAGCGTCCTCGGCAGTCTTGTGATAAAATGAGCTGTTGTATTGGAATGAATTTGATCACCCGTAGGTGTATTTGAGGGTAGCGTAACATAAAAATCCGTGTCTTCATACATGATGGCTGTACTCGGCCCCAACTGCTGTCAATCGCCCCTTGTCAAGCATTTAAAAGATCACTCTCTCGCACCCAGCTGTTCATACTGACTGGGTAACCTTGCCATTTCACAAAAGCTTCGCGAACACCACGCCTCGTACGCCGGCGAATAATCTGTTCAATGTTAAAAACTTCGGGTTTTTTCACCTTTTGTAACTCCTGGTCGTAGAATACGCCTGAGACCTCGCTACCCTCGTAATCTTTAATTTTATACACAACAGGTTTTCTATAAATGATTTTTGAAACCTCAAACACCTCCTCTGTCCAGTTTGGAAGATAACCTTTATCAAATATGTTTTTCACTTTCGAAATACGTACGTGATCACCGACTTGCAACCTCGGCTTTGTTTGTGGTGCTGCTGTATAATAACTCTGTTGTTTCAGCCATAGAGCCGGGGCGTTTCGTTCATTGACATCAGCTGGTGCCATACCCAGGGCTCTGTGATTGCGTTGGTTGTAGCTTAACACGAGATCCGGTAAGACGTCAATGTATCTGTGTTTGTTGGTAAATGTAAAAAACTTAAACATCCTCGTTTTTAACGTACGGTTGAATCGTTCGATCGTAACGGCTTTCAAATCTGATTCTGTGGTGAAGAAATCGATGTCGAGTGCTTTAAAATAATCTTGAACGTGTTTGTTTAAAAACTCCTTCCCTTTATCGCTGTTCACTTTTACAGGAACACTACTGAGTGTGAAAATTTTTTGAAATGCTTTCTGAAGCTCGAGTCCCCTCTTCGTTTTTAGAGGAATGACCCACGCATAGCGCGAGAAAACGTCGATGCAGGTAAGTAGAAATTTATAACCATCGTTCTGTTTTGACAAACTGGTTAGATCAACCAAGTCCACTTGAAATTGTTCAAATGGCGCATATACACGCATTCGATTACGGGGGTAACGATGACGCACCGGTTTATGCAGCGTATAAGCTCTCACGCCCCTTAACCATTCACCTGTCTCTTTTTCAGAATGATTTGTTTGTTTAGCTAAACCTCTCACGCCACCAAAACCTGCCGCATTAGCGGGGTTAGAAAATGCCTCATCCATGACAAAAATTTAAATTAAGTTATGTAAAGAACACATCTGTATTTATTTATTTATTTATTTATAAACAGGTATATGGTTGTACAGGCCCAACCTTTTAGACAGTATTAGCCCCACCTTAGCTGCACACCCATCAATTGAAACAATGTATCCATTAGTTGAAAATTAAAATTAAGTTATGTAAAGAACACATCTGTATTTATTTGAAACAGCAGTCGTAGAAGACATTGTAAAAGAGTTTGGAAAAATTTGGTTACCCTAGAAACAATAGTGAATTAGTTATTAGGTAATCCGTAGTGCATTAGTAATAAGGAAACCCACTGAGGCGCCAGTATGAAAGCCGCTACCCGAAAAGTATGGTATATAAGGGAATCGACTGGTGTTTACTTGTAAGCCAGAATCACCCAAGTGGCTTTTGCTGAGAGCATTAGGACCCCTCTAACCCCCCACCCTGGTGCTGGTGCTGGTGCTTAGCACCAGCACCAGGGGTATATCAGAGGATGATAAAATTAATTTTATTCCAGGCCCCACCCAAATAAAAGACCAACGCCCAAATTAAAAGGCCAACGCCCAAATTCATTAAAACAACGCCCAAATTAAAAGAACAACGCCCAAATTAAAAAGCCAACGCCCAAATTAAAAGAGGGGAGATGAGGTGGTGGGTCACGTGAGGTGCCTTCTACGCACGGATTGGTTGAACGTCTGTGACGTCAGGACGGTGTGGGGGGAGGTAGAGGGGTCACGTGGGGCGAATACTGCACGCTGATTGGTGGAAATCTAGGCGCATATCATTAAAAATTGACCACGCCCACATTAAATGACCACACCCTAATTAAGGGAGGGGAGGACTTTAATTAGAGCAAATTAAGGGAGGGGAGGGACTTTAATTGGAGCAAAAAGGGAGGGGAGGACTTTAATTGGATCAAATTGAACACCCCCTCCTCATTAATATGCGCGTATAGTAAGGGGTTATCTACTACCCACTTTTCATGTCATGTGATGATTCAGTCCATCAGTGGCTCTCCGTGGTTGACGTTGGAGCAAGGAAGAGAAAGTGGGCCAGGCGTTGCACTTTATTTGCTCCTGAGAAAGCATGGAGGCAAAGCCCGCCCTAGGGGCAGACAACCTGGAAATTTATCCGGGCCGGCAAAGCTAAAAGGGGGCATTTTGGCTGTGAATGTGACAAAATATTGATAAGTTAAATACCCAATTAATCGAAATTTGTCGATTTATTTCTTTGGCTAAAATTACCATGCAATTTACCATGGGCGCTGCGAGAACTTGTTTGAAACAGGAATACCGGTAGGAAAGAATATCATGCTTTGAATTGTAGAAATATTATGCCTCAGATTACAAAGGGCCGCTAGGGTGATTTCTTTACATAAAAGCATTAATTTTGCTAATACGTCGGTGGTGATAACAAGTGCATTATTTTATATAACCTCTGGAAAGAAAAAACTAATATGTATTTCAACTCATTGCGATGCATCTAAACAAATTAATTAAAAAAGAATTACTCGTAAAATCATTTGGAAAATAAGTTATTGGTAAAGAGCTATATTTGATTTTCATAACCAAATGGTTGGATTTTCATTAAAAATTACAGAAGTAACTCTTCTGTGGAAAATAAAACCTAATACGCATAATCTTGAGAAATAAGGAACTAATATGTGCCATTTCACTTGTAAATTGCATTTTATATTCCTGAATCTTCACCTACCTCCCTTTTCTGTTAAATGAGCTATTCCATGACAGCAATCAACACATTTTATTATTCGTTTTAAAGTCGACCCCCATTAATAATGGCTCCTAAAAAACAGCTGTCCGGTGATATGAAAACAAGAATAACTGAAAACTTGCAACGTGGCGACAAGCAAGATGAAGCCAAGTGCTTTGGATGCACACAAGGTGAAGTTTCCAACTTATGGAAGAAATTCAAGACCACAGGATCCGTTAAGAGGCAAAAAGGAAGTGGAAGAGCAAAGGCAACAACTCCGAGACAAGATCGAGAATTGAGGAAGCTGTGCAAGAACATGAGAAAACAGACCTCCAAAGACATGAACAGTGAATGGGCTAAGTCAGGTGTGAAAGTGAGTGACAAAAGACTAGAAACAGATTACATGAACTCGGCTATCATTATCGGACAAAACCAGCTCTTACAACCAAACAAGGGAGCACCGTACACGCATCCGCGTGCTCTTCAAACCATGCACGGACACTGCGCGCTGCACGGCACGACGCATTGTCCTGCTGGAAGATGCCATCGTGCTGATGATACACAATCTGAAGGTAGGGGTGGACATGGTCCGAAAGAACAGATGCATACTTCCATTGATCCATGGTGCTGTCCACAATGATGACTGCACCCAGGGAATGCCATGAAAACATTACCCAGACCAAAACGTTGCCTCCTCCGGCCTGGACCCTTGCGGCACGTGTTGCACGGTGTTTGTTTTCTGACGCTGAACGCCGTACACGCCATCACCCATCTGTCCGATGGAACATAAACCATGATTCATCGGAAAAAAACATCTTTCGACAGTTGGTTGCGATACGGGCGAGCAAATGTCAGTCTTTGTTTCCGGTGAACACATTGGTGCGCGAACCACCCGTCTGCTGCGGAGCCCAACTGTCGTTGAGATACAGGTTTAGTAGCTCCCTGGTTCATCTGGGAGGTCAGTTGGTCCATGGTTGCACGTCTGTTCGCTTGCACGCATTTCCGTAGCCGTCGTTCACCCCTGTCAACTATGGCCCGTGGTGCCCCACACATGGCAAGACGCTGATTTTGGGTATTGCCATTCTGCTATGCAAAGTACATTTTCACCATGGCGGCACGCGAGCAGTTCACAAAACTAGCCGTTTCAGAAATACTGCAGCACTTTGCTCGGAAGCCAATGATCATGGAGGTCGGATAAATGGTGAAGAGTTTCGCCATGACTCCAACAATTGCAATGTTTTCTGCTTCCTTCTGACACCCTTCTTATACCCCCCCCCCCCCCAATTCTGATACTGGTATGTACCGTCTGGACGTTACCATTTTCCGCCGAAGTTGAATGTAGGGGATGGTCACATTGATCTGAGTAGACTGTGTATTAAAAATGCATCTGAATAACAATTTGTAACCAGGTACAAGCACATTTTAAATTTTACTGCTTTGTGCTACTTCACTGTTAATCTTATTTTGAATGTTTCTTTCTAAATGTAATACGTTTTTATTATAATTTAAAATCAATTGATCTTTTTTTAAAATAAAAGATATACAGGGTGTCTCAACGGTACACATCCAAAATGAAAAATTTAGTAGAGGACCTCAATACCTATGAGAATTACCCACATGTAATTTATCTAAAATATTACTCTTATGATTTTATTAACGATATTAACAATCTTATGATTTTGTCGGTAACCCTTCGAAGATATACACACACCGGCCAATGAATTATACACCTTCGTTCAATATGGTATTGACCCTCCTTTGGCTGTAATTACGGAACATACGCGGTTTGGCATGGACTCTACAAGGCGTTACAATGCAGGTAAGGCAATCGCAGACCATGCATTCGTCAGAGAGACCTTCAGGTCCTGCAGAGTAGACGGAAGCAGATGCCTTCGACGAATGTCTCTTTCCAACATATCCCAAACATTCTCCATTGGATTCAAATCCGGACTTTGCGCTGGCGACGGCAGATGTTGCAACTCGGTGTCATGTTCAGAAAACCACTCCTGAACAATTCTTGCTCGATGAACAGTTGCATTGTCGTCCATGAAGAACCCGTCACCATTTGGGTACAAATGCACCATTGCAGGATGGACTTGATCTGCAATAATGTTCAGGTAGTCTTCGGCTTTCACCCGACTGTCAAGGAATATCAGGGGACCCTTGCCATACCAACAAAACATGGCCCATATCATGACGCCTCCTCCTGCCGCTTGAACTGTGTTCACAACACATGAGGGGTCCATCGCTTCATGGGGCTGCCGCCAAATTCTCTATCGGCCATCGGTGCAAAACAATGTGTAACGTGACTCGTCCGACCACATCACTTTTTTCCAGTCGTCTACTGTCCAGTCACACCGTTCTTTACACCACTGCAGGCGAACTTTCCGGTTTGATGCTGACACCAGGGGCTTCCTCACTGGCATGCGACTTCCCATCCTTATTCGCTTCAACTCTCGGCGCATTGTTCTGGAGGAGATGGGTTGTGATGTTCCTTCATTGAAGTCTGCCATCATTTGCTCCATAGTAGACCTTCCGTTTTGCCGCACAATCCGTCTCAGACGACGTCGGTTCCTGTCTGTGTTGATTGCTTTTGATCCACAATTCTGCCGTTTCGACAACACTTGTGGAATCCGTTTCCACGCATTGAACACCTTGGAGACCTGACTTTTGAGATACCAGTCAGTTGTACTGTCCTGGAAATCGTAGCTCCAGCTACACGGGCTCCTACAAAAACTCTTTTTTGGAACTCAGACAGGTCTGCTTTTTCCCCCTTTTGCTCAACTTGAGCAGCTGCAGCTTGTTCCTACCAGCTTTGCCAACCGTGTAATAATTATTACATTTTTGCATTGTTTAACTTGTATTATAACAATATCCAACAATAAATATTCCCATCTAAAAACCGGTAAGTTGGCAACCCTGGTTCCTACCCTGTACCTGCAATTTGGAATGAGCATGTACCTTACATGATTACATTCATTTGCATATCACAATCGTTTCTGACCTGTGACTCCGCTTTACATATCAGTACAGTAATTCATCACGGGTTTCTAATTCATTGGCCAGTGTGTGTAGAAGTTGGTGGCAAACACTTCGAACAGTTATTGTAATGACATGTTTTCCAAATTATATGTGTAGGTTTTCAAAAATCCACCTGTAGAAACCTTTAAGATGATTTAGCTGTTCCCAAAGGAAATATCAATTTTACTATGAAACTCCTATTTTTACCTTTAATATTGCATGCTTTTTTTTAAACCTATTACATGTACTGTTTTTTTCTAACAGTCTATTTTCTAACTGTCTATTTTCTAACAGTCTATTTTTTCTAACAGTCAGTGCTCCTGACCTGATTTATTTTGTTTAGATTCATCATCAAAGATTTCTGAAACTTCACAATAACTCAGAACTTCCTACTTTAACTTTGATTTGCGAAAAATTGTATGCATGCAGTTCGTCCATTTTCTGAAATTGAATATTACGTTGCCCAAAGAATATATCTCCATTGACCAAATTCCTCAAAACGACATACATTCTCGAAAACACACATTTTAATGGAATAAGGTAAGGTTACTGACAAAATCACAAAATCGTTAATATCTCCATAATAATAACATTTCGGATACATATATGGGGATGATTCTCATAAGCTCTAAAAATTGCGTGTATAAATCCTATTTACAAAAAAGGTGACCGTGTGGACATCTCTAATTATCGCCCGGTTTCTGTTCTGTCTCCAATGACCAAAATCGTGGAAAAAGTGGTTTTTCATCGTCTCACCGAGTTTATATGGTCAAAAATACCTGAACAACAGAAAGGGAGCAGGCCTGGCCATAAAGTTATCTGGACGCCGTTATATATTTATAACGAGGCAGTTAAGGCCTACGACCAAGATCGGAGATTTATTGTCGCCCAAACAGACATCTCCAAGGCCTTCGATACTATCTCAAGAGCCCAGCTTATTTATGATCTTGCCTCCTTGGGGGTGTCTGATGTCTACCTGGAGCTCTTTGCCGATTACTTTGAGGATAGAAGTAACACTATCGATTATGACTCGTCTAAAACAAAAATCTCCAAACGAGGAATCGTTCAAGGATCGGATCTTGCCCCCCTCCTCTTTGCAGTTTCTACGGCCTCACTTTTTAACCATTGCTTCAGGTTAGAAATACTTAGTTATGTTGACGACAACTTCTTCTTTGCCCCTTACTGTTCGGAAGAGGAGGCAATGATCAACGAGTGTCTCCAGCAAGATCTCACTTATTTGTCTAAATGGTACACCAGTCGGGGACTGAGTCTTAATGTGACCAAAACTAATGTACTGATTATTTCAAAGGAAGTGTCAACTACGGCCTCCTTGAAGATTTTAGATATTCCATTTGACTCCAAACTTCGTTTTAACGAGTTAATTGATTCCCTTATTACTTGTCTACACCGGAAGACCTTTCTTGTGAAAAGGTTGGGATCGTTTCTTTCCTACTCCCAAATCTGCCACTATATTTCTGCGGTAATTGTGCCGTGTCGCCTATGGAGCGCTCTTCTGGTCCTCGTCATCAACGGCCAACCTAAAGCGGCTTACCGTTGCGTACAACAAAATTATTCGAACCGCCTTTAAATTATCCAGGACTGACTCAGTAACGCTGACCTGCACTCGACATAAACTCCCGACCGTTATGTCAATTAGTAGGGTGGCTTTGACGTCTGAAATCGCTGACGCGCTACGAATTGAACTTCACCAAGTCTCGTATATAAAAGATTGGTTTAAGTTTGATGTTAGTACACGCCTTACACGGAGATTTTTGTTTGAGGTTCCCATTATGACCTCGACTTTTCTTGCGAAATATTTTCCCTTTAACGCCATCACCTTGTGGAATGAATTGCCCCTCAGTATCCGGAGCTCGATTTTTGAATGTGTCTCTCCAGCCTGCGTAACCACCTGCGTCCACGTGAAGAGACGCTTAAGACTACACTATCTTGAATTACAATAACCTGTAATTTTGTCTTTTACGTTCTGGAAGCCCCTTTTAGGGACGTTCAGTTGGAAGTCGTATGGCCTCTGTGGCGCGAGTAGTTTGGCGTTGCCTGAATGGTTTATATCCCTTCTCTCATCTACTCCTATAGGAGTGTTATATACTTAATAATAATAATAATAATAATAATAATAATAATAATAATAATAATAAGTACTGAGGTCCTTTATTCAGTTTTTCATTTTGGACGTGTACCGTTGGGACACCCAGTATATTTTTAAAAAGTATATATTTAAAGGGGGGAATTTATCTTTTTGACCGGAGCGCATATTACCTATCTTTATATTGCTAGAGTTCATAAAAATGAAATTTTGGATACGTTTTTCGATTAAAAAAAGGTTTTTTAAAAGCCTATTCACAAGCGTTGAACGAATAATAAACAGAACGCGAAATTCATCAGTGCCGTTGAAGTAAAATCATGTTCGATAATTTTATTTTGCGATATAAAAAAATGAAGCAATTTTTTTTTGCGATAAAAAACAGACAGTTGTTTCAAAAAGCGATTATATTAAAGATAAAAATATTATTATGTCATACTGCGGATGACGTTTTCAGCGCTAGTTATCCATAACACACCGCTTCTGACATCATAGGAGAACGCATAAGAGTCCTAATAAACTCTAGCAATATAAAAGTCGGTAATATGCGTCCGGGGCGGCATGAAAGCTAGAGCGGGCTCTGATGGAGGATCCATTTATCCAATAATTTAACTTTTCCCTGTATGCGAAAATAATTATGCACAGTTCCCTCTGTCACTGTGCTAATGCATGACAGGTTTGGCATGGATTAGCCGCAATAACTGCCTTCAGTGCATCTCCATCAACAGCAGGCGGTCTCCAGAGCCGGTGTTATCTTCGACGGATTCATCTCCATCCAGGAATTTTGAAAACCAAAACTGAGCTTTTCATGTTGACAAGGCATCCTGTGCATACACTTAACATACATTTCAGGATGTCTCAGTTGTATTGTGACAGTTTGAATTCAAAAAACAATGTTGCTCGAATTTTGACCTTTCATTTACCGCTTGTGACTATGATAAAGTAATTTCAATTAAGACTCTTCTCAAAAGAATAGGTATAAAGATGCAAATATTTTTTAAGTGGTTCAGGCTGCTGAAATAAGCAAGGATTTATTAAATGACCTGATATTTACCATTCTATTTGGAATTTCTTATCTTTAAGAATATCTCTGTATACATATCGATCCGTAATGTCATCTATTTGGTGTATGTTGTCATCTATCCAGCATAAGAAAATGCTCCCACACATTCAGTGCGATAAATGGTTATTGTCTCTGTTGGCAATTGATGTGCAAGATGAAATCTTTGACCATTAACACAGTCGAATATTTCTTATTCTGTCACTGCCAAATAGTTGAAACTTGTTTTTATCAGAAAACAAGATTTTGCGCTACATTTTAGATGTCCATGACAAATGTCTATAGCAAATTCTAGTCTAGATTTACGATTTTTGGTGAAGCTAACAGGTTTCGTTATTCGAATTACAGCATTATTCGAGCGGCGTGAAACACTTTCCCAATTGATATTTACACTACGTTCTTCATTAATTTTACATATTTTATGTTACTTTTACTTTTGCACTATAATGTGGTGCAGTCTAGGAGTTGTTTTGCGGTTCTGTCACTTCATGGCGAGTCTGCCCTTTCTGATAGATGGGCTTGTATTTTGCCAATTTAAAGTCAGTTTGAAATGGTGTATGCACTACAAATAATTATCTACACTTTGTGTATATTTCCATTTGACGTAATAGTAATTGGCTGATCATGTAAATGGAATAAGCTGCTAAGGGGGGGGGGGGGGGATAGAAGTGATAGGTCTTAAACTTTTTCCCATCAAATATTGTTTTTAATTTTTTTAAAAGAAAGCAATGCTTGATAAATAAAATAATTTATCAGCACCATTTTATTATTTAAAATTTAGTTGTATAGTGTCATATAATAATTCTGGACCTTTACTTCTTCTCATTATTTAATTACCTAACAAAAACCTCATTTTTTTTTTGCCTCGACCAAGGATTCTATCCGAAACGCCAGCTTTTTTTTTTCAGGGTCCAATTTCTATTCTGTGTCCAATTTGCTTTTTATTCCAGGTTTATTTTGTGTCTCGTCCTTTTTTTCTTTTACATCCATCATTAACAAAAACTCAATTTTTTAACATATTTATGCGCCACCATGAAAATACACGGATATAGCGATTAAAATGTTTATACCCGTAGATTTTCAGTTTAAAATGTATTATATTCAAGTCATAAGTGCGCAGTTTTTCAGTAGCAAATAATTCTCCTTTAAATATAATTTTCATTTTTAAATAAACCATTTCTCTTCTCTTTTTTTAAAACGGTGTGCATATTTATACACGGTGACCCAGCATAATTTTTTTGGAACATTGTATGGTTCAAATGGAACAAAAAATGTCCTATAAACATTACATCTAGTGTCGATCGTGTGTGAGATCGGAAAAAAAACTAAACGTTTGTCTATTTTCTTTTATTTAGAGTCTTTTCCTAGAAAAAGACGTAGGTTTACCTATTTATTCTTAAATATACTCTTCTGTTTTGCATGCCAAACAGTAAGAGGAATCGTCGTAACATGTGTGAAAGGTATTTCATTGACTTGGCCGTTGATTTGAGCAATTGCTCATATTCTGCAACACAGCGTCGAAGTTCATTATGGCGTTTATTTTCACAAAAGAAGAATATGCGAATATTCATTTTTACTGTGGGCTTACTGCTGGTAACGCTGCAGAAGCCAGCAGGTTGTACGCGGATGCATTTTCTCATCGAGAGGTATTTTTGAGGGTACACCAAGTCTCAGGGAGATAGGATCGTTCAGATGTCGATGTCTCAGACACGATCGAAACCAGATATAATGTTTATAGGACATTTTTGTTCCATTTGAACCATACAATTTTCCTAAACAATTATGCTGGAGGTTAAGCCCCATTTGGTCGCCTCCCATTTGGTCGCCTCCCATTTGGTCGCCCTCCCATTTGGTCGCCTCCCATTTGATCGCCTGTATACCATCGATGGGTACAGGAATACCATCGATGGTTCTTTTAATTTCTTTATCTCAATAAAATAGCATAAAATCACATAGATAAAGCTTAGACTACAACAGACATTTCATTACTGATAATTTGACAAATGTAAAAGTTGGGTTTAACAAAATTTATGCAAGACATTCAAAAGCATCGATTGTAAAACCAACAATTTCTCCAAATGCTTTGGACTTAACATGGTCCTTTTTTTTCCAATGGTGCAACCTGCTTTTGAAAAAAGTCTTTTTGACAAAGACCGGTCGCAATTGACCCTGACAAAACCTCCATGGACAAATGTCCCAATTTCAAAGACCAAAAATTAATAAATTAATTTTAAATTTAAATATAATTTAAATGTATAAGAGACCCTAGTTAAAATTAATGGTTTATATTAAAAAAAACTAATTGCACCATACAATTGAATACAGTACAAAGGAAAGAAACTGGATATGTTTCCATAATCCTACAACTGTCAAATTATTTTATCAAGTTATCAAGCATATCGTGCCTGTTTGTAACCCAAATGATTTTAATGGGGGAAATTAAAAGTTCAGTTACATGCATTTTTACACCAAAATTCAATTTAATTTTGGAACATTTGCCCCATAATCAAGCAACAGAAAGCAACTTCGACAAAAGCAACTGCCTCAACTTCATCGAGGCAGTTTGGAAGTTTATAGCCCTACATTGATTTGGAAAGCTTTCTCACTTGCACATCGACAAAAAAACACAACAGTACATCAATTTTCTTAATAAAAAGACAAGTAATCTTTATTCAGTTTAATATCTTCACTACAGGCTTTGGTTCGAGGCAGTTTGGAAGCAGGCCTATTTAGAAGTATCGATGTTTGGGAGAAGTTATTATCGATGTTGTTATTATCGACGATCGGCGACGAAATGGGAGGCGACCAAATGGCGCTGAAATGGCGACCAAATGGGGCTTCACCATGCTGGATAAGTTTGGGTCACCCTGTAGAATTAAAAATTGTAGTTTTACAAAAAAATGAATAAATAAATAAAAATATATTTGTGTAGCTTTAGTCTTAATTTCAAATTGAATTTAATTTCTATGCATTTGAATATAACGAATTCATTTTTGATAATAACAATAAAATGTTCTTGTTGAGTAATGAAGTTGTAAATCTGTGACAAAAAGAATGGTTTGAATTACACAGACTAACAAAAAAAAAAAACTTTTAAAATTCATTTGTAACGTTAAGACCTGATTCTCGTACGCTTTCTTTTGTGCTGAATCCGAATCTCGGATTTTTTTTCTCTCACCCACAGATTTGTTTATCAATGAAACACTTTTAAATTATTCAGAGTTTGGGGCCTGATAAATTTCCTTGAGGCCCAAAAATATGGATACTTTAACATTGCAGCCACTTCTCTTCACGCCAATTAATTTTTATATGTCAGTCCCACTAGTCCCTATGTGCGTAACTCGGAAACCTGACGTGAAGGAAAAAATCTAAAAGCATATGATTCAGCGCACAAAAAAAAACAAAAAAACCCACAAGAATAGGGCAAATTCATTCAAGATGATTTTTCATCGTTGGCCTGAGTTATTGCAATGAAATAAATGTGACGAATTGGATCCGTTCAGCTGACTGAATGAGAAAGTGATTTATGACAAAATTAGAGAATCGAGTTTGGAATTTGACTACGCAAATCCAAAATTGTAAGTTTCCCGCTTCTCTGCTTGCATGCGACCAAAGATTATAACAAACGAACGAATCGTGTTGTTTATAATTTCGCTGGCTTTGTTTCGTTTATGTTCAGACTATCCCATTCTTTCCGAGGGGAGGAAAATTGTTACGCTCCTCAGCTCGCATTCAACCGAAGAAATACTTAAAACCCTTAAGGAGAAATTCTTATCGGCGAGCGACTTATCGACCGAAAACTGTCGAAATTTCTCGGCAATTTCCGTGGTAAAAGTAAGCGTTTTGTTTTGTTTCTTCAGTTAAAATAACATCACGTCACTGGGTCTACCCTGTTCGATGGGAAAAACTGAGGAGGAAAGTTTTAGCGTTTTATAAAACAAACAAACTCGAAACAAAAACGTTATCAGATCATTCCGTCACATCATTCACTTTGTCCTAGAATCATTTTGTCTCGCAGTCAACTCGACCTGTTCTGTATGCCACATTGAAGTCGTCCAATGAGTTTGCAATGAGGATTGTGAGTGATCAACTCATCGGATTTTGGTGAACTTTTTTTTTGTTTGGAATTTGCCGTTCAACAAATGTGCAATTAGAATTTTTTTGTGTATCTCTTACGGTTTTCGAGATAGAATTTAGATGTGCCTTAATTTGCATATTTGAGATGATGAAAGGTGCTCCATCAGATAGAGCACCCTCCAGTTCCTAATCATTCCTTGTATTGGAATTTGCGTAACTACATTGGTATCCAAGATAGGAAGAGGGTAACAAACATTTTACTCACCCGGCATAATTTTAAAAAGAATGATTACCCCGCCTTGTAACCATCTATGACAAATGTTGAAGGACTGATGACGATGCGAATACTTTTGAGGGGACTATCCAACGAATTATTGAAGAATATATTATTCGTCTCAATGAAAGGAGTCTCTGCCTATAGTGACTCTATTAACTTTTATTCGTTGAAATAAATGCTACAACATTTCTTTATTTTTTTTCAACAAAATTATATCATAAAAGACTTAACCCATTTTCATAAAAACCATATCAAGGCACAGTTTAAGGTTTCCTCTAACAGTGTATTAGTTTCCTTCGGTGCTACATTTTGCCGTTTCAGAGTAGTTAGCTGCACAAAATTATCTACATAGGGACACATGTACAGAAGGATTTTTTTCTAATTTCAATGTACTGTATTTTCTCGAATCATGAGTTTTTAAGTCAATTTCAGAGGGAAAAACCACCATCAATTGGAATTCAAGTTTGGTGTATCCTGGCATTGTCTTCCTGGAACAGTGCAGTTCGATCAGAAAAAAGAAACTCGTCCAAGAATGAAATGACCTGGTCATCCAGCAGATTCAGACACTCGGCTGCATAACATTGCAGAATACAGACCAGAACAACAGAAGCAAACCCAGATCACCGCAGAGTCTCCACAGGCTTGGGTAGTGCGGTTCTTTTCTTACCCTGATGTGCTCATCATCTATGAGGGTGGGTCGAAAAGTAATGCCTCCATGGTTGTAATTTTTTTTATTTTTTAACACATATTCAAAATTCTTTTTGTATCTGATACTTATATTTGTCCTCTGTGTAATGCACTATTCACTTTTCGATATAGCCCCCATTCCTTTCCACGCATTGCGCCAATGCGTAACTAGTCGGATGAACCCGTCGGAGAAAAATTCCGGGGTTTTTTGTCGACACCAGGATTGAATGGCAGCTTTGGACCCTCTTCTATAGCTCGATAACGCTCGCCCGCATACGATCCCCACACACAGAAGCGATGCAGCGTGTACAGTTCAAAGATGGAAGACTTTTCACCTGGTGACTTTCACCACTTCCCAAAGAAGAAAGAGCACCTTAAGGGACATGAGTTGCGTTCTCATGATGAGGTGAAAGATGCCATTCAATTCTCGTGTCGACAACAACCCCAGAATTCTGCTCCAAAGGGTTCATCCGATTATTCATGCGTTGGCGCAATGCGTGGAAATGGATCAGGACTCTGTCTAATGGAAAATAGTGCATTATATTGAGGACAAATGTAAGTATCAGATATAAAAAGAATTTTGAAAATCGGTCACCAAATAAAAAAGTTACAGCTTTTCGACCAACCCTTGTATGTAGGATAGGGTAAACCTGGATTCATCAAACCTGATGACTTTTTTTATCTGCTCCATTTTCCAATTTTTGTCGTCCCGGGCGAACAGTAATCATCTTTTCCTATTGTTTTTACTAAAAATCGGATATCTTGTTGCAGAGCAGTTGCTTAGTTACAGTCCTTAAAGTTTCGTCGCATTGTGCGGATGGATAAACTTTTGATTTCCTTGTTAAACTTTCCTGTGAGGTGTAATGTACAATTTCTTCGGTTTTTCCTTCATCCTGCGTCTTATTTATCTCCAGTTACGATTAGCCAGAATTTTTATCCGATCACAGTTACTACTCGGAGTTGATGATTCAGATTTTTCCTTCCAAGGCTTTACTTATTGTTGAACACTTTTGACTCAATCCCAGTAATTGCCGCAATCTCTCTGCTTGGAATAAACCGATAAATTGCTCCTTCTGAAGCTCGGTGACATCTTTTTCGCGACCATGTGCTGCGTCCAAGGTGATCTAGAATACACCTTGTGCTGCGTCCACATACATCTTTCTTCAAAACAAATAAAGCGATAAACTAATGCAGGACAAAATAAAGGAAGTATTTCGCACAAGACTTCAGTAGTATGCCTGTGACTGACTCCTTAGTACTTGCATATTGAATATTTGAGGGCGACTTTATTTTGGCTAGCAGTGTATCATCACCATCATTTACAACCATTATTTATCCACTGCAGGATGAGGTTCCTCCAAATGTATGAAGCACTGAAAAAGCATAGTTAATTTGAAGTGAATTGGCCAATAACCCTATACTCTGGCAAATGAAAATTGCACGCTCATCATAAGAGTGAGAAAACATGCGCGCCAGAAAAGACCCTAACCTAACCTGATCATCACGAAAGCCAAAAGACCTGAGCCTTAATGCCCTCGGCCATCAAGTTTGACATCAGTGTTGACAATTTAGCAGGGGTGTGTCCAGTTTAAAACGCATTTTCATTGTTTTCTGCATTGTTTAATTTTTATTAATAATGTCCCATAAAGGACAAGCGCATGAAATAAAATGATAAATTAGCAATACTGGTTTATAATCTGTTTGTAATCAACGATGGTTTAACCCATAATCCTTTGCGAAGTCACGCTACAATACTGTTACTAGAAGCGAATCTATATATATAAAATTTCTCTGTATGTCTGTCTGTCTCTTCGCTATGCATTCCAAAATGGCTGGTCTAATCTTAATGAAATTTTGCATGGTAATTTAGGTTGACCCTGGGAAGGTTTTAGCAGGCCAAATTGATCCAAGGTCAATGTCATGGTGGAGTTATAACGCTTTTTTACCCCCCCCCCCCACATTCTGTCTCTCTTTTTTAAGGGAATTCTTATTTCTTTGACCACGTAAAGGGAGAATACAAGAAGAAGATAGATTGAAGATACATACATAGAAAAAGAAATAAGATAGAAAAAGACAGATGAACTGGAAGCTTTTGTGGCAGAAAATGAACGAAAGCTACTCGATGACCAAAAAACTGCTTACAACAGGATAATTGATGCTGTCAGAAGACAGACTGGAAAACTTTTTTTCCTTGATGTGCCTGGGGGGAACGGGAAAAACCTTCCTGATCAACTTTTTCTCGCAAAGACCAGGCAGCACTGCATATCTTGCTGTAGAATCTTCTGGCATTGCAGCAGCATTTCATACTGGAGGCAGGACTGCAAATTCAGCTTTTAAGATTCCTTTGAACTTGGCCAAAACAGATTCTTCAATATGTAACATTTCAAGGAATTCAGGTAAGGCCATGGGTTTCCAATAAACACGGCTCATTATTTGGGATGTGTGCACCATGTCATATCGTAAGGCGCTGGAAGTTGTTGACAAGACTTTGAATGACATCAGAGGCAGTGACAGTCTCATGGGAGGAGACTGCTTGCAGGAGACTTTCAACAGACGGGAATCGTCATCCCAAAAGGCACAAAGGCTGATGAGCTGAATGCTTCTTTGAAGAGCACCATTCTCTGGCAACATTTTCATAAACTGGAACTGAAGACCACCAGGAGAGCCCATCTGTTTGAAGATTTTACAGCTGTGCACTTTTCACAGCAACTGCTTGCCACTTGCAGCAGAGGATTGCCTTATTTTTTTTTTTACCAACCGCTCAACATGCATCAACTGCCATGTGAAGAGATGGTTGGCACAGTAGATGAGCTCAAGGCCAAAAGTCTTTTCTAGCATGAACAACAACTATTCCTTCCACCTGTTTGTGTGAGTGTGCAATTTTGGCTCCACAAAATGATGAAGATGAAAAAATCAAACTGGATCTGTTAGAAAAAATCAGTCTAGATCTGCTAAAAATATTACCTGAACCATCAAGTTCTTTTCGATCTATTGACACTGTTGTCAATCAGGATGAAGCTGTAGAGTTTTCATCTGAGTTTCTTTTCTAAACTTTCTCCAGCCATCTGGAATGCTACTGCACAACCTAATCCTCCAACTAGGAGCTCAGCTGAGAAACTTGGACCTTCCACGATTGTGCAATGAAACAAGGTTAGTCATGAAAAGCATGAAGCCTCATGTTATCGAGGTCATGACTATGGTCATCATAGCGAAATACAAAACTGAAATTGTGTTCATTCCAAGAATTCCGCTGATCCCATCAGACACAGATTTGCCATTTCAGTTCAAGAGACTGCAATTTCCTCTTAAGCTCAGTTTCGCTATGTCAATCAACAAGTCTCAGGATAATCTCGTAAGGTTGTTGGACTTGATATAAAGTCTTCTTGACTTTCTTATGGCCAGCTATATGTTGGTTGCTCACGTGCTGACATTCCATGTAATCCTTAGATCTACTTTAAACAAAACGGTTTCACTAATAACATTATTTATTTGGAAGCTTTGCATTAACTAATTCCTTGTTTTGTGTGGGTTTGTGCATTAAGTTTTTTGCTTTGTTCAACAGAATAAATACTTTTAATTAAAAACTGTTCTTGAGACGTTTTTTAATTAGTTTTCACTGTTTAGTTTTTAGTTATAGCTTTTTTTTTTATTAAAACACAAGCAATGCCGGGTATTAAGGGTAGTTTTATATATAAAAATTATCTCGGTAGGACTTAGCAATGTCTAGATTTTGAAGTTCGAAATTTGAATTTTTTTTTGAAAAACCGGGACTTCTGATCGAACCCCATTAAGACGAATCATACTATAAGATAAGGTGAGAAACTTGGATGCTATACGACGATAACGCAAATAAAACCACTCGAAATCAATTTTCACACAGAAGATTTTACTGGATAGAGCGATTCAGTTTCTGTTATCGCTATAAGAAGTGTACTTTCTATGTCGCCCACACAATAAGATTTATTATAACAAAAATAAGGAGCGCAACGCTATCCGGGATTCAGTAGATTGTACTTTTGGGGTTTCAACCTAATTAAATAATTAAACGAAATTGGAACGTAAGTAATAATTAAAACTGGATTTAATTCCCCAAACATAAGCTAAAGATATTAATGGAAAAAAGGAAAAATTCCGCGACCTGGATTCGAACAAGGGACTACGGTTGTCACGGCTACATGTTAATAATTCATAAACCTTTTTGTAGCTGACTGAATACGTGAAGTGACGAAGTGAATGTGACGAACAGAATGTGTCAATTCAACAGAGTGGCGAAACGATTCTGGGACGAAATGAACGTGACCATTTCAATGTAATTTGCTGAATCTGTCCAGTCTACTGAGTCAAATCGATTCTGGGGCGTACGGATATAACGACTTGAATAAACGAACGGAAGGAGTCAAATTGACTTGAGTGTCAAAATGATACTGAGCGAAATGAATGTGACGATTTGAAGGATTGAAAAAAGTTTCAGACCAGATTATGTGTGACGAACTGTTTTTTAAATTATTTATTTATTTATTTATTTATTTATTTATTTATTTATATGCATTCCAGATGGAATAACGTATAATTAGGAAAGTAAACAAGAAAAATAATAAAAAATATAGAAAATTGTTGGGAATACATCAGTTACTGCATAAAATGTTTGTTAAAGTTCAGGACAGTATTTTATTATTTTTCAGAGTAGGTTACGTTAGGTTAGGTTAGGTTAGGTTAGGCCCATTTGTCCGTTGATATAATGTTCCGTGATCTTCGAAAATAGGGTAGTTCGGTTGGTAGTGGTAAATCTACTCAAGAATTCGAGCGAATAAATAGCGAAAAGGCTACTTATAAAAATGCACGCTTGGACTGTACGTTTATCCGGTCGCCGTTTGCACGATTACTTGAAAACGGATTAAATGTTTCAAATAAAGTTTTTGAAATATGACCATCAAAGTCTTAGCTCGGCTGTGTCAACTTTTCAGGCTTTTTCGTGGACCCCTTTTTGGAATTCACGCGCTAAAACAGTGACCGTAAAGA
>JAHWFO010098552.1:74719-110511 GCA_023313115.1 Rhysida immarginata | reverse complement strand
CCATATCAAATGCCCCTTCTTCAAGAATGCTCAGTCCAAATTTGAAGTCATTCGGACTCATGGTTGTTTTTTTATAGCATTTTTACAAAGGGACTTTAATTATAATCACCTTGTATATTAGTTTACAGAACGGAAATTACTTCTGAATACGCTTCGTTAGGAGAAAAGGTTATGTTTATATTTTGTTAAGAGAAAATAAAAAATATTGTATTAAATCAATTCTAATTCTAATTTTAAAAGAAAGGAAATCAGGACTTCAACATAATCCAAAGGCGTCCTACTATTTTAGACACCAGGTATGACGATTTAACAACAATACATAATAAAATTTTAATGTAATTTTTTAATGTATATTTTAATGATAAATTTAATGTGAAATCTGCAATTCTCATTATATTACATCCCTGCTCTTTTAGCCTTCAAAAGTTTCATGAAATGCGAAATCACATCAATTCTGAGATAGAGAAAGCTATCATTACTATGCCTTTAACCAAGCAAGAGTAAATATTATGTCTTTTATGTTTTAAATTATAAGACTGAAATAATTAAATTTTAACTATTAAATAATTTATTATAATTGTAGGCAGTGGATGAAACAAGTCGATGTCAATCCACTTTTCTTGACTTTCACGTTAAAAGGCAAAGAAATCGCATTCTTAAAGGATAGAGATCCATTATTCAGGCATTATCTTCTTAACTTCTTTGTCTTTTTACTGTTTCTGATAATTGTGGGATTCATTCATCTTCAACCCATTAGGTAAGTCGTAATAATAAAATTAAAACCCATTATAATATGATAGTATACAATTAGAGTATGTGTATTATAGCCTGCTCAGCGAAAGAAAAATTGAGTGTGCCTAATTAAAATTTCAGTGTTCAATGTTACTCATGTTGCAAAAGTCATGCTCAATTTTTTTCTTTCGTTGGACGGACTATCATAAGTATTAGTAGTAAAAATCTTTGCCAAAACATTAGAATAACGGTATTTTACGTTCTGAAGTTAAACTTGAGTGGAGAGTAATCAACGAACTTTTGTAGCTACAGGTTTAGACTTTTTTTCTTGGGTAACGTAATTATTCCTCTAGTCGATCTCAAAAGGAACAATAATTTAATCAAAAATTAAAATTTACATTCAACAAATTGAAGATGATAAAACATTAAAATAATTGTAAGACAGAGACAAAAAATTAGAATAATTTCCAAAATAGTCTAATTTGGTGGCAGAAATGTTGCAAATGATTTACATATCTTTTTAATGTTCAATATGAAAGGCATTGCAACTTTTCTTAGCTCTGACTGAGCAACATAGGTAGAAAATCGGACGTACAAAGCGAACAATATGTGATCTTTATGGAACTGAAAAAAACTCATGCAGAAATTGCGAAAATCATGAAGTCCTCAGACTCTACAGTAGCAAAGGTGTTAAATCAGCAAAAGGAGGATCCAACTTTTACAGAAAATCAAAGAGATCTGGATGTAAATATGGAATAGCGAGACACAGGACAGGCAACTGAAGAAAATTGTGAAGAAAGAGTTTCAAAAGTGTTAAATATATTCATTTTGAGTGGAAAAAGTGTGGAGCAATCGTATTAACCAGAACTACAAACATACGAAAATATCAATTTCCGTTTCAGTTTAGAGTTCCCAAAGATAAACCCAATGACGACGATGAAACAAAGACCAACCCATGTAAAGGGGTGCAATGAAAGAGTTACTTAGGGACACGACTGGAGTAACAAATTATTTATTGACGAATCCGTGTTCTCTTTGTCTTTTGATGACCAAGGTGGAGACAGACACAAGCAGCTTACAACACGAACTCCCTCAACAGATCAATGGCATTTGCTGCTTCAGTAATGGTAAAGAAATGGTATAGAGTAGAAACAGAGGGTGTCGTAAATGATGTAAATGCCGCAGTCTATCAAGAAATATTTGACAATTTCATGATCCCACCATCTGGAGATATATGCTGTGATTCCTTTCTGTTCCAGCAGGATGGTGCGTATAGTCATATTACTAAATCCAAGAAAGAATGTCTTCATCATGAAATATCTGTGCGTTAAATGGCCATGGCATTATTAATTCACCAGTCATTAATCCAACTGAAAATTGATGGAAGTTGATGAAGGCTACACTTTAGCAAAGACTTCCACAGACAAAACAGGATTCGGCATTCAATCATTTCGGTCTACTATCAGTCGTGAAGAATGTGCTAAGTTGGTCAACAGCATGCCAAATAGGCTAAGTCTTGTAAGCTGCCGGACTCTCATTATTAATTCAGCGAAAGCGTTGGTTAGGTTCAAAGCATTCATCAAAGATAGTGGTGGTTTTCAATATTCAAACTCCTGATTACTGCTGGTCTCATTTTCTAAATTTAGCTGGAACCTTTTTCCTCCTAGAACCTTATTCTGCTGAACCATTGCTACAAGGTAACCGAAATGTACATACAGTAAATAATAAATGGTTGTGGACAAAAGGTCTGTTTTTATTTTTTGAAGACTATCCACAGGTTTTACTGAAGTTTTGGGACCTCTTTGTATAATCATTCGGGCAGCCTAGGTGTTTATATTAAAACAGAAAGGCTGGTTGCTTATTTGCATGGAAGAAATTTTCTTTTATTATCAGACATACTCCTTGTCTTTGCAAGTTAAAAGGTACACGTGTACTATATTGTCCCATATTCTCCCGTGGTTTAACAATACATTCATATATGGAATATGCATATAGGATACCTAAAATTCTTAATGGATACTTAAAATTCTTAAGAGATACGGGGAAATATAGGCAAAGCCTAACCCTAAAGCCGGACCTCCAAGAATGTTTTGTTATTTCAGAGAAGCAGAGGCCAAAGTGCTGTGTTGTTCCGGAATAACTTGTTTAAAAAATTTTTATTAAATGAAAAAATCTAACACTTGAAAATGAGAGAAAATTTGCCGCACGAATATTGTAACCATAATACGTAAAAGTGTATTGCAAACTGCAAATAATTTTTTAGATACACAAAAGAAATAAATAAGAAAGAAAGATCAATATAAAATCGATGAATTATGTATTATTTTTATTAAGATTTAAAAATAAAATTTAATTTAAAACGGATGCTGAAATATATTTTTGTGTAAAGTACATTTCCAAAAGTTTGTTTTTATTTTAAATCTTAATAAAAAGTTACCTCGTTTTTGTTTTTCATATTGTATTTCATATTGTGTAAACTGAAAATTATGAAGTTTTGAAGAAAAAAAACTTTTACGGTAACTTGTGAAACTGTAAATTTTAATGAACATGTTAATTGGAGAAACCTGTTGTGTTCCACAATAAATAAAATAAACAATGTTATTCAGCTTCCTCCTGATCTTCATTGGAAAATTTGGGCGCGGGCGGGGGGGGGGGGAGGAGGAGGGGGGGGGGTTTTATTAAAAATATTAAATTAAAACCTTCATGGAAGAGGTCTTCGCACCAATAACTAATTCGGTAAATTAATCTTTAATTTTTTTTTAAATAACCCCTCCCCCCCCCCCACACACAAAAAATATGAAAAACTTTCAAAAAATAGATTTCTGTTTTTTATATTTTTTAAACAATTGGCTAATACTGATCTCAAAATTATTTTATAAAAATGATGTAAAAACCGAGGCTTCATTAAAATGTGCCTTCCCAAAAGAGAGGGAAAAATAGCCTAACATCAAATGAAAAGATCCTGCCCCCTCCTAGTCGAAATATTTTTTATTCCGTCTCTTTATCTAAATACTGGAGTTAGAGGACGAACGAACGTGTATATGAAATTTTCGAAGTCTCTCAAATCACTCCGTCTTCCTACATGGATTTAACTTATATGCTGTTAATTTTATGTAACTGAAAACAAGAAGTGGAGTTTAATGAAGAAATCAGCACAATATAATAGCATATTTAATAACCGTCGAATGGAATAATCGAGGAGGGTGAAGATTCGAATGTCGCCTTCCCCTCCCCATAAGATTTTTATTTTTTTATTAATATTTTCTTTATTCTTTATTTATTTATTATTTAATTTATATTCATTATTTTATTTACATTCTTTATTTATATTTATTACCATATCTGAAAGAATTTTATTTTTCTTATTTTGCATTGTAATTTGAAATTTCAAGGCTTTCAGTTTAAAATTTCGTTCAAAATCTAAATTAAGTTTTTAAAACATTTAGAGCGCTCGTCTGAGGTTTGGGGGGGGGGGGGCGGTTGTCCGGGAGGAATTGACCGGACACCATATCAATACTGTTAAGTGTTTTCAGCAAAGGCTTCAAGAGGATGTTATGTTGAATTGAACCAGCAACTGGTTTTACCAATAAAAATTTTCAGATACTTAAGGACATTTAAGCCCGTAATCTATTTTTTATATTACATATTAGGAAAAGAAAAAATGATTAGAAACTTTATTTACGACCCCCATCAAAATGGCAACGTAAGAACATCGATGGTCAAAGGTTTATATAACAATATCCTATTAGTATATCATGAACTAGTGGTGACCTTGCCTAAGACGTACATATAACATTTGACGTATAACCCATTTGATTTAGGAATCTCCAAAGTGAGAGAATGATTTTTCAAGTGCTATCCAACTGTGGCCGAAAACCCACCTACCAAAGATTAAAAGTCAATTTTTTAGCTAAGTGTAATTGTTTGAAAATTATGATATGTTCCTGGCTTCAAGGCATTTTTTAAAGTCTTTGCTTAACGCACTGGATTATCGGTTTATTCAATGCGTCTGCCGTCATTCTCAATGATTTTGTGCAAAATTGGCGACCACCGTCATTGGAATGGACAAAATTTATGTGCGCAGTTCGCTCAAGGTCTTAGGGTTCGTCTGTGATACCTTCTCCGTCACGTGAGCGCATAAAAAAATCTAATGACTGAGTTCAGGTGAAACCGGGGCCAGTCGACGCCACATCCTAGTGCTTGGGATAATCCACGTGCTTTAAACAATTTTCAAACAATTACTCTGAAGTACTAGCTAAGAAACTGACGCTTAATTTTGGACCAACCTGCATAAAGTCCGACCTCTAGATTTCACTTACAGCAGATTCTGTGATGTTTTGAATATGTAGGATCTGGTTCACTGTAAGTGGAGGGTGTGTCGAATATTAATGGCTATACAGCGTAAGTTAACTTAAGAAAAATCTTTAACCTACCTCCATGTGACAGCTAACTCAGTTACAACCGTCTTAGCGGCGAGAATAATAGCGATGACGAGTAAGAGAAGAATTAGGATGCGAGTGTCACAGCAACCTTTGTTCTCAGCTAAATGGATAAGACAGTGCTGAAGGAGAGTTGTGTTTCGAGTGTGCTCCATAAATTTCGTGTTAAAATAAGTTATGTTTATATAGATTGTGTCTTTGACTACCGAAATAAATATTTTCAACTATGGAATAGCAGCAGACATTCGCTTACAATTTCACTTAATTATATTGTTGATGGCGAACAATTAATAACAATTTAAACAAACAATTAAACAACTTAAAACAAGTCAGACAGCTACAGGTTTCTTAAAAACTTGTTTTAATTATTTTTAAATATTTTTACAAGCAATAATCGTTATGTCGTATACCAATAAAAATCTTCTGTTGCTGGATGTCCATTAATTTTATTAAAAACTTGGATAAACTAAACGTACTTTGGGGACATTCAAGAAATACGTCACGCTCTTGGGGGGGGGGGTATGAAAAGTGTGACACAGCGTGACATGAGGGGAGGGAAGTTTCATAAGTGTGATATCACAGCAAATCTGTGACATTTTGACGCTAAGAAATTTTAACAAATAGGTTGAATATTGAATTTTGTGTTTAACCAACTAACTAACCTAATCCTAAAATAAAAATATGGAAAGCTCCAAGCCTTCTTCTAAAGCTTAATTTCCATGCACGCGTTTTGGACGCATTTATAACTGCGTCTCGACGCAGAAAACAAATGTGCATCTGGACGCACCTAGATGCACATTGCAACAGCTCTTGACACATTTAATTCGAACGCAAGTATCAGTTTCCATGCATGCGTGAAGTCTACGCAGAAAGTTCAACTGCGCATGCGTCATGAGTTTATGTTTTGCAATTTTTCTCGTTAGAGGGAGAAGCTTCTCTCTAACCATCATGGCCACCACCTTTTATCGTATAATATTGGCAGATTAAAAATTTCCCCGATCAACATTTCTTCAAATTCTCTTTCTTCAGCCATGTTGTAGCGAAACGACGACTGTACTGAACGTCTTTTGTTGCAAGTACTCTCCTCATAATTTCTTCATCCATGCGACCATCACAGGTAGACGAACTCAGACACTTGTTTCAGCATGCCTCATTCAAATGTATCTGACATAATTAAAGTTAAAATACGACTATATATTCAACATTAAATAAACTACGTGAAATTAAAACCCGTAAAATCTATTGATTTTTCTTATACATTTCGACCATCTCGATTTCCGATATATCGACCTCTAGCTCAGAAGATGAGAAGGTTATCACTGAGTATTCTTGGTGGGGCTTCTTCCCCTGCGATATAATGTCGTCGTTTTTGGTGGTTGCAAGAGTTCCTTTGTGCACTTAGCCGTTTATTAGCAATCTTCGCTTTTGAACGTGAACGAATACTAGGTTCTGCAATCTGTTCACGGAATGAAATGGAATTTGGAGTTATGGATGCATCAACTACGACGATTATTTGCACCTAATAAGACTTAAAAAGTTGATTTAAAATCTATACAATATACAAAAAATATATGAATATAAAAAGGACCAAATACATTAAATTTCGTTTATAATATTGCAAATGACAGTTAGAAAAGAATCTAAAACAAAAATTAAAAAGTCAACAACACGTGTACAAGGCGCGTATAACTAACAAGAATGGTTTATATATAATCTATATACAGGGTGAACTAAAACAATAGTGACAACCTTCACGGTATGTTTCATCGAAAAAGAAAAGTTACAAGAAAGTTCATATCAACATATGTCCGGAAATGCGTAGTTTTCATGGAAATGGGAATAACTGTATGCACGGCGCTCTTTTTATTCTGTTGCAGAGTTATTTTTGAATGATAGTCGTGCAGCGGAGATATAATGGTATTCTTATCAGGAACTGGCCGATGTGGTATTCACATAGAGAGAAGCACATGGGAATGGTCGAGAGAGCGCACAAGTGTACCAAGAAAAGTATTCCGACAGACAGCACTTTGCAATCATCGTTAGGCCTTTATGTGAGAAGCGGTCCTTTGATAGAAGAGGCGAACACGGAGGACGGTTTTTTAAACCCCCTTGACTTTTACTTGTTGGGTATGCAGGGCCTGTTCCTGGTGTAGAGATACTTGAACAGCGTGTCAATGCAGCCTGTGATGCTCTCGCACAATCCATGATGAGACGTGTGAACGCTTGCATTGCATCCCAAGGAGGCCACTTCCAACATCTTTTGTAACGTTGACACAATTAATGCCACAGTAATGTCATGTTCTATACTAAAAAAATATAAGTGATGCGTAATGGTTAAGATAAAGGAATAAAAATAGCATCACATCATAGTATGATTATGAGGCCTTTCCGTCTTTTTAATCAAGGACCTTCATCAGGTAAAAACATTTTTGAAAGTATCAACTGATTTTTCATGTGTAAAGGCATAGCCTACAAAGATAAGGAAAGCCTGACTAATAGCTCGCTCCTCTATTGTTGCAATGATGCGAAATTTTGAACAATGATCTTCTCGCTTTGCCACATGGTAGCGCTGATAGTGATCTCTCAACTTTGCTGTGGATAGTTGTTTCCTATCTTATGCGCATTCCAAAAAAGATATTTTACCACATTTTATATTGTATTAGAATGTTTATTGACCGCCGGTCCACATAAAAAAATTTCCGACCCACGACAAATAACCGTAACTTGATACAGTCGAACTTCCTTATAACGAAACCATTGGCCACTCCCCAAAAAATTTGTTATACAGAAATATGGTTAATACACAAGATTTTCATGTTTATCTTGGTTGGGACCAAGCTAAAATTCGTTATAGGGAAAAAAATCGTTATATGATTTTCATTATAGAGAGGTTCGACTGTATTACAAAATAAACTTCAAAACTAATTTTCAAGAAAGCAAATCTACCTAGCGCACATCTGATCTCATTTAATTTACTCTAACATAATTATGTTACCGGCCCAAATCTTAATAATGTCATAAATCATTTTTCTAATTTCAAGGAAGCACTCGGTCGTTCTTTTTTAACTAGAGGCGGAGCTGCACATTGTTGCATTTTGGATCACCATTTGTAGCACTATTGGGCAGGTTTTCCTATATTGTTGAAGGCTATGGCAAAGGTTTTAAGAATATAAATTTAAATAGTTAAAACATTGATACAATCATAGTATTGTCAAAGCATTGTTACATCACAGTATTATTACACTGTTATTAGGAGCTTTAGCATAAAAGCTACTTATAAGAATGCGCCCTTGGTCTGTACGTTTATCCGGCCGGCCCACAGTGGAGTATTTGACACTAAAAGCTGGTCATAACTGTGACAATCGCGATTGTAGAACTGATACGTTCGCAGTTCGTAATTTCAAACATATAATCTTCCAAATATTCCAGTTTTTTGTCTGTTTGCTTAATTGGACATTGAAGCACGACAGATTTTTTGTAAACATCTTATTCTCCGAAGAAGAACCTAGAACAAAGTAAAGGAAACTAAAATAAAACTGTGAAAGATTGAAAATGTTTGTACACAGGAATTATTACTTTTCTCCGTTTCCATTTCCTATTTGTTCCTATTTCCTATTTGCAACAATCGGGAAGTTCGGGAGCAGGAGCCCAGTAGACGCGTGCGCGCGCAGTTTAAAAAGAATTCATAAAAAATAAAACGCTGAACTTTAGCTACTTTTTTCTTTTCAGCTAACATGTTAAGATGTTATATAACAAAATTCCGTTTCATTTTCTGCTCGGACGAACCCGGAAACAATAAAAACACTAATTTGTAAAATTTATTGACCGAATTTGTTTTTTTTTTTACTTCAAATTACACCTCAAAGAAGACAAAAAAAATGATTTCTAGGACATTGTAACAAGTGAATAATGCAGTACATACATTTCCCAACATGTCCCATTATGAAAATTTTTCCTAAAGACGTACCGAGATTTGCAATATGCAACGAAAAATAAGACGAGATTCCGACTGGCAAAACAATTGAACCAGGTACAATGACGTCTTAAAGAGCTAATATTTGATGTACCATCTATTGTACCGTACCCTCATGTCATTACAATTGTTGAATTGTGAATTCAAGAAATCAAGGTTATGGCCAGCTTTTAGTGTCAAATACTCCACTGTGCGGCCGTCCGTCCGCCATTTGCACGATAACTTGAAAACGGATTAACTCTTTCAAATTCTGTTTTCAGAAATATGACCATCAAAGTCTTAGCTCGGCCGTATCAACTTTTCAGAATTTTTCGTGAACCCCTTCAAGTCGAATTCACGTGCTAAAACAGTGAGTATAAAGAATTCAAAGATACTGGCATGTCATTTAACAATCGATTTGTCAAGAAGAAGGAATATATTGTTACTTTCTGTTCATCTTTTAAGCATTATTGACATCGGCGCGCGCACGTGAAATCGCTTTGTCGACGCACGATTGCTCAAGTACTCATAATCTATAAGCTTATTATTAAGTAGCGGGAAAATGGAGCTACTTATTGGTTTTATTTTACACTCGATTTGAATCACCCTTCATCATTTCTACATTTTTTGAGATAAAAGGTTGAAATTCGGAATGTAGCTTACTATGGGCATGTGCACCTTCACTATTTAGTTTGGTTTTGATTAGCCCACTAAGGTCGGAGTTTTGGGGGTGAAAATTAGAGGGGACCGAAAGGTCTAGGTGTATTTATGCATATGAAGGAGTGAAATTCGGTATAAGCAAGATCTTCATTATATGAAGATTTTTTTTTCCCGAGGTATCCATGCCTTCCCGACTCGGTGGCGGAAATGGATCGAAAAGATGGGGACTTCATTGAAGAATAGTGTACCAACTCTGTCTGTAATAAAGGAGCTGTAAAAAAATATTTCCGGTTTTCATTTGACTGACCCTCGTAAGTAGAATAAGAATGGAGCTACCTATTGGTTTTATAATGTCAGTCCGTCCCCTTCATAATTTATACATTTTTTTGAGGTAGAAGGTTGAAATTCGGAATATAGCTTACTATGGGCGTTTCCATCTGCACTATTTAGTTTGGTTTTGATTGGTATACGGGGGTCGGAATTACGGGGGTGGGATTCAGAGACGGCAACAAATCTGTGTGCTATTTAGGTACGTAAAGGCGTAAAATCCAGTATCCAGATTCCTCTAGTCAAGATCTACATTACTATGAAGTTTAGGCCCAATTGTTCCAGTGGGATCGGATTTGCGGAGGTGACAGTCACTTGGTTCTAAGGCATGTGATATATCATACGTTCGGAAATGATGAGAAAGGAAAAGAAGATACGAGGTTCTTTACATTTTTTACATATTAAGTTCGAGAAAATCAATTTATTGATTAAAAAAACAACAACTTGGAGATAAAAAGTGCAGATAAAGGGGTAAAAATAGACGACTTGCCTTATCCTACTCGGGAGGCGGGGGGGGGATGAATTTCTTTTTAATAAACTTATAAATGTATTTCTGTTTCACTGCTAAAGCTCCTCCTTGGAATGTTTACAAGATTTTATTTATTAATTAGTGAAAGAAACGTAATTAATTAAGTGTATTTTTACAAAATACGAAGCATCAATATATCTAAAGTTGTGATTATTTAAAAGAACAATATTATGTATTAATACAGTAAAAAGAAAAATAATTAAAAAACACATCATTATATAAATCACAATTATAATATTTCCCATTTTTTTTATCCAATATACAGGATAGCTGAGCCAGAGAGTGCTTTGATTTATTTATATGATAACTTTCTTTTGTCTTTTTTGCGAATGTTCTTCTGTTCCTAGAATTTTTATACATGTATTTTCCCAGTCAATGTTGTGATTTTTGTTTTTCTTATGTAAAAATAGTTGGTTATATTCATTGCATTTTTTTATTTGATATTTGTGTTCGTCAATTCTTTTTTTCAGACTTTTTTTTGTCCTATACAGGGTGATTCGAATCGTGTGTAAAACGATTTAAGGGGTATTATAGAGGTCAAGGTAAACACAAAAAGTTCTATTAACATGGGTCCAATTTTTATTTCTTTTCAAGTTACAAGAAATGTTCAAAGTGGCCTCCTTGAGCCTGAATGCAGACATGGCATCAACGAAAAAGTGACATGGCATCAACCATTTGTTTCAAATGTCTCTACAGATAGTAATCCAGTGGATTAAGGTCCGGTGAGCGAGGTGGCCATGCTATGGGTTAGGGAAGTGCATGTTAAGCCATTCAGTAGCAACTCTGCCAAAATGAGGAGGGCCCCCATCCTGTTGGAAGCACATCTGTTGACGGATTGCAAGAGGTGTATCTTCTAAGAGGTAAATCTTGAAAAGAAATAAAAATTGGACCCATGTTAATAGGGCTTTCTGTGTTTACCTTGACCTCTATAAACCCCCTTAAATTGTTTTACACACGATTTGAATCACGCTGTATAATGATCATTACATTCTTTACAGGGAATTTTATAGATAACATAATTTTTATATGTTTATTATTATTTTGTTCTAATTATCTGTTCAGTAAAAAGTTTTCTACTGTCCTTTTATTAATATTATCCTTTTGTTCTCTTTTTGTTGTTTTTCTAAGAATTTTATTCAATTATGTTCTATACTACACTCGCTCACAAAAGTCATGGCACATCACTCCAATCAGGTTCCCTGTCCGTAATGAGACGGATCCCGCTGCTTCCATTCTCGAAATGCAGGTGCACAGGACTCCTTGAGTCAATAACGCACTTCATATCATATGGCTGATATGCTATCTCCGTAACGATTGGTCCAGTTTTAAAAATTGTTTCAAGTTTATGCTTATTTCTGAGTCTACCATATGCAAATACACAGCTATCCGTAAATGAAGGGGTTTATAGAATGAAACCCACTCGCACATCTGATCAAGAGCAAACTTGGTAAGTTTACACAGCTGAATCATTAAACACAAAGGTGGAAGCGCCGTTGCGCAGGGAACAACATGAAAATTGCATGGACACCCCGACACAAGCACTTGTAGCACTCCCCCCCTTACCAAGTCTTCGCTGCGAGCACTGGTCCCCTTGGACGCGTCCACAATCGACCGGACACTTTTACTCTAACCCTTCAGCTAATGCCAGTCTTGTGAGGCTGTCCCTACCAAGCAGAGCCCTTTCATTGAGGCACTCAAGCCCCTCCACCATATCAATGTCATATGTTAGTTACCAACTGCACTTGAGCCTCCTTGATTACTGAAACTGGGCCTCTGTGGCTTTAATTGATTCGTACATCGCCTCATGTTGTTTTAACTATATTAACGCGATGAAAGATGAATCGTGATTCATTGGATCATCCCGTGTTTTTACAATGGCAAACATCCAGTGCAGGTGATTATGAGCTCCTTGAGGCCACAACTTCTTCTTCTGCGCTGAAAACTATTCGCACGGGATTATTATGTCCGAAGCAGGGTAATGTCTACCGCATATTGCAATAATATTTGGCCTCTGCGATATAGCTTCCATCTTCTTGCGGCCAATCAATCGTCCCCGTTATTTGTTTCTGTTACAACCGTCGACGTCAACGAGGAATGAAGAAACGCTTACAGCTCGACGACCATGACACAACGCTTTTCAGCAGCCCTCTGTTTATAAGTTTCACACGAAAATTCACAAGGCACTATGGCTTTTATGGCCGTGCACAATCACTTTGCAATTTTAATCATTTGCATGCGATATTCTGCATTTCCTGTAAGTTTCACGTGCTTACCGTCAATCCCTCAAGATATTTCAATTTTCAAATACATAATTATAATTAATTTTAATAAAAATTTGGCTAAATTAATGGTCAAATACACTGACTGGCTAGATTATTATGACCACCCCATCAGTACTTCGTTGAGTCACCTTCAATACTGCGGCGATTCTTCTTGGCATTGACTCCACGAGATGTTGAAAGGCGATGCGAGAAATCGACACCATGCCTGGTGAATAGCGCTGAATAGCGTTGTGAGATTTGATGACTGTGGAACCACCTGGCTGATGGCTCTTTCAACTTCGTCCCACAAATGCTCAACTGGATTGAGATCTGGTGATTGTGGGGGCCACCTAAGCAAGGTAAAGTCTCCCTCATGATCTGGAAACCACTCCTGCACAATACGAGCATTGTGGCATGGTACATTTTCTTGTTGGAAGAAGCCATCTCCATTGAATTCCCATCAACATGATAGGATGAACTTGATCAGCAACGATACTTAGATACGTTGTGCTATTCAGACGCAGTTCCTCACGAATTAAATCATGCCCCAAACTATAACACTCCACCCACCAGCTTGAAGGGTTGTACTCATGAATGTGGGGTCCATGCTTTCATGCTGTTTCCAACAAATTCTCACTCTGCCATCTGCATGATGCAACGGGAAACGTGATTCATCGGACCACATGACTTTTTCCAATGAACGACTGCCCAATCCTTGTGTTCCTGTGCGAATTGGAGAAGATTTATTTTGTTAACTGCAGACAGCAAAGGTGTTCGAACAGGCCTTCGGCTTTCATATCCCATTTGAGAGGATTCCTGATTAAGATCTGCAGTAATTTGATGCACTGTTGCCCTTTTGTTGTCTTGTACCAATCTTGCCATCTCTGTTCTGCCTGAACAATGACTAGTCGCTGACAGCCGCAACTCGCACGTTCAGACCAAGTTTTCCGGCTGGTAGTCCAATCTTTAAACATTTTAATAACAGCTGACCTTGAACATTTAAAGAATGTAGCTGTTTTGCTGATACTCGCTCCATGGCTCCGAGCGCCAACAATCATTCTACGTTCAAAGGCTGTTAAATCTCGTCTTTACCCATATCTTCCGACATAAATCACTTCTACTGTCATGGTAAAAAACCTGCTTCCCTATTTATAATGGTCTGGCCGTCTAGCACTTTCAGTGCGAAATCATAGCTAATTTGCCTACAAACGTCAGGTGGTCATAATGATCTGGCCACTCATTGTATTGTTGTTTTTATTGAATTTATAAATTTTTAATTAATTTATTGTTTTATTAATTTTTATATATTTAATTGCATAATTAAATAACAGATCTTCATATTTATCTTGAAGGACAAGTCCTGGATTGATAGCATACAGTGTCGCCATTTTAACCTTTTTGCTACTTATTGTGGGTTTGGCGTGGTTTAAATATATAAGCCAGATTTGGAGGGTAATAGAAATGTTACTTAAAAGAATTTTTTTTCATTTGCATTTTCAATCGACTGACGTCATTAACTCTGTTTTCTAGGGAGATTTATTTCATCCGGAAAAAAGTGGTCCTGCCATCTGGAGAGTATTCTATAAAGCATCCGAAATAATCAAATCAAATCTCTTATGCAGGACTGCTATATGCATTTGCGTTTTCTTAATATTAATGATCTGGATTTGCACTGCTTGTGTAAGTATTTAAAAAAGATACATTTGCTTAGCTATATGCAGCACTTACTGAAAAAAAAATAAATGAAATTTTGAAATCCACATTTGTTTTCAGATGTTAACAATAAACTATTATGAAAAAGCCCCCTCGGTTAATATAACGCATTACAGCCATATTTGTGTTCATAGTGAAGCGGTAAGTAGATCAGCAAAATTGTATATTTGAGTAGAGAAAGAAAATTTTGAATTAAAATGAAAAGATTTCTATGTATTCTGATTTATAATTATATGCATACATGCCAAATTAATAAAGTCTCTTCCAAATACATGACAACTGCACGAAATTACCCAAAATTTCCGAAAATTTTCTTGTAAAAAGCAGAAAACGTACCTTACACCCTAATTTCCGCTGTCATCTTCAAAGGAGCAACCTCCGGCACGTATGCAACGATCCCAGCGATTTCCCCATATTTGTAAGCACTCCTGCAAGTCCGAAGGCTGTAGAGTGTTCCAGACCAGTTGCGATTCCACTTGGATATATTCAATGCAGTCAAAATGTCGCCCTTTAATTTTAGGGAATATGCAGAAGTCGCAGGGGCTAGGTCAGTAGAGTAGGGAAGATAGGGGGAGGGTGTTGCCATGTTGTTGTTTTTTGCCAGGAATTCCTTCACAGCGAGGGGGTGTGTGCGGGCGCGTTGTCATGGTGGAGCAACCAGTCTTTGTTCTTCCACAACTCAGGCCATTTGCGCAAAATTTTCCCTCAGTCTCTACAAAACCTCGCAGTAAAATATCAAGTCGACAGACTGAACAGATCGAATAATTGGGAAATTCGTAGAAGCAAAAGGACACATTGCAACACAAACAGCAGTAACTCACAAAGAAATGCGCCTACGGTTATGAAATTTGGCCGAGCTGCCTCTAACAGGTGCACCAAGAGGTATCTAGCGGCAGAACCTTATACTGTTTTTGGTTTTGGGCGAAATATTCAAATTTTCGGATATTTTGGATAACACCTCGTATATCAAGAGACACCACTGACAATGCAGCAAAAGTGCCGATTTGTTTATTAATAGAGAATGAGCCTCTAAAGACTTAATAAGTAGGATGATATATTAATATCACAATCGCTGGCAGACATTCTTCTTGATAAAAATAATAAGGGATTGGCTCTTTGCACGTGTATTTGCAAATGACTTTTTTCACCATATGACCATGATCCTATAGATCACTGCGTCAGCAAGATCTGTTGTTTTCGCTTTCAAAAGGCGTACAGACGAGGCAATGGTAATGTCATAAGGCTCTGAAGCCTCTTCCAGAAATATAAGGATTGTCAGAAAGCAATATCAACCCATGGACAACCGATATGCGATGGCAATGGCCGAAAAAGAGCCCAAGGAGAGGTCGCCAAGTGAAATTAACCAATTTCGATTTGTTTGATGGTTACTTAGTTGGTTGGTTGAATTTAGAGCGCTTTAATAACTCACTCATTTTCCATATATGAGAAATTTAAAACACAAATATTTAATGGATAAAAACACTATACGTAGGAATTTGCGGTTAAAGCAACATTATTTACGATAATTATAATTTTCAAGTCCAGTTTAATGGTTCAGATTAAGGTTAAACACTCTGGAAACCAGCGAGCATTAGATGGTTTACGTTTCAGACCATGAGGAAACGATTGGTACAATAAAAATTAAAGGACAACTCCACCATAATATACATCTTTATTTAAAATGAAAGTTCGATATATAAATAACTAGCACAGGACCCGGCGTTGCCCGAGATAATTACACATTTAGATAAACAGAACAATCTCAAAAAGTTAAATTATAACTCCAAATTGGTTGTATAATAACTCAATCAATACAACACAGAGCGAAGGACTATCCACTCTACGAAAAATCCGAAAAATAGGAATTCTAATTTAAACTATTCTTGACTTGCCTCAGATTAAAACAATTTCCATCTTCACCGGGCCAGTTTCCATTTAAGAGCACCGTTGTCAGTTTAAATTAGTGAATGAAACTAACACGAATTATTTTATCTAGTTTTTAATTTAATCTTTGATTCATTCAAAACAGATATCATAAAAATTTGGCCAGCGTGGAGACTTATTAGCCAATTGCCCTTTAAATTAACAATACCTTGTGCGTGGTTTTCTCACTAGGTGCGTATTTGACGACCGTCTTTTAACAATGAAGAGCATATACATAATTTTATACGCAAAGTCATGCTCCGAGTCAATATGATCACGTGATCAGAGTACTAGCGTCATGGCTCAGAGTTAACCGTAGCCAACGAGAAAGACAGTCCTCGGCCAATGCCTCCTAAAGATAAGGCCTGAGCCAACACCACCTAGACAGAAGGCCTGCGCTCAGAAACATCATACATTGTTACATCATCATCCGAAGACACGTTCAATCGCATTTCTACCAATAATAAGTCCTAAATTATGTCTTCGCATCATGATGTAACAATGTATGACGTTTTCGCGCTCAGGCCTTATCTTCAGGAGGCGTTGCCTCAGCCAACACCACCTAAAGAGAAAGCCTGAGCGCGGAAACGTCATACATTGTTACATCATGATACGAAGTCATAATTTAGGGCTTATTATTGGTAGAAATGCGATTAAAGATGACTTTTTATGATGATGTAACAATGTAAGAAATTTTCGCACTCAGGCTTTGAGTAGAGGTGGTGTTGCCTCAGCCAACACCTCCTAAAGAGAAAGCCTTTGCACGGAAACCGTCATACATTGTTACATCATCATAGTAGTGCATATTCAGGGCTTATTATTGGTAGAAATACGAATAATAATGCACTACTATGATGATGTAACAATGTATGACGTTTCCGTGCACAGGCTTTCTCTTTAGAAGGTGTTGCCTCAGCGCGGAAAAGTCACCTGATCATAGAAGTCCGGCCAACAAACTGATCTTCATTGTTTCCAACAAACGAAAAAATATTGATTGTTAAAATCCAAGATGGAAACAATGAAGGTTACGCTGTTACTCGGACTAGTATGGTCAGGTGACTTTTCCGCGCCAGGGCAACACCTGACAGAAGGCCTGCGCACTGAAACTGTATACATTGTTACATCATCATCAAACGGCCAAATTTAGGGCTTATTATTGGTAGAAATACGATTAACAATAGCCGCTTTTGTGTGATGTAACAATGTATGACGTTTCTGACCTCCATTATTACTTCAGACCACGGTTATAGATATTCATGGTCATCGAGCTCCATTGTTAAAATGAAGCTAAAGTTTCTAGCTCCCAATAGGGCGGGAACTCTATTGAAAAGTGGCACTGCATGTACAATCGGCCCAAAAACGCCTGCAGCGCCGCCCTATCGACAGACAGAAACTTTACTTTCATTTTCAGTTTCAATGAAAAACCTCTATCGCAGGTCACGGTCGGCCCTGGTGCGATCTATGCGGCACCTGGCGCGATCTGTTTTCCTTAGCTTCTCGAAACAATGGAATTGGGCCGAAGCTCGATGACCATGAATATCTATAGACCGTGCTTCAGACCCAACCTTAAAAGCTGATATCTATTGTTTAAACCGTATATAAAATTTATACTTGGTTTTCCCACACGAGCGCTTAAGCGCACCGTTGACAGTTTAAATTAGTGAATGAAACTAGCATGAATTATTTTATCTACTTTTTAATTTAATCCTCGATTCATACAAAAAAGATACCAAAGAATTTGGCCATCGTGAAGGCTTATTAGCCAACTGGCTTTTAATTTAACAATAATTTGTGCGTGGTTTTCTCATTAGGTGCATCTTTGACGACCGTCTTTTAACAATGAAGAGCATATATGCAATTTTATCTGCTAAGAATAGGTCTGGAACACAGATATAGAGGAATAGATCGGCAATGCCCGTACCTTTCTCACTGGCGCTAGTGAAGCCGACTTAAGTCAGCTGCCGACATCTTATCGTACTACACGTGTAAGCAGCAAGTACTCGATTCATATGCTTTTTCTTAGAATATTTAATGTTATGAAGTTAATTAAGTAAGTTAGAATAAAATACAAGGTACAATGGTGAATACGTGTGTAGTGTTTGGATGTAATTTTTCGTATTCTGTAGTGACCTAAGATGGTGGCGGAACTTGAAGCGAGGCTTCAACGAACACAATGGCATTGCCGATCTATTCCTCTATATCTCTGGTCTGGAATAATAGAGAAGGTCATGGCCAGGGCCTGTCTTTCTAGTTGGCTACGAGAGTCAACATAACACGTAACAATCGAAAACTTTGATCGTTATAATCTTTTGCTACAAAAAGTGGAAGCCATTATCCTGGGACCAGCTTCTATTCCACCTAAATGGCTATCCTTCATTGAGAGATCATCGCTCATTAGATTAAGAAGTGGTCACCTTCCATTAAATTATTTTTTACACAAAATTAAAATTGCACAATGTGATAAATGCCTGTGCGATGAACCGGAGACAGTGGAGCATATTATCCTCAGGTGCCCAAGATACTTCCAACAGAGGGAGTTACTGTTTCAAGCGCTTAGTGCCCGCTCCATTCCCACATCTATGAAATGTATTCTCCTTTTCTCCTCTCCCTCAAAGAAATCAAAAAAGTTGGTGGTATCTTCGTTAATGGATTTTTTACTGGATACGGAACTTCTGCCTAGAATTAACGGCCCGCTAAAACTAGCATATGACCATAGCCAACATGATAGGGATAGCCTGTTTATTTAGCCTTCAACCTATTGTATTCACTGTCGCCGCTGTGTTTCATCATCTTGTCAATAGAGGCGCTGCTAGTACGCCAAACAACAGAGTTGGCTGAGGAGAGCAGAGTTGCCATACGGAGGGGAAAAAACCCCAAAACTACGTTTTTTTTAGTCTTCAGGGGTTTTCTGGGGGGGGGGGGGATTAAAGTTTTAATATCTATTTTGACTTTTAAATAATAGCTCCAATAAGAGAACTTTGTACCACTAATGTTCTCTTCATCTTGGCTGTTCAGGATTTAGCATGTGTAAAACTATAATATATACGTGATTTTTTCGGTAAATTTTACCGTAAATAGGAATTACATGGTTAGTTTTTAAGGTTCGACCGAGGTTGCGAAGTTTAGTTCATTTATCTAGTCAGTAATTTATACTTTTGGTAGGCGACTACTTCACGCTCTTGATGCTACGGAAAATATTGTCCATGAACTGGTTTTGCATGAGTCAATATAGAATTTTAGATATTTATAATTGATGTTTCCACAAAAGAATAAATAAGAATATAAAATAAAACTGTCGTTCTGCTTTAGTTTTGCTTTTCATTTTTTGAGTTCAATGGATAGTGACTAATTTAAATTCTCATTCCATATATAAGTTGCTCAAAATCTTTTAAACTTTGAAACATAACTGACGATGGTTTAAAAACCGAAACGCGTATTAATAATAAAAATTATGTTGTTGCAATTGAACTCAGTTATCACAAATATTAATTCATAGTGCAACATGGAACGACTCAATCTAAATGAATTCTCCTCTAGAAGTCCAGTTCTAGGGGGAAACTGTCTTTTTTTTTTTAGGTAGATGATGGCGGTTTTTAACATTTCGATCTGGCAACTCTGGAGGAGTTTTAGTGTTCGAATTTTTTTTTTAAATCTAGCATTGGCATTTAATTTTTAAGAGTCCAAATGTTTTTTTTTTTATTTAAATTTATATCAATCTTTAGTTCTAACTAAACTGTACACATTTGTTCACGGGTTAAATGTCTTTAAAAAAATTTCAAACAGCTTCTTCAATTGTTTTTTATAATATTGATTACAATAAGTGCTCCAGCTATTTTCTGCAAAATCAAAAAATATTCATCACCGAATTAATATGTCGAACTTAATATCTTGTCATACTTAAAAAATATTAATAACGATGTTTAACAATAACACTGCTAATATTAATAAAGATGTTTTAATAAATCAGCTGCTATTTATTATTGGGCATTTTCTCTTCTCATTTGGGCTCAATTTATGTAGCCCTTTCAATCTCCATATTTTTTTTTTCGTCTTATGGCTTTTAAGCATTATATTTTTTAAATATTTGCTTCATTTCTAAGTTTTCTATTTGTTCATTAAATTATAAAAAGTATTTTAAAAGCCTTCCATTGCCATGAATTGAAAACTTGGGAATTGAAATTCCTTGAACAGGGAATTCATGAAAACTTATCCTTGCCTTCTGTGCACTATTTGAAGTGCAAAATGGAACACAACAGTGTACCATTTTTCTAATTATGTTACTGTATGTTTTTTTCTCTCATATCAATTTTTTTACAATATTTTAAATCATTTTCTACGAGACGATATCACACTTGTTTACTTTGGCGTATACTGTTCTGTGGCGTACTACGAACGCCACCACTCGGCAGAATGATGCAAAACGTGACGTGGCACGGCGACATAAAAAAACTACGAATGGGCAGGCTATCCCTATCATGTTGGCTATGATATGACCACAGCCTTCTATATTCTCCTTGATATGTCTCAGCGTATGTAGTGACTTTCATGTTTGATTGTGTGTGGTGCGGTGTCAGCTTGTCTGCCCCACGTGGGAAGATGTAGGCTGCTGAAAGAAGAAGAAGAGCAGTATTGCCAATTTAGCCTTTTTTTTCATGCGCTTGTCTTTTGTTGGACATTTTTAATAAAAATTAAACAATAGTCGCATTCAATACCTTTCACTTAAGGGAAAGTGACTTTGTCTTTGCTTTTGAAAAGCAAAGAAAATAGATTTTCATTGTGAATGAAACCGGAAGTGAAAAGATCACTTTTGCTGCTTTTGTTAATTTTGCATCTAAAAACTGCGTCAGCCATAAACAGCATGATGAACATATTGAAATTGTTTGAAAAATAGTAAGTGACTTATTGATTGTGAAAAATTTTGTTGTTGTTCTTCAAGGTTTTATTATTCCTTACTATATAACCAAAAAAATTTACAACGTTAAATACGTTACTTACGGCTTTAAATTACAAGTTTTATCGGTGGGCAATCATCGATACGAGCGAAGCGGCGATTCAATATGGCTACCACTAAACCGGAAGTTAGTAGCTGTAAAGCCAGAAAAGTAAGAAAAGCAGAGGAGAAAGTGGGTACTGACTTGCTTTCAGAAAAGTGACTTTTGAGACTTCGCTTTCCTGAAAATGACGTCACTGAAAGTGACTTAAGCAAGATAAGTGAGAAAAGCGAGAAAAGTTAAGAGGTTGTGAACGCGACTAATGCACATCAGCCATCTACATTCATTTACAAGTCTTCAATTCTCTTCAAAGCTCTCAGCATTATTCATTGGTGAACTTGTTATTATTTATTCTTATTATTTAATCTTCTCCATTTATAAATGAGTATAAAATCATTCATTAATAAACAACATATTATACTACTTCGTTAATTAAAGTAGAATGCACGAAACAATGAAAATGAGCTTTTAAATTGGACACACACCCCTGCTAAATTGGCAACACTGCTTGTGTTCGATCCTGGCCGAGGACGATGAGGATTTTTCAGGGAGAAATCATGAGATCACGCACTTCCTTCGGAAGGGAAGTAAAGCCGTTGGTCCCGTGTAGTCGTTTGCCGGCTGCACGTTAAAGAACCCATGGCACTTTTGGTTATGGGAACCCTTTAACATTAAGTTATTTTTTATTAACAGGAATAAACAATAACATATTTTTTATTTTATATTATTTTTATAAAAACAAAATTCTGGTCATAATTGTAATTTTAATTTACTATAACACTGAGCTCTGGGCCCATGCGTAAAGATGGAACTGAGATTGAGCATATAAAAATTAATAATTATGCTGAAAAAATTGTCTCGAATCAAATTTTCAATCAATTTAAGCTAAATTTTCGTTTGTATCGTGCCAAGCCTACAACAATGGAAGGCTAACCAATTATGGTAAGCTATGATCGTGCACTTTCGAAAGATAGAGGCGGCCATGTTGATAGTTAAACAACGTATGCGCCAGCTTGAAGAAAAAAGTCATCTCTTCTCTTGTTTGTGTGGTTGCCACGGCTCCTAACAAGCACGCTCGCAAACGTTATGTCATTGTAACAAAATTAATCATCGTTGAAATCGCAACTTTGTTGGCACTCTTCATTGTTGCGTCGTCTTTCTCATTAAATTTTTTGACTCCTATGACTTCAACTTGAAAGCAGGAATTAAGGGAGTTAACCCGAGTCGTACTCCAAGCGAATAAAGAAACAAACTCCGAATGACTCCGAGCGTACCCTGATGTTGGAGGTCAAGGGAGTTAACTCCAAGCGAATAGAGAAACGGAGACCAAATGACTCAGAGTCACGGAAGTCACTCGGAGTGACTCCAAGTGAATAAGTGAACGCACCCCTAGACATAAGGCCTGATAACGGAAAGGCCATACATTGTTACATCATCATTAGCCGACCGTTGTTAATCTAATTTCTACCAATAACAAGCCCTAAATTTGGTCGACTAATGGCTCAACCAACACCACCTAAAGAGAAAAGCTGAGCGCGGAAACGTCATACATTGTAAAAAGGTCATAGGTAGTCATCTTTAATCGTATTTCTACCAATAATAAGCCCTAAATTATGACTAGGTATGATGATGTAACAATGTATGAAATTTTCGCGCTCAGGCTCTACACCGCCTAGAAGGAAAGCCTGTGCACTGAAAATTTATACATTGTTACATGATCATAAGAAGTCACAATTTAGGGCTTATTATTGCTAGACATACGATTAACAATGACTTTCTATGATGTAACAATGTATGAATTTTCAGTGGACAGACTTTCATTTTAGGAGGTGTTGGTTCTACGAGATATACTGTGGTTGCCATAAAACAGTTTGTATTACGAGGGTAGCCCAGAAAGTAATGCACCACAATTTTTTTCTCCGTCCCCGACAAAAGTACGAATGCGAAACTTGAGATATGCATTCTTTGAAGTTTTCGGAGTGCGCGCGCAAAGTTTTCGTCTCTTCCGACAGATAGCGTACGTGCAGCAATGGAACAACATGGCGTCTGTAAGTGATGTATGTTACAAGCAGCGTGTCGTCATTGAATTTCTCACTGCGGAGCAAGAAACAGTTGGAAACATTCACAAACGTTTATGTGCAGTTTATGGAGCATCAGCAGTCGACAGAAGTACGGTTAGTCGCTGGGCACAGAGTATGAGGCCATCAGAAAGCGGTTCGGCGGAGCTCCAAGATTTGCCGCGGTCGGGGCGGCCATCCTTGGCTATTACACCTGACAAGATGAAGCGTGCTGATGCGCTCATTCGTCAGATCGACGCCGAACGACTCGGCAGTTGGCGCTGGAGCTGTCAATCAGCAAAGGAAGTGTGAGTGGGTGAAATTATCCCTGCTTTTGTTTACCGAAAAACGTGTCCAGGATGGGTTCCACGCTGTCTTACGGAGGAACACAAAGCTCAGAGAAAAAACATTTCTTCTGAGTTGCTGCAACATTTTGAAGCTGAAGAGGAAGCCTTCTTGTCCCGGATTGTGACAGCTGATGAAACCTGGGTGCACCATTTTGAGCTCGAAACAAAACAACAATCGATGGAATGGCGTCATCCGCACTCTCCACAGAATTCAGAGCAACTGCTTCTGCTGGTAAGATCATGATCACTGAGGCATATTGTGAACACATTAACCAAACTCAAGAAGCGCTTCCAGCGACTTGGACGCCATAACAATCCACCTGATTGTTTGCTTCAACACGATAACGCTCGCCCTCGCACCCGTTTGAGGACATCGGAACACATCCGAAACAGGGTTGGATAGTGTTACCTCATCCACCCTACAGTCTTCACCTAGCGCCCTCAGACTTTCACTTGTTTGGGCCATTGAAAAATGCCATTAGTGGAAGACATTTTGAAGGATGACGAAGAGGTGATTCGCACAGTGAAGACATGGCTGCGTGAACAGAATAAGGACTGGTACCGACAGGGCATACACACCCTTGTGTCTCTTTGGAGGAAGGCCATAGAACGGGTCGGAGATTATGTGGAAAAAGAGAGAGTGTAGAAGAAACATCATTCTTTCGTGTGTAGAAGTTTCATTGTGTTCAATAAATAATTGTTGAAGAAAAAAATTGTGGTGCATTACTTTCTGGGTACCCTCGTACTTGGAATTGCTTGTTGGTTAGTTGATTGGAATTATGGGCGCGTCAACAATTTGCGTCAAGAATTGCTTAGTATATTATCGTGAACGTTGAGCAATAAAATAGACGCAAATGTGGAAGGAATTAAATGAATTTCCGTTTTTATTAGAACTTTAACTGAAATTTAATATCTCGAATTTGAAATAAGTTTTACGTCACATTAAAGCTCCTTTTTGGAATGTTCAGAAGATTTTATTATTTTTATTTTTTATACAGAACAGAACTGAGAATACTGAAACGTATGCTTTAAACTTATCTCCAAGAGTAAGAGATGGAAATTTTATTTTTTAACAATTTAATTTCACTTGACATTGACACAGATTAATAATATAATCTCGATACTGGTCTAATGTCTCAACGTTTTCCGTTTCCTTTCTTTAGTTCATCACCTACTCTTTCGTGCTGACAATGATGTCGATTTCAGTTTTTGTCAACATACATTTTTTACTAAAGTTTATCCTGAATGTATTTTCTTTAATCATATTTATTATTATTATTTATTATAAATGGATTCAACTTCCAATCTTTTGGGAACCTCGATTTGTTCAAACTATGAATAACCCGTGAGTATTTTTAATGTATTTATATATATATATATCAGAATCTTAATATTTAAAAAATTCTCTGCGCATTATACCGGGGGCATTCAAGGCAAACTTGGACTTTTAGTTTTTTATAAAAGGAGAACTTATTTGTAAGAATGGAGCCTTCATTTATTTCTCTATATAACGTCTGTATATGCACACATCCCAGCTTTGAATTGGTGACTGGATAGCATTAGGGTAGCCTGCTTCCCTTCGTCATCACCGCTGAAATGAGGACAACATGTTGGCTTCCCAAGACGTCGTACAAGCGCCCCGCCCCCCCCCCCCCCGCCCCCCCCCCCCCCCGCGGGGGGGGGGGAGCGCTAAGGTCACCCAGCTTAATTACTGTAATGTGGAGTAGTGCAGTGGGCTATTGGACAGTATGAGATAGTGCTTTGCAAATTTTTTTTTCATATTCATCAACCCAGACCGGTTTTTCTTCAGAGTATAATGCTTAATATGCTTCTTTTCTTCAGATGAAAAGAGGTGGTGAGGACAGGCGAGGAGGCAGTGCCCCGGGCGGCACTTATGGCCTACTGCCTTGAAAAAGTTATTTTACCCTCGGGACAGTAGAAGGCTACAAAAGGTCTGATAACAGTTTTAATTTATCACAAAAAAGCTTATACCAGATTATATTATATATTTAGGGAGAGAGGGGACAAATGCAGGACGGCTTTGGGCAGCTCAACCTCTAGCTACGCCACTAATTCAGTAGCAATCATGTGGTATATAATCAGGATGAATAATGGAAGTTATATCAAAGCATGCTTGCTGTCACTCTGATGCAGATGCAGTTGCTCGAAAGTTTCGATCGGTGTGAGTCCGCATGTTTCTAATACTGTGGTGTTCGTTTTGATAAGGTAGTGGAATGACGAACCCAAGTGTCGTAACAGGTGGCAAGGCGGTCAAAAAATTGTGGCCTTTCGCGTGAATATCTCTCTTCAGCTCGATGCAACTTTGCAGTCTTTTCTCCCGGTGAAAAGAGGAAAGTTGTCTCGTGCACTGAGCTTCCGGAAATGCAGATGTTCACGAATGATTGTGCCCAGAGTTCCCCCTATAAAATTCGTCTCTAGTGAATTTCAGAACTGACTGTTATACGAGTTCATTCACTGACGTACATCCATCTTTAAATCATTTGCACCATTCAAATATTTTATTGTTATTGTCTGATCATCTGCGCTTACTTTGCTTGAAGTCTTCTGTAAATGACCCAGGTTTCACGCCTTTTATCACAAGAAATTTTATCACCATATGTTGTTCACCGTTTTGAATAACGGCTCATAAAACGTGCCGCACATATTACCATTAGTGTGTGACACCTGCCACTTAATCGGTTACCTTCTTATGCCTACGGAATAAAAAGTCACGATTTGCCTTGAACTCCACTCGTAGAATTTACAGTAATTATTTTTAATAAAATTCCATCTTATTTTTTCATACATTTGTAGAGACTGGCAGGAGAATTATCTAGATCATGTTATTTTCTTGGTGCATATTTTAGTTCTATTGCATTTATCGGATAGACAGGTAAATAGATTGCGTTAAATTCTTTACACAATTAAAGCAATTAATTTAGACACTTAAATATGCTGAACGCAGTTAATTTCAATATTAAAAAAAATGAAAGAGCTTCCTGAGACATATTCTATCAACAGTCCGCTTTTGTTCAGAAACGGCTCGTACTAGCGACCTTTCTATAAAAAAAAAAAAAAGGAGCAAAAATCTTGACCTTTACCCCTTTCGAAATTATTCAGAAGAGGCCACCTCAAAATGTTATTAAGCAAAAGGCGGATCCAACTAGGAATTCCAATGAGCTTTATAATAAATATATGTACAATATTGTACCTCAAAAGATAAAAATAAAGAAAACGATCTCCCATCTACTTACTATAAACCTTAGGTCCTTCAATTCTAAAATCCTCTTCATCATTTTTCTCTCCTCTTTAGAATAATTATTTAGTTTCGTTATTGTTTTCTATAAGTTTATAAACAACAAACTTCAGCCCCCTCGCTCTTCACTCACAATCGAGACAATCATTGACATAAGGTGTGTTGTTCCTCAACAATCAAGATCCCCCTTTTCCCTGAAATTGGGCCGACGCACATGGCAAAAACGCAGGAGGCACATATTGGTCACACTGAAGCCCATTATGAGCACCGATTTCCTGAGTGGGTCCACAACCGATCGGGCACTTTTAGTCTGACTCCTCAGCTAAAGCCTGTTTGTTATGAGTGTTCCTACCCAGCATAGCCCTTAGCATAACTGCATCAAGATAGTGCTCACTGAGGGGGATATCTTGGTCTCGCCCTTCCATCCTTAGCTCTTAACATCATCGATACATTAAAGCTCCCCGCCATTTCAGCGTACTACCAATTCTAACATTAAAAAATGCATGTACTCTTGACAGGAACATATTCCGATATTTTGAAAGATCTGAAATTGCTGTAATTCTTTTAGGGTCGATTAAAACTGTTTAAATAAGCAAAATTTGGATTTCTCACACAAGTTCTTTATTTCAGATAGAGTATCTGTCTCGTCTTGGTTTCTTCTGGAAAAGTAACTTAATCGACGAACAAAAGGAACTAAGTTATACGGAACTGGTTAACAGAATACTATTGAACAATATCCTACCAGAACATGTTGCTAATATTTATCTCAAAGGTTTAAAAGGAACAAATGTAAGTAGTTGCGCTGTCTGAAACTGATATTTCATTTTCCCCCTTGCTTCCTTATTGTAGAACTTCTAATCAATCGAGATTTCACTCAAATCCGGAAGAAATGCTTTGCAATAAAAACTTTTAATACTTTTTCAGGAATTATTTCATGAACAATATGATAACATTGCCGTTATGTTTGCATCGATACCTAACTTTATGGACATTTATTCAGAGAGCGAAATCACAGACAATGGTGTCCGATGCATTCAAATTTTAAATGAACTTATTTGTACGCTTGATGAGGTAATCTAAGTCTATTCTTAATTTTAAGATTATACCTAATTCTAAGTATAATCTACTCTATATTATAAAGTTGATGGAGGCCTTGCAGTATATAGCGGGAAAGAAAACACACAGAATTTCGACCGGAGTCTTGCAGTAACCTTGACAAAGCCAGGAATAAAAGGCGAAACCTGGTCGGGATTCTGCGTTTTCTTTCCCACTATGCACTGCGTTTTCTTTACTTATAATGCTTAACAATTAGAAATGTTAGATGTTTAATAAAAATTCCATATTTCCCTTATAAGCGCTTGTTAGAGACTCAGTTCTCTATTATCGAGAAGATTAAAGTTATTGGAAGCACATATATGGCTGCAGCTGGTTTACAACCAGGAAGAAGAATTTCACAACAGGTAAATATTAAATTTGCAGACGAATCAATAAACACTATTTTGGATTAAAATCCCCTTTTCCACATTGCATTTTTATGTTACCATTTTTATATTAAGAACTTAACATTTAAATCGTACGGAGTATGTATAAAAGGTTGGTTTGGTTTATTAGAAATTTTTGGCGTCGACTACTAAGGTCATTTTGCGCCTTTTACACAAGTTATATCTGTACGCAGCCCGGGACAAACACAAACATCCATGCCCACGGCGGGATTCAAACACACGACCAGGAGGATTCGAGAACTAGAAAGCCTACGCCCTAGCCTTCTCGACCACCTGGCCGGCATGTATAAAAGGCCACTGATCAGATAGGAGGGTTGCTTTTTCTTTTATCTATCAGACAGCATTTTTTCAGAACTACAGAGGGTTGAGTCAACACCACCTCTACTCAAAGCCTGAGCGCGAAAATTTCATATATTATTACATCATCATGCGGAGTCATAATTTAGGGCTTATTATTGGTAGAAGTAAGATTAAACATGACTCCGTATGATGATGTATCAATGTATGAAATTTTCGCGCTCGGGCTTTGAGTAGAGGTGGTGTTGGTTGAGTACGTTACAACTAAATGATTTGCAAGCGTCATAAATTTATGAGAAACCCCGCCGCCATGTTCGGTGATTTTCTATCTGGTGACCACGGTATCGAACTATGGCTCTGCATCGCAGTTTCTATTCAATAAGATTTCGCCGCAGAGAATTTAGGTCGATCTCTGCCCACCCCTCTTCACAGGCTTTCCGTATACCGTCCAATGTACGCGGCTCGTCTACTTCCAAGGGAGCGTTTCAGCAGTCCAAAGCCGCAATAATCCATGGGGGATGCGTCGGGAGATTTCACAGGTAGGCCTGTCTTCAAACGGAATTGAATGTATGCCCGTCTCCTGTTCCAGTGTTCGCAAATGGGCGACCGTTGACTTGGACGTACGACTTCATCCTGATGCACTCATACTCTTTTTCGGACGCTTAACCAGTCGGAGATTTTTCTGAATTATGTTGCGTACCATTGACTGTCATACCCCTACCTTATTTGCGACAGCCCTCTGAGTTTTGGGAATTTCTGCAGAGATGAGGACGCTTGACTTTGGCTATAACCTCCGGTGTTCTGCTTTGAGTGAGTCGTTGTCTTGAGGGTCAGGTTCGTCCAACGTTGCTGGTATTGCGATTTTTCTGTTTTTAATTAGTATGTTACAGATTCCTGCCTTCGAAATAGTGAAACCCCTGGATTTCCATTGTTTTACATATTTTTCCCAATATCTATCGGTTTTTGGCGCATTCTCACAGCAAGCGTTTGTACAACGATTAAGAATGATGAAGCGCTGTTCCCTTTATAACTCCTCACGACCACGTAGCCCTGTCAAATACATGGCTGGAGAATTTGCATATGTAAATCGTTTAGTTGTAACGTACTCAACCCTCTGTACTTATATGTAATTGACAGTTACTTTTACATTCGATTTTTTATATATACTTTTACATTCCCTATCAACTTGTATGATTATTTGCCAAGGAAAAACAAGCAGCGCTTGCATGTTTTTTTGTCTGTGACAGCAGTAGTGTCTGGTCATTGCAACTTCAAAATATCCAGCTCGGAAACAATGGATAAGGCCTCTATGATATCGAATGAAATACTAACTAACCAAGTTTTTTTTATTTTAAGCAGACCTCTGCACCATAGTCCATCTACTGCCACTAGGGTAGAAGTGCAACCAAATCAATAGATTCTCAACGTGAGAAGGATTTTTGGGCCTTAGAATATGGTAAAACGAATTCAATGGTAGTTACGCGCCAATGATCGCAACCTGGCCCACGAATATATGAACGAAAGCTGCCACAAAGTTGGATAGGGTGAACAGCTAACGGCGAGCACACCTTTGTTTGGGTTCACACTACGACGGGTTCCACGAGGGAAGACGTTGACGATAAGAAATTGTGGTCAAGGATGCGCGGATATCTGGTAGAAAATAGGATAGTATCCAGTTGAATTGGTAATTATCCTATTTTCCTCCTGATAAACGCGCTCCCTTGACCATAATTCCTTGCCGTCGACGCCTTCCTTCGCAGAATCCGCCGTAGTGAGAATCCAACTTAATCCGCTGTTTCCAATATCACCAAATATGATTTTTGTGGTGAAGGACAATATTTGTTCCTCCATTTCCTATTAACCTAAACGAACTGCGACATCACGCTCAACACAATGCAATATTGATAAACTGCATTCTGCGTAATCGGCTTTCATTTCATATATTGAAGTCCAATATCCTTCATTTATTTCATTACCGAGTTGCGAATTTTTCAAATGCGTCAAGAAACTATGAAAACCATGCATTATCGCCACTGAAGTAGGAGGGATGTTTCGATAGTTCGGGGACTGGCAACACTACGCCGATTCTGTGAAAGCGATTCTGATTGTCGCCCATGAAGATAGCCTGTGACATGCTCAGTGTATGTAAAGTAATGTCAGTTGTGTAAAGTAAGTGATTTGTACTATAAAAGTTGTACTGCAAACCATTTTCTGAGAGTCGATGTAAAGTTGTAGGCGTGCAGCTATTAGTAATACTTGATAAACTTTCTTCAACCTAACTCTTTCTTAAGTGTTGAAAAACATCAGAAATCGCAGGCTGAGAGAGAGGATTGGCTGTTGGGGAGGATTATCCGAGGAACTTTTGTCTGGGTATTAAGTAGCGAAACAATGGAGCTACTTATTTGTTTTACAATGTCCGTCTATATGTTCCCTTCATATTTTCTACACTTTTTGACATAGAAGGTTGAAATTTGGAATTTAGCTTACCATGGCCATATTCCTTTTGAAAAATTCGGATTAAAGGGGTAAAAATAGATGATCTCAGAGTTTCTGCTACTTTTCTAATTTTTTCCCATAGCTTCATTAACCCGCAACAGCACGGGTGTCACATGTAATTTTAGCTAAAATATGAGTAGCGCAGTGGAAAGTAAATAACATGTAACAGTGGACTGAATTAAAGTAATAAAATGAAATGTTTATTGAAAATGGTAAAATATAGTAAATATAAACAAGAAGGAAAGATGCAAACTCCTTCCTTAAAGGCAAACCATGCCTACCACCAACTCAAAACAAAGGCACAAATTAATTCAAATGCCGCAATTAATTGTAACCACACTTCTATGTAACAAGTAAATTAGCATAAATAACCTTAACTCCTTTCACAACTTAAAGGATAAGCATTTTAAACACAATAGCAAATACTTAAACTGAATCTAGCCTAAACCCTTAACAAATATTACTCGGCTAGATAGCAATTTCAAAAACTTAGATGCTAAAATTGAATGACAAAAGCTTATTAGCTAAGCAACTAAAATGTAATACAATAATCACATCAAATACGGCTTAAACCGCAACGGTAAAAGGAATGAACAGTTTGCAAGCCACAAGTCTATCCGTACAATTACAGCCGTATAGGTAGACTTAATTTAGTAATAGCATTTCAATTGGGTCGGTCACAAATTAAACCAAAATAAAGCCAACCCTACTTTCATTTAGTTTATACAACTAAAAACAAAATGCTAAAGTATACACTAAAGCGTGAGGCTTTCAAAAGATTCACTTAAAATAACAATCAAGTTAATGCTTTTACAATTTTAGGAATCTCCACACAATTCACATGCAAAAGCACGCAGCCTAATGCGATACAGTCACAAAAGTTCCAACCTTGAGCATAAATGAAATAGTTCATTAATTCATAGAGGTCACAACAGAGTTAATTAAACGTCCGTGAAGTCCAAAATCAACTAATTAAAATAGGACAATGTCACAGTTAAACGTTTGTAACGGAGCACGAAAAGGTTAGCTTTACGGGAAACGGGTAATAGCCTAAACAGCTTAATTACTCTTTTTTTTCCCTTAATGCGGCGTACCTCAAAACTAGCTATACCTAATTATGGTAAAGCCAAAATCATTGGCCAGGTACGCCCGCATTCCACAGGGCCAAAGTCCACACACTTTTGTGTTCCTGTGCAGTTCCCGGCGACTTAGTTCTTTAAAGGCCTTCTTTATTAATACGGCCTTAGAGCTCACAATAAAGAACGCACTTACTGTTGCGTAGCAACGGTTGCCCACTGAAGCTCTCGGGGCACGGGGAAGAAATGCAAACGCTGTCGACGGACACCTTTCACTCCGTCGCCTCCCACGATTTGCGTCGGCGTAAACCTCCGCCTGTTTGACTGCTCCGTACGACGTGGCGTTCTCCAACGAAGCGGTTAACGGCTCCGTAGTCGTCTTCGTCGACGTGGCAGCTTGAGGTTTCGTTTTCCCGCTCAGTCTAGCTTCCTCGCACGACGTGGCGTTATCCAACGGCGCAATTGTCAGCTCCGTAGTCGTCTTCGTCGTGGCAGCTTGAACTTTTTCCTCCGCCCGCTTAGCTTCTCCGCACGACGTGGCGGGGACCAACGAAGCTAATGCTGGCTCCGAAGCCGTCTCCGTCGTGGGGGCATGAGCTCGTTCCCACTCCCTGGTCCTGCCGAAAGCATGGCGTTCTATCTGCCATTCCGCAGCCTTCGTCGGGAGCTTCTGTTTCTTTTGACCACTCGCGGTCGTCGCCAAACTCACTCTGTCGATCTCTCCCGTCTCTTTGCTCGAGCCCGCACTCGCCAGACTTCCTCCTCTCTGATTGACTCTTGCGAGAAGATGCTCCAAACGACGCTGATGACGTCGCCTCCGTTTTCGCCCGGAATTGTAGACTGTTCTCGAACGAAAACGAGCATCTTTGTCATCGGAATTATTAACAGAATTAATATTCCGTGACAACGGGTTTATCCCAAATCGCAATGTTGAAACAGCTTGTTTTGAGATCAGGGTTTGCTGCATCCGAAATGGCCTTAAATAAATTCGCTGCTGCGATTTTTATAGATTATTCTAAAGCATTCGATAGTACAGAAATAGAGACTACTCTTTATAATATTCATGGTTTACCTTTGGCATGGCTAACTAACTTGTTAACTAACAGGCAGTATTACTTGATCCACTCGGGATCTTCTTGTCCATTCAGTATTACTTGGTCCCTGCTCCTATTGTCAGAGATCAGGGTGTCCCCCAAGGCTCGATTCTTTCACCCCTTTTGTTTAATCTATTTATCAATGATCTTCCTTTCATTTTTTTTCAGTTAATTTTTATGTAGATGTTACTTTACTATTTTCTAACTCAAATATAACAACTTTTAAATATCAATACGATTCTACTCGAACTGAAGAAAATGAATCACAACGGAATGGTGTGAATTCTTTAACAGTGAACATTCAAAAAACTAAACTAATGTTCTTCCATCAACGGAATAAGCGAAAAATTCCCTCAGCTCCTTTGAATAATTATGATAATCAACTAATTACAACTACTAATTCATTTAAGTAATTGGGCCTATGGCTACTTCACAATCTTACTTGGGACATGCACTTCGAGTCTCTTTTGTTTAAACTTAATAAAAGCAAGGGTTGATCTCCAGACTCCAACGTCTTCCGAATAATATTCTGCTACTTCTTTACTATGCGTGGATACATTCATCGTTATGCTATGGTTTCATCTTTATATAAACAGTCTCCCAATTTAAGGAAAACACTCTTTGAAACGTTACAGCTCAGCAGCGAATGAGAGAAATATAAGGTTTGTTGTGCATGATCCAGACGGCGCTGAAAAGCATAGCAACACGTTCATTGTTGTTCATTTGTTTATAAACCAAAATGGAGGTGAGACTTTCTTTCGGTGAACGTAAGTAGATAATGAAGTGTTATTGGAAAGTGGAGAATGTTTAGGTTCAACGACGTTGATGGGTTGAATTTGATACACCACTGCTAACAACGGTAACAATATAAAAACTCCGAGACAAATTTGAAGCCGAAGGAACGGTGAAAGATGTGTTGAAAGGTCGGTGCGGAAGAAAGAAGTTCTACTAATAACGTGAGTGTTGATGCAGTCAAGGAGGTTTTTGCACGATCCCCAAAGAAGTCAGTGAGGCAGTGCTCTCGTGAAATTGGTATCGCCAAATCTAGTCTTCATCGAATTTTGCGAGGTCAAATATGGAATCCTTACATTTTGTTCGACTTCTGTGTGGGAGTGTACTGTGGCAGAAGGTGGATATTTTGAACATGTACGGGCTTAAGGAAGTTTAAGGAATAAAATACAACAAACCTTATATTTCTATCTCATTTCGTTGTTGAGTTATAACGTTTCAAAGCGTGCATACATTTGATGTATAAATTTGGGACACTATTTTCAGTCGGATCGATAATGGTCGTACAGCATTATAACAATAAAATCTAATGGCGTTGCGTTCCGCAATAACCAAATTTTTTAATCTTTAAAATTAGAGTTGATTAAGCAAAGTCAATGAGACTAGAGTCAATTCCCTATTTGTTATTGTTTCTGAAATTGTCTCCAAATAATTTACGAACTTGAAAAATGAATAAGAGTGGATATCTGGTGAAAGAAGTATACAAGACACTGCAAACAATATTTCTTAATCATCTCATGGCTCCGTTTACCCGAATTGTCATAACGTTTATGAGAAAATTATACATGTTTATTTTATGAAAGATTTTTCTTCTTAATCCGGAAAAAATTTTTTATAAATATACTGATATGAGAAGTGCTGTCCATAAATTATAATTTTTAATAAATATTTTAAGCAAATAAGTTATTATTCCATTAAATTTATAGATCACTTTTTGTCTTCTTTAGACCTGTTAAAAAAAATCTACAAACGAGATTTAATTATTATATAATTCTGTATTAGTTGAATTAATTCATATTTTAAAAAAGGATAATTGAGTTAATTTCATGCTGTGTAATCACTGTAGAACAAATTTAAAACTATTCAAAAATATGGTGTTATAATTAGATAATGAAAGCTAATGTGGATAATTATGATGTAAATATCAATAAAAAACTCTTTAGCCACAACAAAGAAAAAATGGAAAAATACAACCGTAATCTGGAGAATCCTCAGTTAACTGTAATCAGTTACGCTGTGGATACGGTCACGGCGCCGTGACTTGTCAGCGTTCACGATGGTCGAAAACGGGAAGTGACGCGATCAAGGCCAAAGCATGCGGATGATCAGTGATGAGCGAAACCACAGAATA
>JAHWFO010098552.1:0-54719 GCA_023313115.1 Rhysida immarginata | reverse complement strand
ACCAGACCTTATGCGATGCTCCAGCAAATTCCGGAGGAAAGGTCGCGAGTCACCGAGGCACGGAGGACTGATTACAAGTAACGAAACTAGTAATAAGAACTTTATTCATAATTATTACTCCGTTAATAGAAGTCGCCGCGCCGAGCCACAATTGCCCGACGGAAGAAGGCCGCCGCTGCCGCCGCCTCCACACCAAACCCGGCATCCCGTTGGAACAAGGGTGTTTAAAGCCGGAAACCCATACGAGGAAAAGAAGACGTCTAACCAAGCCGAACGACCGACCCACGCTAGTCGCAACGCCCGGAAAGTCCCGCCGCCCATGAGAGGGAGGAGTACGCACACACGAGGCCGCCGAGTCGTTGGTTGGAACCAAAGCGTAAATTGCGGAGGCAAGCGTACACAGCCATTCGACCGCTATCAACGTGAACCGGTTAGAAAGGATCACCGACCCGAGCAGATACCTGGCATCACTCCAAGCAGCTATACGCACGACGTGCAGCGTGAATTGGACGGAGCAGTCGCCAGCCCTGTTCGAACGAAGTGCGAGGTCGATTCATCCCCGGCATTGAGGAACCCCGTACCGATCGGCACGACCGCTGAAGGGTCAGCATCCCGAACGACAATAATTCAACAGCAAGGGCAGGAGTCCTTGCACTACACTCATCCAATATCAGCCCCGAGGAACAGCGAATACCGCAAGACAGCGCTAGGGTCATCATCTCCAGCCGGCTATCTCGCGGGGCGCCCTGCGGATTGTCCGCGCTTGGACATCAGCACCGCGTTGTCCGGTATTGTGTGAAATTGAACTATTTGATAGATATATGAGTTTAGATCTAAGCATGTTACGAGCTACTGGCTTTCACTAATAGTAATTTTATTTTTAGCAGCTCAAATTCCTCGGTCGTCAAACCTATTTAGGTCGCCGCTCACTGTCGTCGCGGCACCCATTGCAGCCCAGGCATTTCACCTCACCAAGGATCTGGACAAGACGGAAGCATTGCATCGCTACATCTCGGAAAATACAAGACATACCTTGATCAAGGATACTGGATGTAAAAACCCGATGTCAATGGAAAACTTACCGGCCTCCTTGGATGAAGATACCTTGGACTGACTTAATATTCACTTATTAATTTTCATGAATTACGTGCAAACTCTGCTGAATCTTGTTAATAAATTAAATTCAATTAATTAAATTTATAATTCGCAATTACCTCCTTGTCGCCACTCTGTTCGTTAGTAAAAATACACGACATCCATCCATTGTGAGCCTTAAAAAAAAAATTTTTTCGGTAAATCAAATCCTAGTATATCACCTAGAATGGATTTTTTTCAGTGAAGAGGTAAATTCCTGTCTTTCGGATTTTTCTTAGAATGGTTATAGTCCCTTCGCTCTATACTGAGTTTTTATATAACCAATTTCGAGGTTTAATTTAGCTTTTTGAGGTTAGCTATTCTGGAAATAGTGGAATCCATCGTCTCCTTTGCATCAAAGTATCCACAGATCGGCCAGGTCAGTCTTGTTCTTATGTATATTATTTATATTATTAGTACTCTGTTCCCATCCCGATTGTTGGGATTGCAGAACACACAGACCACAAACGATCATGTACATCCACTGCCACCCAAGAAGAAATTTGTATTGTCGAAGTTCACCACAGCAGAGCGACTGCACATTTAAACTAAGATTATGTCATTAATAAATTATTTCGGCTAGCAATGTCATACATAGAGACGTCCATCCATTAGGAGCATTTAAATTTTTTTTTCGTATTTTCATTAAGAATTTTTACTGTATTAATTCTAACCGTTTTCATATGTTTATTTTTACTGTATATTTACATTCATACATTGCAAAATTTAATCAAAAAAGAGGCCGAATTTTGCATACTTGATTCTAGTTATTTAGACTAGCAATGGGCATATCTGGAGAGGTGCATCCATTGTGAGTCTTAAAATTTATTTTTTTTTATTTTCATTCAGACGTTTTACTGTATTAATTCTAAGCGTTTTCATGTGTTTATTTTTAAGATATTTGGAAATTTAATCAAAAAAACAAAGAGCCACCCCGGGGTTATCACCTAGCTTATTTAGGAGCACAGAAGATCCAAACATTTCATAAAAATACATTTGAGTATATTCTGTGTGAATGTGAATATTTTGGAAACTGAGACGATGATAATGCGATGATTGAACGTTCGTTTCCAATAATTATTAATAATGAGCATAAAATGACGATGCAGTGACAGCCCATAAATAAGGCAGCGTCTATTGAGGAGGAAAAGGAGTCACACGTGTTTCCGTTGAATTCCCTATCAAACATCCAGACGACTAGCAAAAAATTATGTGCCTGAAAGGAAAGAGAAAGAACGAGTATTGGTCAGAGAAACTCTGGAGCTGAAATAGAAACATCTATACGGGCATTGGAAACATCTGGAATTTCGAATATAGCAAGAGGGTATAAGAACTTCCACGTCAAGGGCAAGAAAACCTTGGGTCTAAATTATCCAGTGATGTTCCCCGGTGATGAAGATGGATATCAAGAGGTAAATAAAGTCCCGGTATATCATCTAGAATTACTGTTTTTCGTATTTTTCTTAGAATGGATAGAACCTTCGCTTTGTTTGTATTGATTGGGTTATTATTTAACCAATTTGGAGTTATAATTTAACTTCAGGAGATTGTTCTGCTTACCTGCAAGTATAATTATCCCGGACAACGCCGGATCCTCTACTAGTCTTCTGTATATATAAAGAAGCATGTTTGTTTGTGGGTATGTGGATTTGTGGGTTTGTTTGTTTCTTATGCAAATCTACAGTTTTATTCTTATCTTGATGAAATTTTGCATACTTGACCTTCAAAGCATGAGGAAGGTCATTGTTTACCGCAGATTTCGAAAAAATAATAATTATTGATAAAAAATCGATATTCATGGTTATAAAAAACTTTTCGGGAGTTGGAAAAAATTATTACGACCACCAGAAAAATTGAAAAGGGAAAGAAATGTGGATAAAAGTAATGGAATAAAATAAATAAAAGACTCTTTGACCACAACAAAAATACACAAGGAAAAATACGACCTTATCCTGTAAGCGCTTTTCGAGGGCGAAGCTCTCATCATTCAGCAGGTAAAAACAGGGAGTAACCAGGAGAAAAACCCGAAGATACTGAATTTAACATCGACAATCGACAATCGAACAGTGTAGTGTATCGGTATTCGTGTGGAACTTGAAGCATAGCTTCCATAATCTCACCCTTCATAATCATATTCCAAGGGAAATACACTGAACTAGAAAAGAAGCCTCATGTACCCACAAAGGTCATCCAAAGTATGAAAAAAAAATTGCCTCCTCTTGGTGGAGGAAAATTTGATTGACGATTGTCTGAACTAGGAGTATATTTAATAGTAAGCCACAGAAAAAACTAAAGAATTTATGAAACCCAGTAATCTGGGAAGATGACATTATCAATGTCATCAAAATTGACATCAAGGATATGTCTTGGATTACGATGCCTTTTTCTATGTAGAGAATGTTTTAGAATGCCAGAGACTAGATCATTCTCATGATTGGCCATAATAGGCAGTACGGTTTTCATGAGCTCTTGAACATATTTCCCGACATGGGTCATATCGAAGTCATTATGAATGGAGTAATTGCGAGCAATTTTCCTATCTAATTGTGCAATAGTCCTTAGGGTAATGTTCTGGAAAGTTTGGAGTTCCTTCCATCTTGTCTTGCAAATCGAGCCCAGACGGGCATGCCATATATAGCAAGATGACACGAACAATTATTTTATATAACAGTAGTTTGTTATCAACACTGAGGGCACTGTTACGACCCAACAGAGCAATTAAGCTAAACATAAACTGTATTTAACATCGACAATCGAGAATCGAACAGTGAAGTGTACATTTGTTAGGATGGGACGAAAGCAGCGCTTTCACAAAGCTCATCCAACCAGAATAAACACCAAATGAAATACACTGAGGTAGTCAAGAAGCCTAACCAACCCAAGCGGTCTTCCATATTATACAAAGAGAAGATCGCTTCTCGGCCTTTTGGCTAAGATCAAAGTGTAGGCGCGTTGATCAGATTATGAGAACTGAAATTAAAAAGACCCTATATGTGCCACAGGAGGCGGCCAATGAATACATCTATGGCTCTTCCCACAAGGGATCTTGTGGGATCCCATTGGCCGCCGAGGATAGTGACATAGCCCTCATTGACAACGCCTTCAAGCTGTTGCCTTCCAACGATGACATTATTGTCGAGTTGGCGCGTCGAGAGTTGCGTCGTACGGTGGAGAAGCGCGTAGGTCGCTTATACGACTACGCTGATGTGGCTGCTTATTTAAGTGGCCACAATGAAGGAGAGTTCCGCGCTCGATCCAACGAGATATCCAATTCGTGGACCTGTGCAAGGAAGGCGTCGGTGCGCTGCGAGGTGGAGTGGAGTTTCCACGATTCCAAACCTACATTAAAACGTGGGGCCACTACCATCCCGTCTGAGCACCGACATTTCGTTATGCATAAGCTCCGGACCATCTTTAAAACCCAACGAGACGAGCGACTCCATGGCCTCCCAAACCAGGGTAAGGTTATGGAGTGTGTTTCTGCTGATTCCGCCAGTTCGCATTTTATAAGATCAGGTGCGTTTACCAGGTTTGCAGACTGGCGTTTTGTCCATCGTGCCCGTCTGAACCTGGTCCCCCTTAATGGGGTGAGGCGTGGTCAGCAGAACACTGCTTGCCGCCGTTGTGGCTATCAAATGGAGACATTACCCCACGTCGTATGCGGTATTCCGCCTTATATACGCGTCGCCACAACGCCATTGTGGATCGCATTAAGGCGGCTGCCGCATCGAAATATACCATCATTTCGGAGAATCAAGCAGTGGATGACTCTGCCCTCAGACCGGACCTAGTATTGGCCAGGAATGGGGAAGCAGTCGTGGTGGATGTCACTATTCCATTTGATAACCGGAGCACTGCCTTCCAAGCTGCCAGGGAGGAGAAGATAGCTAAATAGTCTCCTCTCAAAGACTCTTTGGCAAGAAGGTTCACGAAAGTTACTATCAAGGCTATCATCGTTGGATCCTTAGGTTCCTGGGATACGGCTAACGACAAATTCTTGAAGAAAATGTGCTCACGTAGATATCTTGCTCTTTTTAAAAAACTTTGCGTGAGTGATACCATCAAGCACTCACGCGATATCTATGTTGAGCACATTACAGGACAGAGGCAGTGAGGGAGAAGCGCCTCATCATCATCTTTTTCTTTCTATTATCATTTTCCATTATTCTCATTAATAGAGATATTTTCATTTAAATTCATTTTTTTTAACACAGTTCACCCATATATTTTTTTAACTTATATTTACAAATTATATTATTTTTAACATTTTATACAAAATTTTTAACACTTTCTTTAAACATTATTGTCCAAAATAAGAACAGTTTTAACATGGTTTATATAATAAAAAATAGGCAAAATACACTAAATTCGAACCATGTTATTAAATGTTTTCTGAATTATTTTAAAATAAGGTATATAAAAATTTTGCAAAATAATCTGTTCTTATCAGCTGAATTTAACATAAACAGAGCGGGTATTTATAGAGAAAAGCGGCCAATAATAAACAAGGAAACAGACGCACTTCAGCAAGAAGTTCAATGATTGGTTAGGTTGACCCACCATTGAATTAGCTGAGAGTCGTTGATTGGCCCTTTATCAGAATTAAGTAACTTATTGCTGTTTGTAGATTGAATCGCCATACTCTCAAAGGCATCCAGGAATCGGTTCTTATTTATTGATTTTAAAAGGTTAACATGTTCCAAGGAAATGCCGTGTCCTGTGTCCAGTGAGTGCTTGGCGACGGCGGAGAGATGGCTTCTGCCGAACTTCCTATGGTTCAGATGCTCTTTAAACCGGGTCAAAACGCTGCGAGAAGTCTGTCCTTGATAAACCTTCGGGCATTGAGGGCATTTGACTTTTGGAGAGGGGGAACCTTGTCTTTGGGGTTGCCCAATAAAAACCTTGCTTGATTTGGGTTGCTGAAACAAAGGGAAATATTATGAGCTTTGAAAAGTGTCTTGAGACCTTTGACAAGCTGTCGATAATATGATACGGAGATAGTCATATGATTATCTTTAGTTTTTGGAAGTGTAGTAATGTCCCTGATAAATTTAATAAATTTTCTTTTCTTAAGAAGGTTTGTCACAGTCATGGGATCATAGCCATTCCCCGTGGCAATTTTCTTAATTATGGAGATTTCTTTCTTGAAAGCAGCATTACTTAAGGGAAGATTTAAGGCGCGGTTTAGCATTGACGTAAACGCGGAAATATTCTGACTCCATGGGTGGCTGGAGTCAGACAGGATAAAATTCAATTTGTTCGAAGGTTTTCGGTATACGTCGAAGGATAGAAAACCTTGATTCCGCAAAACTAAAGTATTCCAAAGACCCCCATTTAAGTTTTATTTCCCTATGGTCAAAATTAAAAGGCTGTGCATGGAAATAGGTTTCCTTAATTATAAGTTAGCCATTACTCAGGCCCAGGCTTATTCTCTTCATTTAAAATTAAGGAATGGCATGAAGAAAAAGGACTGGGACGATTTTCTGTTGAGTATGAATTGGGTTAATCAGCGTAAAATTGAGCAAAAAAGCAAAAAATTATCAGATAAATTTAAGCTTATTCTCGGAAATCAAACTCCGCCCACTTACAAAAATTCTGTAAAACCCCGTAAAGACAACGTAATTAATCAAACCAACATGCAGTTCAATAATGCAGAAATGGAATTCTTATCTAAAGGTTTAAAATTCGCGTTCAACAATAAATTCAATGACACTTATAGAGGGTGAAATAGAGGGTGGGATTAAGTACTTACCAAAACCCAACAAAAAAGTTATCAGAGAACAATGTAAAAAGTCCTCTCTAACAATTACGATAATTATATTACTTCTACTGCTGATAAAAAATATTCTAATATTGTCAAATCCCTTAAGAACAAGGATTGCTTTTATTTAAAAAGCGATAAGGGGAATAGTACAGTCATTTTAGAAAAAGGAGAATATTTTAGAACGTTAGTTTCCAAAGATTATTAATAATGAGCATAAAATGATGATGCCATGACAAAACATTAATAACACAGCATCTATTGATGAGGCAAAAGAGTCACGCATTTCTCCCTTGAGCTCCCTATCAAACGTCCAGATGACTGGCAAAAATTTATGTATCTGGAAAGGAAAGAGAAAGAACGAGTATTGGTCAAAGAAACTCTGCAACTAAAACAGAAAAAGCTATACGGGCATTTGAAACATCTGAACAATAGGAGTTTCGGACAGAGCAACAGGGTATAAGAGCTTCTACGTCAAGGGCAAGAAAAACATGAGTCTAAAGTATCTGGTGATGCTCTGCAATGGTGAGGCAAGTCAAGAAGAGTTTAGATAAAGTCCCGGTATATCACCTAGAATTCCTGTTTTTTGTATTTTTCTTAGAATGGATAGCCCCTTTGTCACGGTCCGTTTCTAGGCGCTACAAGACAAGATACGTCTATAATACCGATACGGCCGTGACGTCAAAGAAGAATGCTCAGGCTCTCGAGAGAGGAGTAAAGATCGCCGACGCGAGAGAGAGAGGAGCGATCAACTCAGCAAGACGAAATGGGAATGCCCGGACGGGGAAACGGAAAGACGTAGCGGAAGCAAAAGTTAAGATTATGGTTCCAGCTTCCAAACCAGGGGAAAATGATACGTGCTCCGTAAATTATGAGGTGTGTCCCGAGTTTGCTAGTGGAAATGTACAAAACGATAGCCAGGCTTGAATTATGAGCATAAGCAAGGAAGGAGAATTGCCGACGGAAATTTCTCAGTTCCAGCCTGCAGATGCTTATCTCTCCATTACGAAGATTTAGTGTTCTTTCATATTGCCAGTAGCGGAAACAGCGTTTGCCGAACGACGGATGAAAGGATTTCATTCACGACTGCGGATTATCACGGCATATTTTCTTTCGGTTTCCGTGGATTCCTAAATGACGATTTGGGTTACCTCGTCGGACTTAATTCTCCATAATGTCGTTTGGATTCTCAGAAATATCTGCGGACTTGGTAATTATGTAGATAACGGCCTCCACCCCAATTCGCGTTTTTTCCTACCTTGCGTTGTGTTTTAACATACATCTTGGATTGCTTAGTGATTTTGAGGGGGTGGACGAAAAATTCCGTTTTTATTTACGGTGGGAATGGCTTTTTTTTTTCACTCGAAAGCGATCTCCGCTAACTTTAATGGCGCCGACTTCCGTCTTCCTAGGGTGCCTGGATAAACCAGCGGCTATTCCTCGAATTCCTCCGACCAATCAGAAGCGTCAAAAGGGAAAAAAGGTTTCAGTTTCAGATTTCCAATTTCAGAAATTACTTTGGTCTCTCCGTCGACGAGCCAACATGGCGGATTCGCTTCGCAGTGTAGAGAAATGCCATGTGTTAAGCACTTTTATATTCGCATCGAGCAGCTAATATAAGATAGGATGAATATTATGAATGACGCCGAGAATTTGCAAATCAAGAAACGCCACATTTCCTTTAAATTAAGTAATGCGTATCGATGCCTCCACCCCCCTCCCCCAGGCATATTTACTCATTCTGCTCTGCTCGCATCGTTCTAGATTGGCTCTTTTGCAGTTTATTTCATGGAATCTTATCGCAGATTTTACAATTAATGCTACAAACTTGGAAAAATTACAATTTATTACAATTAATAAAACTGCTGTAATAATACCGGCTTCGAAGTATTAATAATAAATAAACATAATCAATGTTCATAATAATAATAATAATAATGAAGTATAAAACCAATACGTGAGGATAATATTAGCTATAAAGCCGTATAGCTAATCAGATAATGAATGAAATCTAAAATATAATTAGGAATTGTCTTTGATGATGTGGTGCGATATCTGGTGCATTAAAAATCTTGAAAAAAATAAAAAGCTTCTTTTTATTTACGTAGTGCAAGAAAACAAGTGTTAAAAATCGAAAACAAATTTCCATTACACCTAGGACGAAAATAAAGATTACACTAAAGTGCAAAGCTGAATTAAACAAGATAAAAATACTAATAATTAGACAAATCACACTGAAAGGGAAATTCATTTTAGTAAAATTATTTTATTAAATTACGTAATCTTGTAAATTCGTAATTGAATTAATTTTTTCTCTTTTATTCTGGTTCTTGAAAGTTTCAATTAAAAAAAAATCAATCTAGCCAGATTACGCTAGGGCAGAAACTGATTAATATTAGCAATACTAAATGACAAAAACTCATTTTCTCTAGCATTAGCAGTTGTTTACACAAGAGATGTAAGAGATTACATTTTTTAAACATCGATGTTATTGTTACGATGAATCTATGTTTTTCCTTCCGATGTTACCGAAATAACTTCACTGACTCCGCCACTAGCAATTGAAATTATCAAGGAAAAATTGAAACTATATTCATTTAACGTTGTTTTTGCAACTGAATATTCTACTGAAAATACTACTACAGAAAAACGTCGATGTTTTGATTCGATGTTGCATCCCTATATGCTTATAGTTTAAACATTTCACTCAGGTCATCAGAAAATACATTATGAATCGCTGTTCATCTTACATCATGGCCTTCGAGATATTAGTTCTCTGCAAAGATAGACAAAAGAGGGCGCAACACGTACGTTTGTTTCTGATTGGTGGGAGGAATTCGAGGATTAGCTGCTAGTCTGGATTAGGGCAAAGTAGATAAAAGGATCCTTTTATCTACTTTGCCCTAGTCTGGATAAGTGCGGAGCAGGGTCACAGATTACCGAGTAGACAGATATGACATTAGAGGGTGTGAGCGGTTGCGCTTGGCATGCAGCGATCCTGATGAAAAAGAGGGGAACTAGGTTTCCCTATCATGGAAATTCCATAGGAACTACGTTTCGTCTGCTTTCCCGTTGTTTTTTTTTTTTTTTTGGTTTTTTTTTTGTGAAAATTTTTACATTTTTCGCTTGCACAATTTCTCAATAGTTTTAAATAAAGTATATTTTTTTTCAATATAACATATTTTCTCTACATTTTTTCTGATTTAAATTGAAAAACAACTTCCAAAAAAACTAAATTTGAAGCAGTTAGTTTTATTGATAAAAGATTTATTCACATAATGTTTGATAATTATAAATCTTATTTACATTTTACTTGGTAAATCTTAAAAAATTAATAATAAAAAAGATTATTATTATTATTATTATTATTATTATTATTGTAATATTATAAAAAAGCAATTGTTTCATATTTTAATATAAAATCAATAAAAAATTATTTAATTTTTTTTTGTTACAAAAAATTCTTATTGCTCAACTGCATTTGTAAATATTGGTATATACTTACCATAATTAAAATACTGTTAATCTTTTTTTAACATTTTAATTTGAATAATAATTTAATTTTACCTGAAACTCGCATAAATGTGTTATTGGCTTTATATAAAATTAAGAAACTAGTGCTATAATATTATTCAAAAATAATTCAACAAAAATTTATGTTAATAAACACTTATTAAAAGAAAATGACTTTAAAAATTTGGTGTAAAAATAATCTAATTTCAACAGAGATTTCTACTCTCTACTTGAGAGCAATTGCAGACAAAATTTTTGTATATCTATCTTCATCCGTTCTTGCTACAGAAATATTTCTGTAGTAATAAAAAGATTGTTTATAGTTTTACATGTTTACCTAAAAATATTTCAATTTTATCTGAAACTTCCATAGATTTTTCTTTCAGATTTTCTTTACTCACTGCTTATAAATAACATCTTCTATAGTAGACTTGTGAAGTGAATACTCTGGCAAGAAGAGAGAGCTCCTTCCGCAACGTAACGGGGAATGCTCTTTACCCGACTTGAGTATTTTATCGATGAAATATGAATGAAATGTGAATGAAATAATAAGTCAAGATTGATTTTGGAACTCAAATATACTGTTTTTCCATTGCAGAGTACACAGTGTCAAGTAATTCCCCTCTTTTTCACTTGGGGGCGCGACCGTCAAAGCGCAACCAATCATCCCATGTTAAAAAAGGCTTATGTCGCATCTGTCTACTCGGTAATCTGTGGTAGGGTGGTGACAGCTCGGCCAAAACGGCCAAGTTTTGCCAAAACATCGAGAGCAGGGTGGAAATTGCAACAGATTACCAAGTGGTGAATAAGCCAATTCAGACTGTTGGGATTGCAAAACACACAGGCAGAAACGATCATATACATGCACTGCCGCCCAAAAAGAGGTTTTCATTATCGTCGCAAGTGTACATCTAATATAAGATTACGTGGACAAGGAATTATTTAGGCTAGCTGCGCCATACTTGGAGAGGTCAATCCATTAGGAGAATTTAAAAATTTTTTTTCGAATTTTCATCATGAATTTTTACTGTATTAATTCTAAGCGTTTTTATGTTTTCCTTTTTCCTGTACTTTAACATTCAGATATTACAAAATTAAATAATAAAAAAAAGTCCGAGCAACCCAGGGAATATCACCTAGCTTATTTGGTAGCACAGCAGATCCAAACAATTCCTAAAATATCCCCGATACATTTTCGCTATAATCTGTGTAAACAGGATTGTTTTGGAAACGTCTAGACGCGACAGCAGCTTCCCTTCCTCTTCCAGTGGGTTGGGTATATAAGGATGCCGGTCAGTCTCAGGTGATGACGCGATGTTGAACGTTCGTTTGCAATAATTATTCACAATGAGCATAAAGTAATGATGCGATGACAGGGCATAGATAAGACTGTGTCTATAAAGGAGTCTAAGCACGTGTCTCCCTTGAGCTCCCTAACAAACGTCCAGACGACTGACAAAAATTTGTATTTGAAAAGGAAAGAGAAAGAACGAGTACAAGAGGGTTGATTCAGATAAAATGAGACGACTTTGCAGTTCTGTTACGATGGTGTAATACCATGGCGCTACCATCGGTTGTGTTCGATGTGAGAGCCACGTTGTTGGACTATCGCCCGGCACCGTAATTTCCACTGAAGTAGGCTGAGTTTGAGGGACTCCATGGGAAGTTCGTTCCACACCTGCTGACACACTTTGCATTCGTTCCGAGCCGTCGTTTCAGGAGACCAAAACCACAGAAATCCATCGGTGATGCGTCAGGAGATTTTACAGGCACATGAGAGAAGGGAATAACTCGTATGCCTGTCTCCTGTTCCATCTTCCTGTAGTAAGCCACAGATGACTTGGCAGTATTCAGTTGTGTTCAGTCACTCAGTTGTGTGACCGCGCGCTTTATGACGTCGCTCCAGCCCAAGATTGTCATGAATTATTCTGGAGACTGTTGCCTGTGAAATACCTTTCCTTTGGGCTAGACATCTCTGTGTGGGAGGATTTTCTTTCAGCACTTCAGACCGGATTTCTCGCACCACCTGAGCTGGGCGTGTTGGCTGGGGCTTGTTTCTGGTCTGCTTCTCTGCTCGTCCACGTTCATTAGATGGTCGCAATTTGTTCTTTTTGATTATTCAACCCACAGTAGCTTTGGATACCACAATATCATTTCGTTTGCATAATTCCACAATGCACGAAAGACTGAGGTTAGCGTTGGAAAGGCCAAACATATACCCTTCCCAAAAATCTGTGATTTTGGGAGCCATGTTTCAGCACGAAATTTCCCAAATAATAGCAACAAAAAGTGTATACAAATGAATAGTGGACGAGTCATGCAAATCACATTCCGTCAAGTTCATACGCGGCGTTTAAAGTCGTCTCATTTTATCTGAATCAACCCTCCGTATTTATCAAAGAAACGATGTAACTAAAAGACAAAAAACTATCCGAGCGTTGCTAATATCTGAACAACGGGAGCTTCCTCTAAAGCAGGAGGGTATAAGAGCTTCTACGTCAAGGATGAGGGAAACTTTGAAAGAAAGATGGGTCTAAAGTATCCAGTGATGCTCCCCGATAGTGAAAATCTTTTCAAATGATCAGTAACTAGAGATTGGAGAGTTAGCAGTCTATTGGTTGGTGTGGTTGGTTTATTAGAACTTTTGGTGTCGACTACTAAGGTCATTTTGCACCTTTAACATAAGTTATATCTGTACGCAGCCCGGGACAAACACAAACATCCATGCCCACGGCGGGATTCGAACTCACCACTAGGCGGACTCGAGAACTAGAAAGCCTACGCCCTAGCCCTCTCGGCCACCTGACCGGCAGCAGTCCGTTGAGAAAGCAGTCCCTTCGCTCTGGCGACATTTAACGACAATCGATAACAAAGCCCAAATCAACACGAATCTTCAAATCAACAACCACCTAAACAGCGGGAGCTTCTTCTACAGCAGCAAATTGTAGAATTACTAAAAAACCAAATTGAGATAAGTTAATTCTTGAGTTTGTTCTGTTTACCTACAACTGTAATTATCCCAGGCAACGCCGGGTGACTCTGCTAGTCTATATACAACTCCTGGACAAAAATATGTATTAGAGACAAGCTTTTCATACTAAACGAAAGCTACATCATCATAAATGGTTGGTTGGTTGGTTGGTTGGTTGGTTAAAAGTTTAGGGCGTCGGCTGCTATGGGCGCCCGACAGAAAGTTTTAAAAACCCACAGTTTATGGGCCAAAAGTTTAAAAAATCAGATGAAAAAAAATCATAAAAACGTGAATGACAAAGATGGAAAAAACAATAAAAATTATGAATATGAGATTTTAAAATCACTAATAAATTTAAAAACAGACATTTTTCCCCAGGATTCTCCCGTAATAAGAAATATTAATATAGGGCTGTGTAAATCATTAGTGTGTAAAGGCCACTAACTGACTATAAAATACATGATTAAAATCTATTTTCTTATGAGTTGTCCCCTAATAAAAACTGATGAATATGATTACTGTGTAAATGACACTAAATGAAACATATACTTAATGATCAAATATATACAATGCAAAAGCAATAAAAAGATGACTATATGAATTTAAAAATTATGGAGTTGTTCCCCAACAAAAACTCTAAGGAATGATTCAGCCCTAATGACCGTCGTAGCTTAGTGTGTAAAGGGCACTGGGTTAGAATATGCTTAATAGTCAGCATTGCTCCACAAGAACACAATGGAGCTAGTTCTTTTTTTAATAAATGGATGTGAGTAAGACGGCTGTGACCAATCCTAAGCCGAGTAAGAACGACATCTTCTCGCCTGTTTGTTAGACAAGGCAATGACCACGGTGTGATGGCATGCTTTATTTCAAATAATTTATTAGCAGGGTTCATAGGCCAAGAATCCTGCCAAGAAGGTCTGAGTTTTTTGGAAATCACCGGGTACAAATGCTCGGGGATTGAAAGCAATTCAGAGATCGGTAACTGAGTAATCGCGTGTTTTGCCGCCTTATCGACCCGTTCATTTTGCAGGATACCCATGTGACTAGGGATCCAGACAAAATGAATACTGGTACCTTGTGAATCCGGGTAATGAAGATATTCCTGAATTCTTTGAACAAAAGGGTTTTCAGAATTAAATGATTCCAAAGATTGCAAAGCGCTCAGTGAATCAGTGAATATCCAGATGTTGGAATTTGGATAATTAAAAGCGAACTCTAACGCTTTGGCTGTCGCTACCAATTCCGCTGAGAAGATGGAGAACTGGTTTGGCAAATGATAGGAAAATACAATGTTATCTATAAGGAACGCACAGCCAACTCCGTCCTCTGATTTGGACCCATCTGTATATATGTGGAAGCCTTCAGGAAGGATTTCTAAAAAAACCTTAAAGAGTGCGTTAATTTCAGCTTCCATAAAATTTGATTTTTCCCGACAAATAAGTTGTAATTTACATCTGGTTGGGGGAGGATCCACTGAGGGACATCTCTGACCTCTCGGCTATACATGGCTGGAAATGAGAGGTTCAGACTCTCCAGAAGATTCTGGAACCAATTGTTGATGCTTCTAAAAGAGTGATGAGGAGGAATACTAGGTTTATTAAATAAACAGGCAAAAGCTGGATGCTGACTTTCACCATATATGCGAAGAGCATATTTGAGGAGTAGTTTGGCTCTTCTAAACCATAATGGGGTTTCAGAAGCCTCCACATAAAGGCTCTCTACCGGACTTGTACGGAAAGCTCCTGTGGCAATTCTTATGCCTAGGTTATGGACGGAATCTAACAGCTTCAAAGTACTCTTTGAAGCTGAGGCATAAACAATGATTCCATAGTCTAATTTAGATCTAACTGGGGAGCCGTATAAAAACAAGAGCATCTTCCTATCAGGGCCCCATTTGGTAGCGGAAATAGAGCGCAAAACATTCATGGCTTGTAAGCATCTCGCTTTTAGATTACGACGATGTGGGAGCCATGATAGTTCCCTATCAAAGGTCAGACCCAAGAATTTATGGGAGTCCACCACTGAGATAGGAGATCCATATCGTGTAAGGTTCGGGTTTGGATGGAGACCTCTCAAATAGCAAAAGTGGACGGCCCTTGTTTTTTTGGGGTGAAAATTTAAAGCCTACTTCGTTGCTCTAGGTAACAAGCTTGTTGATGGCTAGTTGCAGTTGACGCACAATGAAGAACATTGAGGACCCTCGACAGTTAAGTGGCGATGTCGTCAACATACAGGGAATAGTTCACAGTGGATGGAAGTTGTGAACAAGCCTCATTAATAGCAATGAGGAACAGGAAGGGACTCTGCACACTTCCCTGTGGGACACCTTTATCCTGCGTAAAAGGGTACGAGAGCGTTGACTCAACGCGAACTCGGAAGATTCTATTCGCCATAAAATTACACAAAAAAGAGTGAAGACGTCCTGTAAGGCCGTATTTCTGCAAAAGTATTGCTATTCCATGTCTCCAAGTTGTATCGTAGGCTTTTTCCAGATCAAAGAACACCCCTACTCTCAGTGCGAAATGAATCTCATGCTCCAACCGAAGAAGGTGATCAACAGTTGAGCGAGATTTGCGGAAACCGTACTGAAATCTGGACAACAAGTGTTTTTTTTCCAGATACCACAAAAGTCGGACAGAGACCATCCTTTCCAAGACTTTGCACATGCAGCTAGTTAGTGCTATTGGTCGATAGTTTGAAGGACAAGAGTTGTCTTTATTTGGTTTTGGAATAGCAATAACAATTGCCTCTCTCCATATTGTTGGAATCTCTCCTATAGACCAGATGTAATTATACTAGGGCGGACTGCGACTCGCGAATCGCTTTCTTGACCAATAATTTAGAGCGAACCGTTATTGATTGTTAAGAAAATGACTAACTAAATTCTTTAAATTGATATTAATTTTTATTGTTGAAACAATTTCATTTTAAACTGCGTAATTTGGCAAGTTCTTCACGCCTAACCTTCCATGATGCATGGTTGTTGATATTAATCAACCGCGGCTTTGCAAATGCCGGTTCGATCAATAAACCGTTGATGGTCTTCACTCGTGAAAATGCCACGTACGATAAGCCAAGTCCAAATTCTGAATCACCAATGTCTATGACTGCTTTATCAACAGTGATTCCTTGTGCTTTGTGTCTGGTGATTGCATAGGCTAACTTAAGCGGAAATTGCTTACGCGTACAAGATACTCCTCCTTTTTTGAAGCCAACGGCGATCGGTAAAATGGGAACTGCTTCATTGGTTAATGTTGGTCCAGTATAGGTTGCGAATTTGACGAGAATGCACATCGGCAGTTCATTCAAGTGGTTGCGAGTTTCAGTTGGCGAGTAGACAATGTCGACAACCACACCAAAAAGACATTGTGATTACGCTGTGATTACAGCACTTAGAAATACAATATATACCTCAAAATGTAGATTCAATATTCAAGAATGCAATGAAATCGAAAAAATATCGTTAAAAGTTCTAAGAACTTCGAAATTTGGCCTTAAAAATCGAATGTGCAGAGCAAAATTTGCGAAGGGCTTCGCCGTATTTTGTATGTCAAAAATTCTATTTGCACGCGCAATGTTTGTTTACGTTTTTCTCAATGCATTCCTATGGGAACAATTGAAGGGTGATTATTCCTCGATGGTAGGTCGGATTTGAAAAATTTTTTTTTCTTGACCATCACCATGGTCATGCGCATGCACGTGCAAATTTTCATTGTTGTGACTATTACGTGTCAAAAGTTTTATGCGGTCATCGAATTACACTTGTCGACTGTTAACAGAGCTTCGCTTACGCTTCGCTCTAAAAAAACAGGTGATAAAAGTTCTAAGAACTCGATAAAATGGTCTCAAAAATCGATGGTGCAGAAAAAAATTTGCGAAGGGCTTCGCCATATTTTCTATGTTGAAAAATCTATTAGCGCGTGCAATTGTTTGTTTGCATTTTTTTCAATGCATTTCAATGGGAACAGCTAAATGGTGATTATTCCTCGATGGCTGAACCGATTTTTAAAATTTTTATTTAGTGACCATCAGGATGGTCATGTCCAGCTGTGTGCAAAATTTCATTTGTCTATGTTTTCTGGTTCAAAAGTTTTATGCGCACAAAGAATTTTGATTTTCGCCTGATAACAGAGCTTCGCTAACGCTTCGCTCTAATAACGAGAGAAGGTGGCCATAAGCTTCCTGCGTCAGATGTTGCAGGAAAGAGTATAACATTCCATCTGGACCTGGAGCAGAATCTCTGGAGTAACGGAGGGCATAATGTAGTTCCGTAAAGTAAACTCATCATAAATGGCGAATAACCAACACCAGATAAAATAAATCAGCATGCATTTATTAAATTAAATCAATATCCGCAAAATGAGGCCAATGTTATAGACCTGTGAGTTGGCCCCCCCCCCCCTAACCTGTCCGTTTAGAAGATATACTTAACCTTACCGTCCGTTTAGAAGAAGGAAGTCGATCTCGCGCTCAGACGCATCCCCAAGAAATACTGGAAGTTTGCTGCCAGAAAGAGAAGATAGCAGCAAACATTTGTCAACGTTTAATCAGGCCAGTGACATTGATATTGCCATATCTGAACTGTCATTAAATGCTAAAAATAGTGAAAAAGCAAAAGAGACTTTGGCAAATATAAATTACCCAACTAGTTCCTACGGACAATTATCTGAATTTTTAAAGGAAGCCCCATCCCCTTTGACGAAGGAAATTCAAGCACTATGCAAGTCGCTTCATTGATGAGAGATGATACCGATGTCCAGGACCCCCAAGGAGTGATGACAATTCGGAGCTCTTCACTCACTATTCCAGATATCGCCAGTGATACTCGACTCAGCTTCATCGAACCTCAACGGTGCAGTCAGCCCATCGGTTCGCTACGGTCACAAGGTGTACGGAATTCGATCGCCACACATCGCTATCTGCATTCTCAACTTACCTGGAGGATAGCGTTAGCCAGCGTCGCAGTGGCATCTCGTTTTGCCGAGCCGGTAGCTTAGCGTTTTGGAATTAACTGTTTTATTTGAATTGTACTCGTATCTAATTAAGAAGTCTTCTTTATTTGCCAAAATTCAGATTGATTAATTATTAATACTTACCTTCTTTCGTATTTAATTTAGTCTTCCCCTCCTGCCTAATAAACCTACGGAGGTCGCCGTGTTCTACTACGGCTGCCGATTTCGACTATTCAAGCTCACGTGTGTTTGTCCCACCGGACGAGAAAGATTCGGACCTCGACGACTCGATACCCACGTCGCCCAGGCCCTTTCACGCCTATTACGCCGACTACATGAACTCCGAGTTTAATGAGCTCTATCGCAATTTTGAAGTGTATCAATTTTTCCACTGTGCAAAATTTTCTAAGTTGTATAAACTTAACTTCATGATTATATTTGAAAATTTTTTAAAGAATAATTATCTTTATTTATATCAAGATAAACTTTTATATATTAAAGTTTATTATGTGGAATAGTGGTTTTGGAGTTATTTTTCTTTCTATAGTTGTGTCCACAGTTTTTGGCTTGATTCCATTATATCAAGATATTTTTCAGTTTGATTAAATTATTGAATGATCAAATTTGTCTCCTGTCCTTTCTCTCTCTCTGATCACGTGGATTGCAACTTTGTGTCAAATCTTCAGAAGAAAAGAATTGACGGAAAAATAGAGTCCGAGGGTTTGGCATGCGAAAGGAATGAAACAAGAATTGTAAGAAGAAAAACCACCCCTGGCTGCAGTGGACCCGCGCCAGATAGAGAGAATCCAAGGAAGAAAGGCAATTGGCGGAACAACTGCGCAAGTGCGGCCCAGAATCCTCCGAAGGAGAATAAAAGGAGGAAGCAGAGATAGAAAAAGCAGTTAGCCCGAGACCCTCAACCGATGACAGTTAACAGGATAGATGATGGCCATGAGGATACGACTTTGCCGAGCCACTGCAAGAGACTAGATCGACCTAAGAAAACTTGGAAGCTACGGGCAAGTAAAAATCATCTTACTCCCTTTAAGACTAATGAATATGGCTATTCCAAAGGATACTCGCCGCATCGTGAAAGGTGGATCGCCTGGCCAATCTCACTTATTCGAGGGAAATTCATCGGAGCTCGCAGAATATGAGGTGCTCTCTCCCCAAAACGCTAACGCAGCAGCCGCCCACCGGAGTCGAAAACCGGAGAAGGCAGAAGGTCCCTCATGCCCGAAATATCCCACCATGAAACGATTTGACGAGTGGAACCGGGCCAAAGAATAAGGACTATAGACTTAGACGCAATTGTTCAAGATTTAATTCGACTGGCATCAATTCGCCCAATGAGCAAGATTCAATAATAGTGAGCCTCTTGGAGAACCCCCTGGACGCCGACCCGAATCCGACCACGGAGCCGGTATTGAACCCGAATTCTTCAGCTCCAGCGTAAGGGACGTAGCCGACCCATTCGACAAGAATTATGTCGGAGTTACGGATTCGATCCCTTTGCCCTGTCGGACCCCAGCCTCAACACATCGCCTGCGTACCACGAGTATCTTCGCGGACAGCACTAATCTTCTCCCGTGGGAGGAGGACTCCTTCGAAGTGACGTTCTCTATAGCCAAGATAGCCGGTATTCTCGCGGGGCGCCCTGCTGAATGTCCGCGCTTGGACTCGAAGCCATCTTCTAAGGGTATTGCTAGAACTATTAAGATACCGAACTTGATAATTCACGTTAAGCCATTGATTTGTGTTCATCTATTGATTGTGGTAGTCTGTTGTCTAATATATTCATTCTATTTCTCACAGTGCCCCTTGTATGGTCGACAAACCCACCCAGATCGCCGCCTTCTAGTGTAGCGATGACGCGTGAAGGAATTAGGGCGTCGGCTGCTATGGCCATTTTGCGCCCAACAAGAAGTTTAAAAACCCCCATTTTATGGGACAAAAGTTTAAAAAATCATATGAAAAAGAATTCATAAAATCGTGAATTACGACGGATCACATCTTTGCTCTAAGGCAAATCTTTGAGAAATCCTGGGAGTATGCAAAAGAGGTCTATGCTTGCTTTGTGGACCTCGAAAAAGCATATGACAGAGTTCCTCGGGAGAAGCTCTGGCAAGTGTTACAAGAGTATGGAGTGGATGGGCAATTACTGGTTGCTATCATGTCTCTGTACGAAAGCTCTGAGATGTGTGTCCGGATAAATGGCATTAAGTCAAGACCGTTCACCGTGGGTGTTGGACTCCGCCAAGGGTGCGTACTTCGCCCCTCTTGTTCATTATCTTTATGGACTGGATAGACAGGGGCAGCCGAGGCGATGAGCGTATTTGTGTGGGCGACTGACTGGTGGAGAGGTTGATCTTTGCTGACGACCTTGTCCTCCTTGGGTCTTCTCGCACGAACTTTCAGCATGCACTAGACCCGCTTGCAGCCAAATGTGAAGAAGCTGGGATGAAGATCAGTGTGGCTAAAACCGATGAGGTTCTGGTCCTTTCAAGACAGCCTGCTCAGTGCACTCTCCATGTTAGGGGAGCCTCATTGAGACAGGTGGAGAAATTCAAGTATTTGGGATTGCATTCACGAGTGATGGACAGCAGGAGAAAAAATTAGATGCTCGGATCGGTGCAGGAAGCTGTGTCAGACGTGAACTGTGGCGATCCGTGGTAACGAAACGCGAGCTGGGTGACAAAGCCAAGCTCTCCGTCTTCAAATCTATCTTTGTCCCCATTCTCACCTATGGTCATGAGGCTTGGGTAATGACCGAAAGAGTGCGATCGCGGGTACAAGCGGCCGAAATGAGATTTCTGAGAGGTGTGGCAGATGTTACCCTACTAGACAGAGTGCACAGCAGCACAATAAGGGAATCTTTAGGTGTTGAGCCGCTACTTCTCCGCATTGAGAGATCTCAGTTGCGCTGGTATGGCCACGTGATACGGAAGCCGCAAACTGGTCTTTTTAGGCAATTGTTATTTTCCAAGCCGGTGGGTAAGAGACCAACGGGTCGGCCTAGAAGCAGGGGCTAGACTACATGGAGAATCTGGGTTCGAGTCGCTTGGATATTACCAGGGAGAACATGCGCCTGATGGCGGAAGATCGCGATCGCTGGAGATCCTCCATAGGGCTGCTGCCCCCGCGACCCTAACGGATAAGCGGGTTTGAAAAGTAAGTAAGTAAGTAAGTAAGTAAAAAAAAATAAAAAAATAAATTGGTATGGCGGAATGGTACATTCGCACAGGCCTACCACGAGATTATGATACGGAATCAAAAAAATTACGGAGCTGTGTTGGGACACGGCCGCTAGTTAAATCATAGAATACGTCTTGAGGCCACATGGCGAATAAGAAAAAAAAATTGTGCAACACAATTTAAAAAAATTAATTTCTGATATAAAATGTGCACACAAAAATGTACTTGCAATTCATCATAAATTGTTCACCAAACCTTTATGGCATTCCCAACTCACAAATCACTGGTCAATGATAAGAGGAGTATGTTAGAAATGGCAACAGACAAAAACCAATATTTTGCGCAAACATCAAATTTATAGTATTGCCAACCAATGTAATAGGAGATTCGATGGGTTTGTAATCTAAATTAAAATGTTTTTATATAAAGCTAAGAGCGTATAAATTTAACGTAGCGTATACATTGATAATGCTAACTGTCATAATTGCAATATTAGCATCCACCTCCATACTGTGATTGCCTGGTCTAGTTGTTGGTGAATATTTCATTATCGCACTGAACAACAACATTTCCATATCAGATATCGACACTTTAGGATGAATATACACTGAGTGGCCAGATTATTATGACCACCCCATCAGTACTTCGTTGGGCCACCTTCTGCCTTCAACACTGCGGCGATTCGCATTTACTCCACGAGATGTTGAAAGGTGATGCAAAGAATCTGACACCATGAATGCTGTTGTCTTGTACTTTCTGGCAACAGTCCGCTTCAAACCCCTTCAGTCTCTACCAGTAAGCTTCGACTTTCGGGCAATGTTGTGCTTGGCAGATGATGTCTTTCCCTGCTTCTTATAGGCTATCATAACAGTCTTTGCCTGATGAATAACACGTGAAATTTGTTGTTTTGGAACCACCTGTCTGATGGCTCTTTCAACTTTCTCTCACAAATGCTGAATTGGATTGAGATTTGGTCATTATGGGTGCCACCTAAGCCAGGTTCGTCGTCGTTCGTGGCGATCGCAACAATCTTGCCTTACTATCATTTTCACTTGTCGAATCAACATAGGGGTTAAAGCATACATTCAGCAGCAAAAAAAATTTTTTTGCAGCAAACAACGCACAGGAATTGTTTGTTTTTGAAACTATTCCTGCAAAATAAGAGTAGCGTGGCATGCCGCATTGTCACGTTGGAAGAATCCATCTCCATTGCGATACACCATCAACATGATTGCATGAACTTGATCAGCAAAGATATTTAGGTATGTTCTTATATTCAGACGTTTTTTTACACAAATTAAAGGACCCATATTATGCCAGGAAAGAATGCCCCAAACCATGACTACTCCCACGAGCTTGAACGATTGTACTCATGCATGTGGGGTCCATGCTTTCATGCAGTTTCCGTCAACTTCTCATTCTGTTATCTGCATGATGCCACTGAAAACGTGATTCATCAGACCACTTGACTTTATTCCGATGCTCACCTGTCCAATCCTTGTGTTCCTGTGCGAATTGTTGACGTTTTATCTAGTGTGTTCGAACTGGACTTCGGCTCCCATATTCCATACTATGCAGTGTATGGCGAACAGTGCGTTCAGAGATCATTTGAGAGGATCCCAGATAAAGATCTGCAGTAATTTGATGCGCCGTTGCCCTTCTGTTGTCTTGTACCAGTCTTGCCACTTTCCTTTCTGCCCGAACATTGATGGCCACAACTGGGACGTTCAGACCCAGTTTTCCGGCAGACAGTCCAGTCCGTAACAATTTAATAGCAGCTGCTCTTGAACATTTAACGAATGCATCCGTTTTGCTGATATTTGCTCCATGACTCCGAACGCCAACAATCATCAAATGCTGCTAATCGCGTCGTTTACCTATAATCATCTGAAACAAATCACTTCCAATGTCGTGGTAAACAACCTGCTTGCCTATTTACACTAGTCCGGCTGTTTAGCAACTTCAGCGCGAAATCATAGCTAATTTGCCTACAGACATCAGGTGGTCATAATAATCTGACCACTCAGAGTAAACACTTCCTATTATAGATCTCACTACACAATTGTAAAAAGCTTTAACAATAAAAATATAATTGATATCAGCGTCGATCAGTCGTCTATAGTTAGACCAGTCTGTCAGTATAGATTCACATTCGTTAAAGAGCTACATTTCATAAAATTGCAAAAACGCCTGATCTCCTATAACTTATAATACCATATTTTTGAATAGTTTTATATTTGTTCTACACAGCATGAAATCTTTCACACAGGACTGATGAAAGTGATGAAGCTAAGATATCACACTTCTATTACGTGGGTGCTTCAAGTCCTTCTCAAAACAAAATCTATCACAAACATTAGGCTACACGAATATCCAAATACATTGTTTATGACTATAGAAGGAAATATGAATTCCGTGTCCCAAACTGTCGCATATACAGGGTGAGGCATTTATTTTGAGACAACTGAATATCTCGGAAACTAAGCATTCTACGAAAAAATGTCCAAAATCAAAAGTGAATTATTTCGCGGGAGAAATTCATTAGTTAAAAAATTACCCCCCCCCCCTTGGGGGTAACTTTGAAATTTTAAATAGGAACCCCTATTTTAATGGTTGTTCTTGAAAGTGTTGAACTTTTAAAGTTTTGAACCCAATTTTATCGATGAAGACAAAGAGATAGAAAGTGGGTCTTACAGACATTCCTATCCTACTTTTTAATGCTCTTTAAGAATCCGAAGTCAGAATTTCAAAAATCCAAAATTTTTCAATACACACGCATTGACCCTGTCTCCATAGGACTGCTGCCCCCAAGTTTACTTGTGCACTAAAAAAATTTTGAATTTTTGAAATTCTGACTTCGGATTCTTAAATTAAAAAGTAGAATAGGAATGTCTGTAAAACCCACTGTCTCTCTCTATGTCTTCATCGATAAAATTGGGTTCAAAACTTTAAAAGTTCTACACTTTCAGGGCCTCTATCTCCTAAACGGTTGGATCGATTGAAAAAACACTGATAATAAAACATTTCTCAAATATTGTGTACAATCTGTATATAACATTAATGTACCGTTTATACTGTGTTTGAAATGAATGTTTCTGCCATTTCTTCATTTTTTTCCAAAAAAAATTAATTTCTTTAAAAAGGCTTAGCCCATTTCCATAAAAAATGGTCAATGTATAGTTTAAGAACCCCATTGTCTGAATTTCTAAAAAGAAAATAATAAAAAAATAAGAAAAAATAAAAAAAATTGACGGGGAGGGGGGTCTTGGGGGAGGGGATAACTCCCCAAATATATAGTAAATAACTCCAAAACGGCTCATCACAGCCAAACAAGTTATTTACAAAAAGAATTCGCCTTAATGAGAGGAGTATGTACTTGTCGAGTTTATTGAGTTTAGTTCACTCGTTTGAATGCTACAGCCATTTTTTAATTTTTAGAAAATAATTAATATCTCGAAAAAGGCTTACCCAATTGACATAAAATATACGCTAAGGCACAATTTAAGGAACCCTCTAAGTATGGATAATTTTGATTTGGTTCGGCTATTTGCCGTTTCAAAGGAGTTAGCTGCACAAAATTGGTCACAAAATTTTTTATTCAAAATTTCAGCATATCTTTACGAATCATGAGTTTTTAAGTCGATTTCAACAAAAAAAATTGAGTTTCTGAAACGAAAACAAAGGCCTTCACTCTTAGAGAGTGGTAGACCAATATGACTATGAGGATTTTAAAATAACTAATAAATTTAAAAACAGACATTCTTTCCCCAGGGTTCTCCCCTAATAAGAAATATAATTAGCGTAGGGCAATGAAAATTATTTGTGTGTAAAGGGCACTAAATAAAATATATTCTCAATGGTCAGATATATACAATGCAAAAGCAATAAAAAGATGGCTATATGAATTCCTTTTTAAAAAATTATAGGATTGTTCCCCAACAAAAATTCTAATGAATGATTCAGCCCTAATGAGCGTCGTAAATTAATGTGTAAAGGGCACTGGATTAAAATATGCTTAATAGTCAGCATTGCTCCACAAAAACACAATGGAACTGGTTCTTTTTATAATAAATGGATGTGAGTAAGACGGCTGTGACCAATCCTAAGCCGAGAAAGAACGACATCTTCTTGCCTGTTTATTAGACAGGGTAGTGACCACAGTGTTGATGGTACGCTTTATTTCAAATAGTTTATAGCTGGGTTAAGAGACCAAGAATCCTGCCAAGAAGATCTGAGTTTCTTGGAAATCACCGGGTACAGATGCTGGGGATTTAAAGCAATTCAGAAATTGGTAACTGACTAATAGCGTGTTTTGCCGCCTTATCGATCCGTTCATTTTGCTGGATACCCATGTGACTAGGGATCCAGACAAAATGAATTCTGGTACCTTGTGAATCCAGGTAATGAAGATAATCCTGGATTCTTTGAACAAAAGGATTTTCAGAATTTAATGATTCCAACGATTGCAAAGCGCTCAGAGAATCAGAGAATATCCAGAAGTTGGAATTTGGAAAAGTAAAAGAGAACTCTAACGCTTTGGCTATCGCTACCAATTCCGCTAAGATGGAAAACTCGTTTGGCAAATGATAAGAAAATACAATGTTATTTATAAGAAACGCACAACCAACTCTGTCCTCTGATTTGGACCCATCTGTGTATATGTGGAAGCCATCAGGAAGGGTTTCTAAAAAAACTTTAAAAAGTGCGTTAATTTCAGCTTCCATAAAATTTGATTTTTCCCAGCGATTAAGTTGTAATTTATATCTGGTTGGGGGAGAATCCACTGAGGAACATCTCTGACCTCTCGGCTATGCATGGCTGGAAATGAGAGGTTCAGGCTCTCCAGAAGATTCTGAAACAAATTGTTGATGCTTCTAAAACAATGATGGGGAGGGATTCTAGGTTTATCAAATAGACAGGTAAAAGCTGGATGCAGACTTTCATCATATATGCGAAGAGCATATTTGAGGAGGAGCTTGGCTCTTCTATACCATCCGGGGGCGGGGGGGGTTCAGAAGCATCTACATAAAGGCTCTCTACCGGAGTTGTTCGGAAACCTCCTGTGGCAATTCTTATGCCTAGGTTATGGACGGGATCTAACAGCTTCAAAGTACTTTTTGAAGCAGAGGCATAAACAATGCTTCCTTAGTCTAATTTAGACCTAACTAGAGAGTCGTTTAAAAAAAGAAGCATCTTCCTATCAGCACCCCACTTGGTAGCGGAAATCGAGCGCAAAACATTTATAGCTTGTAAGTATCTCGCTTTTAAATTACGAAGATGTGGGAGCCATGATAATTTCCTATCAAAGGTCAGACCCAAGAATTTGTGGGAGTCCACCACTGAGATAGGGAATCCATAAAGAGTAAGGTCCGGGTCTGGATGGAGACCTCTCAAAAAACAAAAGTGGACGGCCCTTGTTTTTTGGGGTGAAAATTTGAAGCCTATTTCGCTGCTCCAGGTAACAAGCTTGTTGATGGCTAGTTGCAGTTGACGCTCAATGAAGAACACTGAGGACCCTCGACAGTAAATGGCAATGTCGTAAACGTACAGGGAATAGTTCACAGTGGAAGGAAGTTGTGAACAAGCCTCATTAATAGCAATGAGGAACAGGAAGGGACTCTGCACACTTCCCTGTGGGACACCATTATCCTGCGTAAAAGGGTCTGAGAGCGTTGACTCAACGTGAACTCGAAAGGTTCTATTCGCCATGAAATTACACAGGAAAATGTCCTGTAAGGCCGTATTTCCGCAAAAGTATTGCTATTCCATGCCTCCAAGTTGTATCGTAGGCTTTTTCCAGATCGAAGAAAACCCCTACGACATGTTGTCTATGTCTCTGTGCGAAATGAATCTCATGCTCCAACCGAATAAGGTGATCCACAGTTGAGCGAGATTTGCGGAAACCGCACTGAAACCTACACAACAGGTGGATTTTTTTTTCCAGATACCACATAAGCCGGACGGAAACCATCCTTTCCAAGACTTTGCTCAGGCAGCTAGTTAGTGCAATTGGTCGATAATTTGCAGGGCAAGAGTGGTCTTTACTTGGTTTTGGCATAGCAATAAAAATTGCCTGTCTCCATGCAGATGGAATCTCTCCTAAGAACCAGATGTAGTCATACAACGAAAGAAGGTAAGCATAAACTTCCTGCGTGAGATGTTTCAGGAAAGACTGTAAAATTCCATCTGGTCCTGGTGCAGAATCTCTGGAGCAACGAAGGCCGTAATGCAGTTCCCGCAAAGTAAACAGGAAATTGTATTTTTCGAGGTTTCGAGATTTAAAATTTATGGCATGCGATTCTTCGATACGTTTTCGTTTTTGAAAGGAGGCTGAGTAATGTTTTATTTGTGAAATCTCAGCAAATGTCCTTCCGAGGATATTAACTACCTAATTCGGGTCAAAGTATGTATGGCCATTTTCAATAAGAGAAGGGCGTTTACACGGGAATAGTTTCCTATTTATTTTCCTAATCATGTTCCATATAGTTTGAAGAGGGATGTTCTTATTAATGGAAGAGATATAATCCCTCTAATAGAGTTTCTTATTCGTGGATATGGTTAGTTTACAATTGGCCCTTTTTTGTTTTTAGGTGATAAGATTCTCAAAAGTTGGTTGTACGGAAAAAATGCGGAGAGCTCTCTTACGTTCTCGGACCGCTAGGGCACATTCTTCATTCCACCATGGCAGTAAAATTTTCGTGGAAGAGGATCTACACTCAGGAATGGATTGTTCTGCCGCATGGAGGATGCGGGAAGTGAAATCCTCTACAGCCTCATCTACAAATGCAAAGGATGTTTTATTCTCAAACTGTAGATGGGATTGGAAGACCTGCCAGTCTGCTTTATCCAGTTTCCAATGTGGTAGAGAGTTGGCAAAAGTGAAAGAACTCAGGGAAATACTGATCGGGAAATGATCACTACCATGCAAATCTGGGAATATGCTCCACGCTAAATTAGGTGTGAAAGATGAAGAGGATGAGGATATAGATAAATCGATGCATGACAGAGAGCATTTGGCTGAGTGGAGGAATGTTGGCGAGCCAACGTTTAACAAATTGATGTTAAAAGAATTCAAAACTTTCTCTATCATACATCCTCTTTCAGAGAGCTTTATAGACCCCCAAATGGGGTTGTAGCTGTTAAAATCACCCAGAATTAGGAAGAGGCTTGGAAGTTCACACAGTACAGATGACAAAGATTTTTCATCCGTATATTGATCCGGAGGTAGATACAGTGAACATACCAGTTAGAGGTGAGAGTTCTTTGAATAAGATTCTAACTGCTACCGCCTGAAGGTTTGATTTTAAATGTATGGTAGTAAAAGGCAAAGATCTTTGGACTAAGATGGCAACACCACCACAGGCTTTATTTCCTGATGTATAATTCTTCCTAATAAAATTAAACCCTTTTAGGGTAGGAGACTGGGATGGCAAGAGGAACGTTTCTTGCAAAGCCAATAAGGAGAAGGAGAAGTTATTGACTAAGAGCTTGAGGTCTTCTAAGCGACAAAAGAATCCATTAGGTTCCATTGTAACAGTGCCATGATGAAGATTTTAAGATGTAGGTTTCAACTCCCGAGATAACTCCATCTCCTCAATAGGAGATACCTGTAAGTTTAAAGGGAAGTCTGGCCCTCCCCCCATAACTGGAGAATTTGGTGTAGTTTCTAGCACACGCTTTTTCGCTTTTTGGGGGAGTCAGAGGGTTTCTTTCCATCTTCCTTTCCGAAGTTTTCGGAGGAGTTCCAGGAAGTGTAATTGATTTCGAAGTCCGACTAGTGCAAGCAGATGGTTCTGTGGAGGTAGAAGTTCCACAAGAAAAGTCTGCAATACTCAAACCAGTCATTGTTCCAACTGACTTAACAGAAGGACGACTCTTAACCACTGCTGCATAGTTACGGACTTCATTTTGTACTACCTGCCTAACGTGCTTCTGGAAAAGACAAACCCCCAAGGATACGAACGTCTTAGATCTTCTTTTCCTTCCGCCAAATAGGACAGTCTCTTGAAAGGGCAAAATGGGCTCCCTTGCAGTTACAACACCGGAACTCGTTTGAACAAGCTTCCATCTCATGTCTGGGCAGGCCACACTTGCAACAAACAGCATTAAAATGACAGTTTGTTCTCGTGTGGCCGTACTTCTGACATTGGAAGCATCGCAACGGGTTGGGGATAAAGGATCTCACGTGACAGTGTATATAACCGATGTAAATGGTGTCAGGCAAAACTGTTCCCTCAAAGGTAACGATGAAGAAATTTGTAGGATGAGAAACACCATTCCTCCTTGGAGCGATCCGACGAATGTCAACAACAGATTGATCATCCAATTCGGCAATGATTTCCTCGTCCCCATTCCTTCCAGGTCCTGGCACGTGAAAACACCTTTCTTATAATTAAGGTTGCGTGGGGAAAAACCGAAACGGCTTACCCTGCAAACCTTTTTAAGGATAAAAGGGTGGTAGCTTGTTTATCCTTAGCAACCTCGATCAATAGATAGCCATTGAAAAGTCTCGTAACATGTTTAATATCCTCAACGAGGCGTTTGAGTTTTTTTGAAATTAGAAATGGGGAGATGGTCTTAAACGACTCCCCACTTGCCAATTTTATCTCCAAAAACTTCGGATCCCTTGGTGGTCTCCGGCTCGATCTCTCTTCACGGACGTTCCTTTGTTTTGGATTTACTTGCTTATTTCGTTTACCCATATTAAGTAGGAGAAATTTTCATCTCCCTCGCTCCCCACCCACCACCGAGCCCAACAAGGGGATGCACATTGGCACCAGGGATACGAGGGGGATATAGGCAGCGCCTAACCCTATGGCCGAAGCTCCAAGGAGCGACGACCAGCCGATTGATCTGGACGGACTTATCCAGACCACCCATCCTTCCGAGAAACAGGGGCCAAAATGGTGTGTTGTTCCGGAAAGCCTTCCCTCAACCACCAGGACCCCTTCCCCAGAAGTAGGGTCGCTGTGCACGGCAAACACGCAGGTGGACGTACTGGTCGTAATAGAGGCCATGTCAAAAACATGCCTCCATTGCGAGCGCCCGTCCCTTTGGGAGAGTCCACAACCGATCGGACACTTTTAGTCTGGCCTCTCTGCTAAAGCCTGTCTGGCATGGGTTACCCAATCCAGCATAGCCCTTAGCGTCACTGAGGCACTCAAGCCTCTCCACTACGACAAAGTTGTGCCCACGGAGGGGTAATATAGGGAAGGACCCGTTTTATTCCGCGAAATGCGTGATGAATAAATGGACAAAAATTTTGCTTTGTTATATTCGCTCAATATACGAGGTACACATTTTTCAGCTTGCGCAATTTACTAATTTGCTCTAAAGTTCAGAAGCAGTTATGTGATCATTGACTGTGTAGTACAATTTATTTCAAAAATTTTCTCCAGAAAAAGTGTTGTATCCCAGACCAGCAGAAATTGCTGCATTTTCCAAAACCCCTATTATTTAAAAGAAAGATCATTTTCTCAGTCCATGACATTTTCCAATCTAGCATCGTTTTCTACTTTTAACTTCGCCTGTATGCTCTCCGAAAAACTGCTAATATAGATTTCTATAAGGGTCGTACAAATAAAAACGAAAATTATTTATTTTATCCAAAATGTATCCAAGGAATTTAAAAATGCGTTAAGGCATTTATCCTACCGTGTAACAAGGCGTGTAATTCCTTTACGGAAGAAGTCTTTCGGTTGCATTTGGAACCATTCCAAAACCTTTTCCTTCATTTCATCGTCCGACTGAAACTTGCGGCCTTTCAGATGTTTTTTGTGATCCCCAAACACGTGAAAGTCACATGGGGATAAGTCAGAGCTTTTAGGTGGATGCTGCATTGCTTCACAGTTGAACATTTTGATGAGGTTTGCCGTTGCTTTCGAGGTGTGAGGACGCGCGTTGTCATGGAGAAGAAGCACTCCTTCTGTAAGAAGTCCAGGAGACGCTTGCATTTGATGGCAAACGACTACACGGGACCAACGGCTTTACTTCCCTTCCAAAGGAAGTGCGTGATCTCAGGATTTTCCCCCTGAAAAAATCCTCGTCGTCCTCGGGCATCAGAGGCGATCACGCAACCACTAAGCCACCGAGGCCGATAAGTAATGTTAAAGGAATATGAACCTACATATTTTACATGTGTTTAGGACCTAAGGTTCCTAACCCTAGTGATCAATTCCAAACCTGGATCCAAGCTTTCATGACGTAAGCTGGGGATTTGACTCCATTTTAAAAAGTCAGTATCAACTTCCAATGGGCGTACAGAGCGGGGTTTATCTTTAAGGTTTATATCTCGGATTTAATTTTTTTGTACCATCTTTGGGCTGATGCTCAGAAACTGAGTTCTTGCTTTAAGCTTTATTCACATTTCTTGCAGCCGCAGCTGTACGTTTGTCTAGTTTGAGATTATACGTATAAGAAACATACCTGAATATGTCAGTTGTCATGAGAACTTAGATCAACAAAAATTGATCGACAAGGGAATCCCTCGAACATGTATGTCACAGATTTCCACCATATTGAAAACGAAAACGAAAAAATTTGACCATACATAACCATACAAAGACTCCATTGTTAAAGCGGATAAGCTATGTGGGATTCCCTTGTCAATGGGAAACAATTTTTTTCCTTTTTTTATTAATTCTTTTTCTTTCAGTGGTGGGCGATGTTAGGAAAAACAAAAACAACATATAATTTATTTACACAGGTACATCAAGGACAGCGTCCATTTTTATCCACCATGAACAAGAAAATGGATGCTCAGCATTTCAGGGCAGAGTGACTTAAAGACTCTAGATTTGAAAAATGGTTAACCAGAAAGCAAGGAGATTGCACTAAGGTTTCTGAAAGTATTGCAAGTGCTTAATAACAGCCAAACAAAGTGACATTGAAGGGCACCTAAAATCCATTAAACATAAGAAAGGTAAAGAGCCATTCAGTGCACAAAGACAAACCAACACTACAACACTGTTTTCAACTCTTTATTGTTATTTTCATTGTATAAAATAAAATTACTTATGAAAATTTACTGCCTACATTCGTGTTGTTAATTTAAAGTATTCCGCTGATTAACAAAAGAGCACTGCTACAAAATTCTATAAAATTCATTTCAGTGTCTAACAACGTTTACAACGAATGCGAGTTTAAATGAAAAAGAGGCAACATGATTCGCCGTCATTACAGAATTGTCTACTGTACTTTTCCTCAAAGTATGTACAACGGCTGGTGTTGGAGCAATAGCCACCTACGTATATACATAAATCGCCTAATCCTGAAAATAAAACACAGAATACATTCAAACGTCGTGAAATAGAGATCCAGAAAGCACACATCAAAACTACAAGATGTTAAGATTACTAATGTAAAAATAAAGAGCATGTCATACCAAAAATACAGCAGTCGATTCCTTGACTATCTTCAGAACATAGGCCACGTTTGTGATCGGTTTCATTGCAGACACTTAAAGGAATGCATAAACCTGACTGCTGGATACATTCGTTTTCCAGAATGTCAGCTTTGGAAAACAGTAAAGAACATAAAACAGTAACACTGCTGGATTTTCTATCTTATTTTCATAAGGGTTGAATGAATGTTAGCTCACCTTGAATTAGAATTAGAAGAGAAGCCAATAAGATGGATGTGAAAAAGTGACGAGCCATTGTCGAAGACTGAAACACTTCCACGGAAATTGTCGCCAGTTTATTTTTATATTTTTTTCTATTGCAAAATGAAATAAACAATCCTCCGATGATTTCCTGGATGTAGTCAATAAGGAAAATGTGAAAAATGAAAGAAGGAAAGACACAGGGAAGAGAAATAACGTAAATTAAAATGGCGGCAATGTAAATCGGGATGATTCCAATTTTGTTAGCTTAGATTTAATTACATAGAATTACTAATAGTATACTTCAATCACTGTTTATCATAGATCCGATTACATAATATTGAGTGAAAAAGTATTTCCTCATACACTGGTAACCAAGTAAATATTTTTTCATAATGTTTATTAGAAAAATATTCAGAAAATAAATTCATCGGTTGTATGCTGATTATTTGGTTGAATTCGGAAAACTTAAATATCGAGGGCATTGCTTATACACGAATGAAAAACAGAGCATAATTCTTTCGATGTTTTAAAAAATGATTAAATTTAAAAGCAGCAGCAGAAAAATGAAAGAAGCTACAGGAAAAAAATATTTGCTAGATCGATCACAAAACAATAGATTGATTGAATGATTGAGGTTTTAGGACGTGTCAACTACTGAGACGCACTAGGACCGGGTGTTAAAAAAAACTAAATAAACAGCAGACAATTAAACTGTAATAATAAAACGCCAATAGAGGCCGTAGCCAGGACGTTATCTTGGGGGGGTCGATTTTCAAAAATTCCGGACATTTTTTTCAAAAATTCCATTGAGTCGGATCTTTTTTCAAAAATTTCACTGAGTCGGACCTTTTTCCAAAATGGGGTGGTCGTCGACCCCCCTCGACCCCCCCCCCCCCCGGCTACGGGCCTGCAATAGTTAAAAATTAAACTTCGATCAGTAAAAAGCCATATAAATAAAAAACACAAGATAAAATTTCACACACCCCAATAGAGAAACTACACGTGCATACGGCTCATGAAACTGATTGATCACAAGTCATAAAACAAACACAAGTGAAAAACAAAGTAAACACGACAAATTCAGAACCACGATTTCCACAAGCAGCCTAACAAAACAACACCAAACAAAATTAAAAACATCTCTGTTGAAAAATACACATAAGCCAAGCAAAAAGAAAAATTTTTTATCTCAAAAATACCATAATAGAACTAAAACAAATGTTCTAACAACAAAGTGACAGTAAAACTTAAAATACCTCTGCTTTTTTGAATACATCGACCATATCTACCTCTCGCCGTTTCGGTCCTTTTTGCTCGCTCGGGCGTTTTGATGAAATCTTCCTCTTTGGACGGGAATCATTTTCATGATAGTTGGTTGGTTGAAGTTTTAGGGCGCGTCAACTTCTGTGGTCATTTGCGCCCTACACGCAAGATTAGTGTTTACAATATATAAAACAATTCACAAAACCAACAATAGAAATCATACTAAAAGTTAAGATATTTGTTTAAAATACGGAAACTGGTTTAAACTTTAAAAATTCATTAAACTATCCTTTGATAAAAAACTATCCTAGGGTAAAATTAATAAAGATAAAACAAATTGCTAAAATGGGCAACTAAAACTCGTATAAACTAGTTTAAAAAAAGTAATTTCTTGAGAAATAAAACTGTCCTTTTAATAAATGTGGATCGGCCTCGGTGGCTCAGTGGTTGTGATCGTCTCTGATGCCCGAGGACGCGGTTCGACCCCAGCTAAGGACGACGAGGATTTTTTTCAGGGGGGGGGGGGAATCCTGAGATCACGCACTTCCTTCGGAATTTCCGGATCATTGAGGGTCTCCTGATGCTATGATATTTTTTGTTTTTTTTTGTTGTTCTTTTGGAAGTGTGTATGAACGATAGGGCGGTACGTAACTGAATTTAGTGGGTTCCAGATTTGTGGATTTGTGCGGTGAGATATGGAGGTCCGCGATGATGGGTGCGTGGGTCGCGTCCAACGCCTTGAGGCACTAGTTGAAAAATGAGTAGAACTGGTGTCCAAGGTGTTGTGGGATGGGAAATGTGCACGACGTTCAAATGGGAGTGTGGCAGGGGAGAACATCAGATCCGGCTCGCCCAATGGAGGTGAGACCGATTCTGGTGTTCTCTGGGGGTTGCGTGTGCCTGGGTTCAACAATATGGGATGGACAGGCCCTTTCCAGGTGCAGGCAAAGAATGGGACAGATTGGGTTAAAGTGAGGGGGCTTCGTTTTGGAGATATTACGTGGGTAGAGGCAAGGCAAATCTGGAAACCCTGGTAAGGGAAATGGCTAAGCATTCAAAAAACAGATAAAAATTTATTACTCAACTTAGATAGGGGCCCTATTAGCGAGTCACCATTGATCAAATGGGCGACGCACTTACCCAATCAATAAATTTCACTTGGATCTTTTTGTCTTGATTGGCTTCTGTCCGTTATAAATACTCAGCTTGTTCTATTCCAAGTCAGTTCTCTCCAGTTCTCTCGAGGTGCTCCTTGCCTACTGAATGATGAAAGCAAAGCTTTCGAAAAGCGCTTATAGACTCAGGTTGTATTTCTTCATTTTATTTTGTCTTTTTGTCATGGCTTAAGACCAAGTATAATAGGCTCACAAGAAGAGTTCATGAGGAGGTAAAAGCACTTCGTAATGACAGATGGAATGATAAAGTTAAGAGTCTGTCGACCCACGATAACTCTATGTGGTGCATGGTTCGAGCCTTGCAAAACAAGAAAGCCATTAATATCCCACCTCTGTTAGCCCAAAATGGCAAATTCATCACTAATGATGATGATAAAGCGCAGCTTATTGCAAGTTCACTTTCAGAACAGTTTGTCACGCCTACTGATGGTCGGCAAATAGGACTTGATATGTCCGAGAAAGTAAAATCCTGCATAACTGGCTTCTATAATATTCACGGCAATGAATTCCCAAAACATAGCATTGATGTAAATGAAGTCCTAAGCATCATTAAAAATTTAAAAACGAGAAAAGCTCCAGGTAAAGACTCTATTAAGAACACTGCTTTGAAAAATTTACCTCCAAATAAAATTCAAGATATTGCAAAAGTGATTAACGACTCCTGGAAGAACACTTACTTCCCGGATGCTTGGAAGCAATCAGTTGTCTTAAGCATTCCTAAGCCAGGACAAAATCCTGCAAATCCTGTTAGCTACAGGCCCATCAGCTTGTTACCATCAATTTCCAAAATCCTGGAAAAAACAATTCTCAAGAGATTCATTGAGCACTGTGATGCCAACGATCTCATCCGCGATGAACAATTTGGCTTTCGCTCAAACCATTCCTGCCAACTCCAAACATGGAGGCTCGCAGCGGATATCAATGAGCCCCTTAATCTCTCTATGTACTGTGGAGTCGTTTTTCTCGATGTACATAAAGCCTTCGACCAAGTCTGGCATGATGGTCTTATTATTAAAATGATTATGGATGGATTTCCTCAAGACATAATCACTCTGATACACTCGTTTCTCTCCAATCGGTTCTTTCAGGCCAGAGTTGGAGATAGTCTATCTCCTATGTATGAAGTAAAAGCTGGTGTCCCACAGGGTTCAGTCCTGGGGCCAGTATTATTCAATTATTTTATGCGAGACTTTCCAAGTCCTTCTAAATGTAAGCTCTTTTTTTACGCAGATGACGCTGCTATACTGACCTGTGCTCGTCAACCAGCCGTAGTAGTCTCGCGGCTGCAGAAGGCTCTAAAGGAGTGTGAAAGCTGGTTTAGCAAGTGGAGGCTTAAATTGAATGTAGACAAATGCAAGGCGATGTTTGTCTCCAAGAAGAGAAAGAGATCATTAGATTCTCTAACACTATATGGCAAAAAACTGGACTGGGTTGAAACTTATAAATATCTTGGTGTTGTTATTGACTCTAAACTTACCTGGACTCCTCACGCAACTTATGCGTTGAATAAGGCCAGGAGAGCCAAGTTTAGCTTGATTGCTCTGCTGGGCCGGAATAGTGCTCTAAACATTGATAATAAACTCCTACTCTATAAGGTCATTGTTCGGACTATCTTGACCTATGGTATGCCCGTCTGGGCCACAATATGTAAAACTAGATGGAAAGAACTGCAAACGTTCCAAAACGTTACCCTTAGGACTATTGCGCAAAAAGATCGGAGAATTGTTCGCAATTCCTCCATTTATAATGACTTCAACATGACTCATATTGGCAAATACGTTCAAGGGCTCATGGAATCCATGCTGCCCAATATAGAAAATCATAGCAACGAGCTAGTCTCGGGCATTTTAAAGCATCCTATGCATAGAAAGAGATATCGTGATCCAAGGCATATACTTGATATTAATTTTGAAGACATTGATAATGTCTTATTTCCAGATTACTGGACTTCATAGGTCGTGTTTTATCTAATACTAGTAGTCTGCTTCTAGTCTAGACAATCGTCAATCAAATTTTCCTCCACCAAGAGGAGGCAATTTTTCTTTCATACTTTGGATGACCCTTGTGGGTACATCAGGCTTCTTTTCTAGTTCAGTGTATTTCCCTTGGAATATGATTATGAAGGGTGAGATTATGGAAGCTATGCTTCAAGTTCCACTTGAATACCGATACACTACACTGTTCGATTGTCGATTGTCTCTATTCCAAGTCAGTTCTCTCCAGTTCTCTCGAGGTGCTCCTTGCCTACTGAATGATGAAAGCAAAGCTTTCGAAAAGCGCTTATAGACTCAGGTTGTATTTCTTCATTTTATTTTGTCTTTTTCTTTTTATGGTTGTTCAATTCCTGTTTCGTTGTGGAAAAAGAGTTTTATTTTATTCTTAAGTTAATCATTGTAATCAATATTAAACAAACTTCCCGAAAAGCTAGGGAGCAGAAACTTGACTTACATACACAAGGCCAATGACAATGCACGCTAAAGGAAAAATTTTTCAAATCAGTTCACTGGAACGCGTTCTAGGGCGCAAATTCATTTCCGTCGTCCCTCCACAAGTAGGAAATCTGGTTGCGGATTTGCGTAGGACGATTTCATACGAATTGTTTAATTGTTAGACCAAACAATTAGTTTTACAAATTGTTGTCATTTACTTGAAAAGATATTATAATAAAAAAACAATGAAAGTATGGTTTGAAAAAAATATTTTTTTCTCTTGTTAATGGTAGGTTAACCTTTGACTATGTATAATTCTTTTAATCTATTTTGCAATATTTCAATATACGTTTTCTGATGTAAATACAATTTATTGTTGGTTTTTTCAAACCTACCTAATAAAAAAGTAGTTTCATCCAATTCTTTTATTTCAATCTTTTGTTTAATCAATGAAATCAGTTTGGATGAAGTATTTTCTCTTTCAGCAAATATGACTATGTCATTAACATATACAATTAAAATTGCTTTGTTTTTCCATTGGTACGCACAATTACACCAATTTAGATTTTTGAATTCTAGACTTATTAAAATATTATTTATTTCCATATTCCATTCTCGTCTGCTTTGATGTAATCTGTACATGGATTTCTTTAATAAACATTAAGTTTTTGACTTTTTAATTCAAATCCTATAGGTTGTTTCATGTAAATAGTATAGTTTAATTTTCCATATAAATAAATTTTTCACAGCGACTATATTTCCTCAGTTAAAAAATAAATGGCTGACTTTCTGATATCCCCTCGTATGTCATACTTTGGTTAATTTTCACTATCCGGACATTCACAAAACGAAACTTCAGAAATCTCACAGGCGCGACGCGAAACTTCGCAGTGCGCACAACCGAATCAAAAACTTCACAGTGCGCACAACCGAATCCGAAACTTCACAATCTGCACTCAACCAAACTACGCAAGCTCCAACCGCGCAAATTCAAATACGATATCCAAAAAAAAAACAAAAAAATACACAAAACGCATGAAAATACCAAATCAACAACATCAAGGTAAACCACACAAGCAAACCACTGACGTCAAGTGCATTTAAAAGCAAGATGAGCGAACCTGAACATGTTGACTGGGCCTGCTGTGAAGGATGTTGCGACCAAATGAAATTATAGCACAGAGAAACCACTAACATAGTTAATTATCGCTGCGTAGAAAGCAAAAAAAAAAACACAATGTTTCAGAGAAAACTTTTCGTGGACGTTGTGGAAATTTAACTCTACGCAAGTTTTGGATTTCATTTGGTACCGCTTTTGCGTACAAAGTTCGCAAGCCACAGCAGCCGCACTGGCGGATTATCCTCAAGTACCATTGTCAGCTGGAAGAATTACATCCGAGAAGTAATGTGCAACGCAGTCATAAACACCTCGTCAGAAAAAATTGGACGGCCTGGAAAAACAGTCCTAGTTGACGAGACGGTTCTAATAAAAAGGAAATATGAGAGAGGAAGGAAGATGAACTTTACCCGTTGGGTTATTGGCGGAGTGTGTCCCGACGACGGAAGCTGTTTCATAATCCCCGTCCAACGCCGCAATTAAGAGATCTTAAATTGGGTAATGCAAACTTTGTGGCCAGTGGTTCTAGAGTTGTGACCGACGAATGAAGAATGTACTTACACATAACGAATTACAACACGTCCAAATAACCCACGAAACCATCAATCACAAAGAAGCTTTATTATCCCCTCCAGCGGCATGCATACCCAAAACACTGAAAGAATGTGGGGTTACTTAACAAAAAAAAGCCTGCCAAAACACCTCGCCGAAGAAAACTTCATCATAGCTTTACGGATTCATGTACTGAAAACTCTTTCAATTTGCTACATTGCAGCCAGGTAAAAAAAAAACACTTACTAGCAAAGCACATAAGTCAAGCATATCCAGACAACAGGAAAATGCCACCCTGAAACAATCCCAAGTCTTGCCGGAAGCTCCGACATTCGGAGAAGATTACGTCGTCGAATAAAAAAAAACTCAAAAAAAAAGAAACAAAAAAATTTTTTTTTTCAAAAAGAAAAACCAAAACAAATAAAAAAGAAACAAACATGCCCAAAAGATAGAGCAAACAAAAAATACCCACTAAACTCTCAAGAAAAAAAACGCCCTCGAAGCGCTAAAGAGATCATACAGCTAACTCCGTTCATCATATCATATGTCATAATAAATAAAGAAATTAAACTGGAGCTGATCCTCCAAGCATCCGGTAAAGATATTAAGTGAAAAATGGTTGGTTGGTTGGTTGAAATTTTTGGGCGTCAGCTGCTACGGCCATTTTGCGCCCGACAAAAAGTTTAAATATCCACAGTTTATGGACCAAAAGTTTAAAAGATAAAAAAATGAATAAAAACGTAAATTAAAAATATGTAAAAGCAATAAAAAATAAGACTATGTTAATTTAGAATCACAAATAATTTTAAAACCAACCTTTTTTTTCTATGGTTCTCCCTTAATAATAGATCTCATGAATAACATAGCTCTACTGAACAATGTAAATTAGTGTGTAAAGGGCACTAACTAACTAATGAATGATTAAAATCCGTTTTCTTATGGGTTGACCCCTAATAAAAATTGGTGAATATGATTAGTGTGTAAAGGCACTAAATAAAACCTATACTTAATGATCAAATATATACAATGCAAAAGCAATAAAAGGATGACTATATGAATTTAAAAACATGAATCATTTTTAAAAATAGAAATACTTTTTTAAAAATTATAGGGTTGTTCCCCAACAAAAAATCTAGTGAATGATTCAGCCCGAATTAGCGTCGTAAGTTTGTGTGTAAAGGGCACTGTATTAAAATATGCTTAATAGTCAGCATTGCTCCACAAGAACACAATGGAGCTGGTTCTTTTTTTAAGAAATAGATGTGAGTAAGACGGCTGTGACCAAACCTAAGCCGAGTAAGAACGACATCTTCTCGCCTGTTTGTTAAACAAGGTAATGACCACGGTGTGATGGCATGCTTTATTTCAAATAATTTATTAGCAGGGTTCAGAGGCCAAGAATCCTGCCAAGAAGATCTCAGTTTCTTAGAAATCACCGGGTATAAATGCTCGGGGATTGAAAGCAATTCAGAGATCGGTAACTGAGTAATAGCGTGTTTTGCCGCCTTATCGACCCGTTCATTTTGCTGGATACCCATGTGACTAGGGATCCAGACAATAAATTCTGGTGCCTTGAAAATCCAGGAAATGCAGGTATTCCTGAATTCTTTTGACAAAAGGGTTTTCGGAATTGAATGATTCCAACGATTGCAAAGCGCTCAGAGAATCAGAGAATATCCAGAAGTTGGAATTTGAATATTGAAAGGAGAACTCTAACGCTTTGGCTATCGCTACCAATTCCGCTGAGAAGACGGAAAACTCGTTTGGCAAATGATAAAAAAAAACCGAGTTATCTATGAGAAATGCACAGCTGACTCCATCATCTGATCTGGACTCATCTGTGTATATGTGATATCCGTCTGGAAGGGCTTCTAAAAAATTCTTAAAAAGTGCCCTAATTTCGGCTTCTATAAAACTCGGTTTCTTTCCAGCGAACAGGTTATAATTTATATCTGGTTGGGGGAGAATCCATTGAGGAACATCGCTGACCTTTCGGCTATGCATGGCTGGAAATGAAATGTTCAAGCTCCCCAGAAGGTTTTGGAATAAATTGTTTATGCTTCTAAATGTATGATGGGGAGGGATCCTGGGTTTATCGAATAAACAGGCAAAAGCTGGATGCTGACTTTCACCGTATACGCGAAGAGCATATTTGAGGAAGAGCATATTAGCTCTTGCATATTAGCTAATAAACCATATATTATTAGAGCATATTAGCTCTTGTAAACCATAATGGGGGTTCAGAAGCCTCCACATAAAGGCGCTCTATCGGACTTGTACGGAAAGCTCCTGTGGCAATTTTTATGCCTAGGTTATGGACGGGATCTAACAGCTTCAAAGTACTTTTTGAAGCAGAGGCATAAACAATGCTTCCATAGTCTAATTTAGACCTAACTAGGGAGCCATATAGAAAAGGAGCATCTTCCTATCAGCGCCCATTTGGTAGAGGAAATCGAGCGCAAAACATTAATGGCTTGTATGCATCTCGACTTTAGATTGCGAAGATGTGGGAGCCATGATAATTTTTTATCAAAGGTCAGACCCAAGAATTTATGGGAGTCTACCACTAAAATAGGGGATCCATAAAGTGTAAGGTCGGGGTCTGTGCGAAATGTGGGGTCTGTGCGAAATGAATCTCATGCTCCAACCGAATAAGGTGATCAACAGTTGAGCGAGATTTGCGGAAACCGCACTGAAACCTAGACAACAGGTGATTTTTTTCCAGATACCACATTAGCCGGACGGAGACCATCCTTTCCAAGACTTTGCACATGCAGCTAGTTAATGCTATTGGTCGGTAATTTGCAGGGCAAAAATGGTCTTTATTTGGTTTTGGAATAGCAATAACAATTGCCTGTCTCCATACAGGTATTATCTCTCCTAAGGACCAGATCTAGTTATACAACGAAAGAAGGTAAGCATAAAAGCCTTCAATTCTGTTTTCACCCTCAAATGTTCACGGAATTACAGGCCCTGGGTATAACAGGGACATCTCTCGACGTATTGAAACAGCTCTTCAGGCAAAGGGAAAACTTTATTATTGGAGAAAATACTACTTGCTACTCTCCTGCGACTAGAGGTATTTTACAAGGATTGTCGATTAGCAACACACTTTTTGCCACCTTTATTACACCCATATTCGACCTCGACTTAAAATTTAAAATTAGAGTTTTTGTCGATGATATTATACTCACAAAATTGTATAATCCGTCTCACACATCTGTAATCGATCAAGACATTAAGTCCGATGTACTCATGTTACATCAATGGTTCAAAGCAAGGGGAATGAAAATTAACCCGGAGAAGACGGCCACTCTCAAGATCCAGAAAACTCGTAGTGATAAGAACACTTCTCTTAAAATCTTAGGCGTCCTCTTTGACAATCAACTCAAATTTGATCAACAACTACAGCATATCTTGAGATGTGCTAATCGCCTCACCTTCCTTGTCTTTAGGCTCCAAAAAACCCTCTCTAGAAGGGAGATTATTATTATTCTCAAAGCAAAGGTTCTTCCAAAATTTACATATGCTATTTTAGTTTGGAAACCTTTAAATAAACACACGCAACAAAAATTAAATGTGGCTTTTAACAAAATTTTACGAGCGGCTTTTAATCTGACTCCTAGACAATCTATCACGCTAGTTTGTAATGAACATAAACTAATGACCTTTAATTCGTTACTCAACTTTATTAACCTCAGAGAGCTTGCAAAAGCATATACTAACAGCTCTCAACCAGCGCACTTCATGCTTTCATGGCTTAACCAGACGAACACAGCAAGAAAATCGACCTTCTTACTTTTCATCCCTCCTCGCATTATTCCGTATTGGAAGGAAATGTTTTTTCCTTTCAATACTGTCCACCTCTGGAATAGTATGCCAGTTGGACATCGTCAGAATATTATTGCCTGTGAGATCCCCAACTGTCGTGACCATCAGAGACATATTCATGACATCCTTCGGACGTGGATTTGGAATATCCAGACTACCCAATTAGACTAACCCTGCAAAGCTTCATGATTTTGCTCCATTGGAGCGCATATTAAATAATAATAATAATAATAATAATAATAATAATAATAATAATAATAAATTAATCCTCCCGAGAAAGGTATAGGAAAGTAGCGGAAGCGCTGAGGTCATCTATTTTTACCCTTTTATCTGCACTTTTTAATTCGCCCCCCACCCTATTTTTTTTAATCGAAAAATTGATTTTCTCGAACGTATTATTTAGAAGATGAAAAAGAGCTCTATCTTCTTTCGTTTCTCATGATTTCCGATCGAATGATATACCACACGTTATATGCTGCCATAGTTCTAAAAACCAAGTGAATGCCACCCCCACAACTCCGACCCTATTGGGACCATTTGGCCCAAACTTCACAATAATGTTGACCTTGCTTAGGGGAATCTGCATTTCGAATTTCACTCCTTTATATGCATAAGTACGCATAGACCTTTTGGTCCCCTCTAACTTCCGCCCCCGAAACTCCGATCCCAGTGGGCCAATCAAAACCAAATTAAATAATGAAGGTGCTCATGCCCATAGTAAGCTACATTCCAAATTTCAACCTTCTACCTCAAAAAATGCGGAAATTATGAAGGGGACGGGCGGACGGACAGACAGACGGACATTGCGAAAACAATAAGTAGCTCCATTCTTTCGCTACTTAATAATAATAATAACAAGAAATTAACCCTTCCGAGGAAGGTATAGGAAAGTAGCGGAAGCCCTGAGTTCATCTATTTTTTTTATTCCTTCATCTGTACTTTTTAACCCCCCATTTTTTTAAACAAAAATTGATTTTCTCGAACCTTGTATTTAGAAAATATAAAAGAACCCTATCTTTTTTCCTTTCTCATCATTTTCGATCGAATGATATATCACACACTATCGGTTGCCATAAATTTCTTAAGACCAAGTGATTGCCACCCCCACAACTCCGACTCTATTGAAACAATTTTGCCCAAACTTTACAGTAATGTTGATCTTGCTTGGAGGAATCTGCATACCGAATTTCACTCCTTTATATGCATAAATACGCGTAGACCTTTTGGTCCCCTCTAATTTCCGACCCCGAAACTCCGACCCCAGTGTCCCAATTAAAACCAAATTAAATAGTAAAGGTGCCCATGCCCATAATAAGCTACATTCTGAATTTCAACCTTCTACCTCAAAAAATGCGGAAATTATGAAGGGGACGGACGGACGGACAGACAAACGGACATTGTGAAAACAATAAGTAGCTCCATTCTTCCGCTACTTAATAAAAAGCTTCCTGCGTGAGATGTTTCAGGAAAGAGTATAAAATTCCATCTGGGCCTGGGGCAGAATCTCTGGAGCAACGAAGGGCAAAATGCAATTCCCGTAAAGTAAACGGGAGATTATATTTTTCGAGGTTTCGAGATTAAAAATTTATGAGCATGCGATTCTGCGAAACGTTTTCGTCTTCTCCGTCTTTGAAAGGAGACTGAGTAATGTTTTAGTTGTGAAACCTCAGCAAATGTCCTTCCGAGAATATTAGTTACCTCGATCGGGTCAAAGTACGTATCACTATTTTCAATGAGAGAAGGGAGTTTAATCGGGAGTCCTTTCCTATTTATTTTCCTAATCATGTTCCAGATAGTTTGAAGAGGGGTGTTCTTATTAATGGAGGAGATATAATCCCTCCAACAGAGTTTCCTATTCGTGGAAATGATTAATTTACAACTGGCCCTTTTTTGCTTGTAAGTGATAAGATTCTCAAGAGTAGGTTGTGCGGAAAAAATGCGGAGAGCTCTCTTACGTTCTTGAACTGCTAAGGCACATTCTTCATTCCACCATGGCACTGGTATTTTCGTGTAAGAGGATCTACACTTAGGGATGGATTGTTCTGCTGCATGGAGGATGCGGGAAGTGAAATCCTCGACAGCCTCATCTACAGATGGAAAGGATGTTTTATTCTCAAACTGTAGATGGGATTGGAAGACCTGCCAGTCTGCTTTATCCAGTTTCCAATGTGGTAGAGAGTTGGCAAAAGTGAAAGAACTCCGGGAAATACTGATCGGGAAATGATCACTACCATGTAAATCTGAGAATACGCTCCAGGCTAATTAAGGTGTGAAAGATGAAGAGGATATAGATAGATCGATGCATGACAGAGAGCCGTTGGCTGAGTGGAGGAATGTTGGAGAGCCATCGTTTAACAAATTGATGTTAAAAGCATTCAAAACTTTCTCTATCATATATCCTCTTTCAGAGAGCTTTATAGGCCCCCAAATGGGATTATGGGCGTTAAAATCACCCAGAATAAAGAAGAGGCTTGGAAGTTCACACAGCACAGATGACAAAGATTTTTCATCCGTATATTGATCCGGAGGTAGATACAGTGAACATACCAGTTAGAGGTGAGAGATCTTTGAATAAGATTCTAACTGCTACCGCCTGGAGATTAGATGTTAAATTAATAGTAGTAAAAGGCAGAGATCTTTGAACTAAGATGGCAACACCACCACAGGCTTTATTTCCCGATGTATAATCCTTCCTAATAAAATTAAACCCTTTTAGGGTAGGAGACTGGGATGGCAAAAGGAACGTTTCTTGCAAAGCCAATAAGGAGAAGGATAACTTATTGACTAAGAGATTGAGGTCTTCTAAGCGACAAAAGAATCCATTAAGGTTCCATTGTAACAGTGCCATGATGAAGGTTTTAAGATGTAGGTTTAAACTCCCGAGATAACTCCATCTCCTCAATAGGAGACACCTGTAAGTTTAAAGGGAAGTCTGGCCCTCCCCCCCAGAACCGGAGAAGTTGGTGTAGAAACTACTACACATTTTTTGGAGGGGTCAGAGGAAGGTGACACCTCTGACGAGCGTTTCTTCCCATCTTCCCTTTCCGAAGTTTTTGGAGGAGTTCCAGGTGGTTCTATTGATTCAAAGTCCGACTAGTGCTAGCAGATGTTCCTGTGGAGGTGGAAGTTCACAAGAAAAGTCTGCGATACTCAAATCAGTCATTGTTCCAACTGACTTAATAGAAGGACGACTCTTAACCACTGCTGCATAGTTACGGACTTCATTTTGTTCTACCTGACTATGTGCTTCCGGAAAAGACAAACCCCCAAGGACACGAACCTCTTGTATTTTCTTTTCCTTCCGCGAAATAGGACAGTCTCTTAAAAGGGCAGAATGGGCTCCCTTGCGGTTACAACACCGGAACTCGTTTGAACAAGCTTCTATCTCATGTCTGGGCAGGCCACACTTGCAACAAACAGCATTAAAATGACTGTTTGTTCTCGTGTGGCCGTACTTTTGACATTGGAAGTATCGCAACGGGTTAGGGATAAAGGATCTCACGTAACAGTGTATATAACCGATGTAAATGGTATCAGGCAAAACTGTTCCCTCAAAGGTAACGATGAAGGAATTTGTAGGATGAGATTCCTTGGAGCGATGCGGCGAATGTCAACAACAGATTGATCGTCCAATTCGGCAATGATTTCCTCATCCCCTATTCCTTCCAGATCTTGGCACGTGAAAACACCTTTTTGTAATTCAGTGTTGCATGGGGAGAAACCGAAACGGCTTTCCCTGCAAACTTTTTCAAGGATAGCAGGGTGGTGGCTTCCTTATCCTTAAAGACTTCAATAAGTAGATGACCGTTGAAAAGTCTCTTAACATTTTTTGTATCCCCAACGAGGCGTTTAGGTTCTTTTGAAATTAGAAATAGGGATTTGGTCTTAAACGACTCCCCACTTGCCAATTTCATCTCCAAAAACTTCGAATTCTTTGGCGGTCTACGGCTCGATCTCTCTTCACGATCGTTTTTTGATTTTTGATTTGCTTGCTTATTTTGTTTACCCATATTAAAGAAACATACTTTTTCATCTCCCTCGCTCCCCACCCACCACCGAGCCCAACAAGGGGATACACATTGGCACCAGGGATACGAGGAAGATATAGGCAGCGCCTAACCCTATGACCGAAGCTCCAAGGAGCGACGACCAGCCGATTGATCTGGACAAGCTCATCCAGACCACCTCCACTCAAGCCCCTCCACCACGTCAAGGTAGTGCCCATGGAGGGGAAGTGAAAAATGGAAGGAAAAATTCTGCGACTTCGAGGTTTCTGGTTCGAATCCAGGTCGCAGAATTTTTCCTTCCATTTTTCAATTAATATCTTTATCTGATGCTTGGAGGATCAGCTCCAGTTTACTTTTTTTATTTATTTATTATGTGTGTTCATCAAAACTTTCCAATGGTTGGATAGGAGAAATTCTCGATCTATGAGCCGAGTGCCCACATCCCATTGGGCTTTCCACCTTGACATCTTGGCTGTCTTTAAGACACGTCAGCGATCTTGGAAGGACGCGAGCGAGCAGACGAATTGAGAGGGAAAGCCCGCGAAGGAAAGAGAAGCGGATTGCGTGTCTGACGTGAGCGGAGCGTGAGAGCGAATTTAGTACTAGTGAGAGAGCTAATAAATCATTGCACATAGCCTATCAGTGCACTTTTTTTGCGCGCAAGCATACCGTAGAAGCGATAGTATTGCGCGGCAGCGGAGCGCTCCGGAAGTGCAGAGTTCAACAAACATGGCGATAAGAGGGGAGGCAAAAATCGTTAGCGGTAGTCGTCAAAGAATGCAGTTAGAGCACTGTTATTAAGCATAAAACCTTAATTTTGCTTTTCAGTTATTCGTCTCGAAATAATTTATAAGATGAGGTAAGCATTCATGAATACTATTTTTATTTAAAATTATAAAGCACCGCGATACATACTCCCTCACCAACACAACGTACTACTCGATGTTGCACATGAAGCCAGCCCCGTGTTTCATTACCGAATTACTTAATAAAATGAAATAATAAATTAAGGAAACGGTTATTAATTACTATACACATTTTTTACTGGAAGGCAATTAGCTAATTGTAATAATCTATTTTTAAAAACTAAGTTTGTTTAGAAACATGAGAAGCTATTCAATTGTCGTCTGCTGCTGTTTAGTTCCATTGATTTCACGTGAAGTGGATTCGTGCTTATTGCTGAATAGTGGAAGAAAAAAGTTCCGTTAAGCGCATTAATACACACAGTCCGCTTTAAGAATGGAGCTAAAGAAGTTCCTTGTAAGGCTGGTGTGTTCAAATTTTTTCCTTTTTGGCGCTTTATTTTGAAAGAAACAAAATTTCGCACTTTCTTATTTTGCAAGCATCTATAGTAGCTTCAGATGAGTAACATATTTCAATTTGGTGGAAATCTATGACATACATGTTCGAGGGACCCTTGTCAGCGTTAACTTGACTTTGTGACAGTCATGCTATTTACACGTAAACATCGTTAATGGAAAACTCTTATGTAAAATTATTACAAACAAAGAAGAAAAAAGGGGAATGAAAGTAACATTATTTATTTAGAAAGACGTTTTAAAGGGGAATTTCATAATTTATATGAACATTTGAGATCCCAACCTCTCCTCTTTAGGGAACTTACAAGAATGCTTCCGACGACATTTGAGTAAATATACTTAATGCTATAAAACCAGTACTGACACATTCAGATACAAATTTCCAGTGACCTATCTCTGTTGAAGAAAGATTAACGTTGACATTGAGGAAAAGGAAAGAAAATTACAATTTTACTTTTATTATTAATTTATTCATTACAAAAAAAATGAACACTAAAAAAATTTACGACAAGAATTTTAAAATATAAGATTTTTTTAATACCATACTCTTTACATAATTTTAATATCTTTATAAAAAGATATTCGAAAACAAAAATGTTTGAAAGTGATAAAATACCGGGTGTTTCAAAAATGACCGGTATACCGGTATATTTGAAAAATCAATATAAACTAAACGGGCAGCGATAGAAATACACCGTTTGTTGCAATATGATTGGGACAACAGTAAATTTTCAGGCAGACAAACTTTCGAAATTACTTTACGGTATATTTCTATCGCTGCCCGTTTAGATTTTTCAAACATACCGGTCATTTTTGAAACACCCGGTAAATTAAGCAATTATTTTCACCATCTTGTTCACTATGCTTCCTGTATTTGCACCCTAAATTTCAGTTTATTTAACGGTAATAGTCTTTTGATATGAGGAAGCATTGATTTGGACCAGCGTACGCTCACTCACTCAACATCCTGCAATTTTCCCGCACAACCGCTGAAGGGTCTATCGAGAGTACAACCCATGTCGGAAAGCGGACAGGCCGCCCACGCCTCATTGATGCCAGAGGTGTTCGCCAGGTCACCCGGCTTGCAACTGCTGATCGAAGGGCGACAGCGGGCCAAATCACCATGGGGTGCAAACAGGGACGTCCCACAACTGTGTCCGTAACGACAAGTCGGCGAACCTTGACAGCTGGAGGCTCTGGGAGCAGGAGGCCACGACGGGTGCCACTTTTGACAGCTGCACATCGTCGGCAACGTCTAGCCTGGGCCAACCAACATCGTCATTGGACCGCTGAGGACTGGCGAAAGGTTGCCTGGTCCGACGAGTCACGGTTTCATCTGTATCGGACCGATGATCGTCTCCGTGTCTGGCGCAGGCCACACGAAGCCATGGACCCTGCTTGTCAGGTGGGGACCACTCAGGCAGGTGGAGGCTCCCATACTAATCTGGGGTGTTTTCTCGTGGCATGCAATGGGTCCATTGGTGCATCTGATATCCACTCTGCGTGCTACTTCCTACGTCGGTCTGCTTGGAGACCACCTGCACCCCTTCATGAACGTGTTTTTACCCCACGGGCGACGGCATTTTCCAGCAAAATAATGCGCCTCCACACGCGGCGCTTATGACACGACAGTGGCTGGAGGAACATGCTACCGACTTCACCACAATGATTTGGCCTCCACTTTCTCCAGATTGCAATTCCATTGAACCTTTGTTGGACGTCATCGAACGATCTGTCAGGTCGTCACCAACACAACTGTTAAATGCTGCATCGTTATGGAGTGCAGTGGAGGCGGCATGGTTTGTAGTGTTCCGGGAACCGGTAGACTCTCTTCCACGACGGGTTCCCGCCGTTATCCGGGACAGAGGGGGGCCCAACACGTTATTAGGCAAGTGTGCCATGACTTTTGGTGACTGAGTGTATATCTTCATCACTATCATCTTCACTGCCAGTAAGAAAGTAATCCAACTTTCTTCTTTCGATGTCCAAAAAAGCTTGTTGAAATGTATCCTGACATTTTCTATCCATGTATCTTCATGGCTCTTGGTGTAATGTTTGGTGTTTTAACAACATACTTAAAATATATAAAGAATATAAATATGAACAAGGATTGACCTTGCTGATCTGTGGATGCTGGATGGTGAGAATTTTGAAAAAAATATTTAATACTCGAAAGTACTGAGTATTAAATAATTTTTTTTTTCAAAAAACTGATTTTACCGGGACATAATTACTCGATCAAAAATAGTTTTGAATTTATTCATAAACTCGCCAACATCACAATCCCTGAACAACACTTATTAGCGTCATTCGATGTCACTTCAATGTTCCCAAGTATCCTTATCAAAGAGACTTTATCCATCCTAGAGGACGTCCTAGACGATAACGATGTTCCACTGGCTGTGGTGAGGGATATCATTCTTCTTTGTAGATTAGTGTGTTTCAACAACTATTTTCAATTTGACAACCGATTCTTTAAAATGGAACAAGGCACTCCCATGGGCAGTTGCTTAAGCCCGTTTCTGCCAACCTTTACCTTCATCATCTCGAAAACAAGGCCCGTGACAGTCTCGGCTATTGCCCGGAGGTGTGGTGTAGGTATGTGGATGACATCTTTGCCATCTGCCGGGTGGATGAAATAGAACTTCTCCACGACAGACTCAATTGTTTGAGTCCCACCGTTTAATTTACGGTTGAAAGGGAACAAGGAGGTTCTTTGCCCTTCCTGGATGTGATGGTCAGCAGAGAGGAGGGCCGGCTTGCCTTTGACATCTACAGAAAGCCGAATTACACACCATCCTACATTAGACAAGATTCTAACCACTGCTACGGACATAAGAAAGCGGCATTTAACCATCTGGTCGCTCGAGCCATAAACATACCTCTAAGCCAGGAGAAGAGGATAGAAGAATTCGAGAGGATCAAGGAGGCGGCCCAGATAAACGGCTTTGGAAAACACTCTATTGACAAACCCATCAAGAAGCAACTATTCAAGAGGAGGGTCTCCAGAACCACAACTCTGCAACCGGACGAGACTGACGCTAAATTTTTTAGTATCCCGTACAATCGCCCTTTGATTAGGGGATTGGAGAAGATTTTCAAGAATTTCGGCCTCAAGCTAGTTTTTAATAGCTGAAACGGCTGCTGGGAAGTCCCAAAGATGGTATACGACCACAAGAAAGGTCTGGGATATACCTGCTTTATTGTGGAACATGCCCCAAGAAATATATAGGCCAGACCCGTCGAAAGTTGGAAACCAGGGCCAGAGAGCACCTGGACCACATAAGAAACAACAGACCTAACAGGTCATCGATGGCTGGCCATATTTTACAAACAGGGCACAATTTTAATATAGACCAGCTTCAGATCCTGCAGGTGGTAGATGAACCAAAGAAGCTGGATTTCTTGGAGTCATGGGAAATGTTAAAAAACCATGACAATTCATTGCTAAATCTGGACACCGGACCCTTAGACCTCCTCCTGTGGAAAAACCTGCTTGAGCATACTAAGAAAACCTCTGCAATCTAGCAGAGCTTTCTCCTAGGTCCGCGTTTCTTGGATCCAATGGCCTTTCAACTTCAAGACCTTCCTTCTTACTCCTATTCTCATTGGCCCAACTTCTCTATATATACCTCACATTTTCTCTGTTAAATTCATTCATACTGATGATGGCTACTTTGTAGCCGAAATGTACGTTTATGAAATGTCAAATAAAGTCGTTGTGGAGCATAAAAACATTCTTCTGAAGCAGCCCTAATGTTGGCTTTGGAGCAAGAATGGAAGAACGTCACTCCACTTTTCATAAACAGTCTAATCGAGTCAATGGCACAGCGCTGTGAAGCTGTAATTGCAGCAAAAGGCTTTGCTACAAAATACTAATGTCTTACTGTGTTACTTTTGTTTCTTTATCAATAATTAACCTAACTTAGACTTTTTTGTTTTGTTTTTTAATATGATTGAATACTTTTGACCAGGTATCTTAACACTTTATAACATTTCAAAAAGTACATGTTCAAAAAAAAGGCACAACTTCTTGTGTTTATAATAAATTTTAAATTGTTTAAACAATTAATTGTGAATCATTTCTATGTCCATGCAAACTTAGTTATTCTGGATTCAATTAACGTAGAAGTTGAACCTTTTGCTCTTCAATATGGACCCTGGATCTTCTTGTTCGGAACATCTTTAGGAATTGGAGACCCCTTCCCTTGATACTCGCCACACAAGTAAACGCCCCCTGCAATAATCAGGATAGAATGTGCTAATACTTTTATTTTTACTATGTGCGATAAGGTCTTGCATCGCATCAAGCAGGTGGCTTGCTCAGAGTTAGCTACTTCAATCAACATATTGCCATTAGCAATCGACATATCGATTTCCGGTTCTCAATTGCCCAGACAATCTGATTGTTCTATATACCGCAAAAGGTGAGGAAAATTTGAAGATTCTACCATCTCCATCACAATAAATCTTGGGTCTCTGCATTCGATCGTTCTTTTCTGCTCTCCATTCCCTTCAGAACTGTTTAAATTTTGGGTTTCATTTTGCATATAGTATTAAACTGCAGGGCAAGTATAAAAAGTATCGGTAAAAGTTTCGGAAAAATAGATTTAGTTTAGATATTGATACAAAACCTTAAAATTCTTCAAACTACATCCCTTGAGCGTCGACACTTTTGCCGACGGCTTGTCCACGACTCGAAGGCTCCCTGGTAGGCGGATTCCGGAAGGACCTTAAGGGTACGCGTGCAAGCTTCTTTGACGGCACTTAGGGTCCCGTGCTTGTGTCCTTTGAGAGAGGATTTCACTTTTGGGAATAAGAAAGTCTGCTGGGGCCAAGTCGGGACTGTAAGGGGGTTGGGGAATCGTCGCGACGCCGTTTTGCGTCAGGCAGTCAGTCAGTCACATTGGAGCAAGACGATGGCTGGCCTCACCCCCCAGCACTTCACACACACGTTGCACGTTGTCGTCGCTTCATCCCGTGTCAGCGGCCGCAGCTTTAGACAGCACACCAACCACCGCTTCATTCCGCGCCGGCAGCCGCAGTTCAAGCCACACAAGCAGCCATAGTTTCAAACTGCCAGCAGCCATCGTTCCAGCTCGTACCAGCAGCTACCTGAGTAACGACCACCGCCACCGAACACGCCAACCTAGGAGAAACGCAACGGCCAGCGAGGACCATCGACACGTGATCGACGCAACGACCCGGCTCCTGTTAAGGTAGGTGCATTCAGCATTTTTCATACCGCGCGACTTAACTTTGTCTAGACACATCAGCCGATTGTCTACTGCTAATCAGCCGGTCACCTCCCCCCACCCCATTTTCTCCCGGCAAACAGTACACAACAACATGCCAGTCGAGGGAGCAGGGAATCTAACCTCCAAATCCCCCGCGTGGCGATCAAACCGCCTCCGGCCTGGAAGGCGAACCCGAATCTCTGGTTCGAGCAACTCGATATTTTTAACAGAACCAATGTCTAAACTAAAATTCCTGATAGATACTGGCGATGACGACTCCGTCATACCAAGAGACCACAAAACTTTCCCCATGGAGGCGGGCCAACTGGTCCTCTACGCCGCCAATGGCTCAGCGATACCGACGTATGGTACAAAACGTTTAAACCTAACCCTGAACCTACGTCGAGCTTCCAATGGGACTTTATCGTTCCAGATGTAACGCAACCCATAATAGGAACCGACTTCCTCGCACACTTCAACCTCCTGGTGGACGTGAGGAACAACTGCCTCGTTGACGCCATCACGAGATTGAAGTCAGCGGGTTGTACCTCAAAACACACGCAAATATCGCTCGCCTCTCCCTCGTGCAAAGAGACAGCACTTATCACAAACTCCTGAAAGAATTCCCGTCACTTTTGAACCCATCATTATGCAG
>JAHWFO010098547.1:129750-154161 GCA_023313115.1 Rhysida immarginata | reverse complement strand
GTTAAAATAATATGTGGACAATTACAATATTTCTCAACAGACTGGTGGGAAGAAATGAACTATGAAGAAGATGAATGTCATCTATAAAGCAATTTAGTGAAATTTATTGTAAATATAATAAATTAAGATTACGAGTTAAGTAATACGTAAGCAAATTAATATGGAGCCAAAAAAGAAAGCAAATGGAGAGTAAACAAGAAACGCCCAAGCAGAAGGTCAGGTCAATATGAGGATTTAGGAATGTGGTGCAATAAACCTCTTCATTAAACATATCCTGAGTATTTATTCTCAGTTACTCCTCATCTCCATTCCCTTTGCCTCCATTGATGCTTACTACTACCAATAGATTTACTTATTATTTTGAAAAAACATAATAAATAAATAAGAAATGATATCAGAATAGATCATAAATAAAAAAAAAATATATATCCTATACACCGAAAACAAATGCTTAGAACTAACTTCTCTTTTTGAGCTCTCTCTCTCTCTCTCTCTCTCTCTCTAGAAATCCAGATATTTATATGAATAATCTCGATCTGTCTTTTAAAAATACATATAATTTTATTATATTTTCTTTTTTTATCATTCTTAGAAGATGAGGTGAGCGCGAAAAGTAATGTTTGCGATTACGAATGTAGTAACGACATTCAGTATTGCAAAAAAGTTCCACTGCAAAAAAATGAGGGAAAACCATTCAAAGCATGGAAATGTTTCTCTTAATAGCTTCAAAACTTTCAAAACAAAAAAAAATTCACAAATGAGCTGAAATTATCCTCAATCTTAATTTTTTCTTCGTATACAGCAGCTGGAAATCAATAACAGAAGGTGAAAAGGATATCCTTACTTTCCTTACAAGTTCCCTCTTCTCTTGACCTGCTTCCTTATTCCTTCTATACTCGATCCCTGCCTTCCTCTAACTACTATACTCGATCCAAGGCAGTTAGAGGAGGCCATGCTCGATCAATCCTTCCTCATTCTTAATCCTTTCTTTTGCCCTTCTGATGCTCAGAAGTCATATATGAAAGGCGATCACATTTTCCAAGACTTTGCCCCTGCTCATGCAGCCTACAATACTCTTGACTTTTTGGAAACAAGGAAAGTGAAATTATTCATCCCGACAATATAATTGCAAAGATCTTTCTTTGGTGAAAAACATTAATGGAAACTATATAATTGTGGAAAAGGACTCAATAATGTGTGTAGAATTAATTTTTTCTACTCATCAAGAATGAAAATTCAACTTGACAAAAGAATTACAAGACACGTTTTTTCAGGCTTTCCTGAAAAATAACACTTTTTAAGGGGGAAAACCTAACATTTTGTTCCAAAACTTAACACCCACTACAATCTAAAACCATGATATAGTAATGCTGCTTTCAATTTATATAGCGGATGAGTTAATCAAATTTACAAAGTTTAAGTCTTTCGGCGGCGGCGGCGCAAAAAATACGTTGAAATAACTTGACTAAAATGTACTTTTATGATTTATAGACCATGGAGCGGAAACGTTTAACCAGTTCTCCATAACGTTCCGGAGTCAGGTCTAAGCTACCACAAGCCATAAAGGAAAGTGAAATATCGTTTCTGGAAAACCTAACAAAATTATCAAAAGATAAGAAGAAAGAGGGTAAATCTAACAAAAAAAAATGACGAAACATAACTTCCTAACACATACCCAAAAAAAGTCCAAAATGTTAGCATTCTAATCCTGTAGCGTCACTAGTCTTCCTTGCATCAAAAATTATGTGGAAGATGGAAATAATTGGTCTTGTTAAAGCAAAAAGTTGTCAAAAATCTTTTATTCACCCACGCGTTTCGGCTAGATAGCCATTGATAGGGTGTTAGAATAGAAATGAGGCACAAATAGAAAAAGGATTGGAAATATGAAAAGTCAAGATGACGTCAAAGTGGAAAGGACCAAACATATATGGTGCAATAAACGAGGTAGGGGAAAGATAATAAACAACGAGGATGCAGGGTCAATGAAGTTAAACATAAGCAGGGGAAGAAGAGTACTGAGGAGAGACTTTACTCCCTTTTTTTTACTTTTTTGGACCCCCCCCCCCCCACCTCTTTCTTTCTTTGGCGTATTTTTACATCTCTTTCAAATTTGGGTTGTTTTACATCGCATTTGCAATTGAGACAATCAGTTTTCCCCTCACTCTCCCTTCTCCTCTCTTATACATCTACTTAAAAATACTTAGCATCACTATTACTTTGTCTCCATGCTGTCACCTTAATTTCGCGTCCGTACCATCTACTTTATATGCCTTTTATTAATTATATCTGCTCTTTCATCTACCTGATCCTTTCTTCTTATATCTTAAATAAACTTTATTTTACTTCCCACAAAATTTCCATTTCACCCTTCTTTTATTTTCTCTTCCCAAATTCTCTTAGGAAATTATTCTCTCGTGTAATAATTGTGGTTTATTCATCTGCTGTACATTGTATAATAATTAAAAACCAATAAACATAAATAAAAAGGAATTAAAAGGAGAAGAACGACGAAATATTTCGTCCTGGCCTCAGGACATCTTGAGGTCATCTGGTTTGGTTTAAGGGCCCTCCCCTTTTTTCTGGACATTTGCTGGTGTTGGTTGTCAGGCAAGAGTTATGGCTTTTGCGAGAGAGGACTGGCCTGGGGGATGAAATGGGCGGTGTGGGACAGAGTCAGGTATATTGTAAATTAGTTCTGAGCTTTTTTCCCGGACTGGAGGTAATGTGTTTAATTTGACTAGGCTGTTGAAAAGAGAGTTTGGGTTGCGAAAGACTGTTTGGACTTTAGTATCATTGAAGAATTTTTTAATGTCACGATTTAGTTTATTGTGGTATTGAAAAGAGAGTTTAATTTTTTCTTTTTTGTTATACGTTTGATTATTTTCTACAGGATTCATATTTTTCCTATTTTGATTATGGAAATATTCATTAACCCATAGCTCTCCATGCTTACCTAAATGATCATCCATTGGCATGGAACCAGGTAGCTATATTAAGAGAGAGCAAAATTAAATAAAAAGAGTGATCAAAGAATCAATTTACATAAAACAAAGATAATAACAATTTAGCAAGTTACTCTTATCAAATCCACCCAAATTGGCAATTAATTTTATAATTAGATCTACTTTCATCTCAAGATTTATGCTGATTTTAAGTTCGAGTATTTTCGTTTTGTTTACATTTTTACTTCCGGACTCCGTCCTACAACGCCCATTTCACCCTCCGGTCAGTCCTCCCCCGCAAAAACCATTACTCTTGCCTGACAACCAACACCACCAAATGTCCAGAAAAAAGGGGAGCCAGATGACCTCAAGCCAGATGACCTCAAGATGTCCTTAAACCAAGCCAGATGACCTCAAGATGTCCTGAAGGACGAAAGATCTCGTCGTTCTTCTCCTTTTAGTTCCTTTTTATTTATGTTTATTGATTTTTAATTATATACAGGGTGTTTCAAAATTATGTACAATAAATTTAGTGACATATTCTTCAGATCAAAAGAAGACGAAAATGTTCTATAGCACTTTGTCTGGAAACGATTTGTTTGCGAGTAATCCAATATCATACAGTAGGGAAGCACGGTAGTTAGTGGACGATATTTTAGCAGTTCCAGCGTTTCAACCCAACACTAGATTGAGTGGTTTGTTCCATTTAAACCTACTTTAGAGTTGTTCCATTAGTTGTGTACGGTTGTTTCCATTACTGTAGTTTCACTACTGTACATCCACTAGGAATATCAATTTCAGCACGTTTGCGTGCTTTGACATACGCATTACGATTTACGTAAAAAAAAGTCATGTACACGTATTCCAGTGCAGAATACACTGACATGCACCTAATGTATGGTCTTGCGGACGGAAATGCTGTGGAAGCAAGAAGACTACCAAGAACGCTTTCCGAATAGACGTTTGCCAAATAACCGAACATTTGTATCTGTCCACAGACATTTGAGGGAGCGTGGTTCCTTTGGCCGTCAAACAGGACAAGGGCGGCCTGTGGCACATTCTCAGGATGAGGAGGATGTGATAATTGACATCATACATGATGAACCACAGACAAGCACCCGTCGTATTTCTTCCATGGTGCACATTCCGCACTCATCTGTTTGGCGCATTCTTCACCGTCAGCTTTTGCATCCATACCACCTGCAACTGGTTCAGGCACTGAACCCAACGGACTATCCACACCGACAACGATTTTGCCAATGGATACAACGTCGTCATGCTGCAGACCCTAGTTGTCTCAGCCAGATACTTTTCACGGATGAAGCAACCTTCACCCGGACAGGAATCGTAAATTCTCACAACCAGCACCATTGGGCAGATGCTAACCCGCATGTTACCAGAGCTCGAGCGCATCAAGAGCGTTTCTCCGTGAACATTTGGTGTGGAATTGTCGGAAATAACTTAATTAGCCCTTATGTGTTGCCGCCACGATTGACTGGGCGAACGTATCTTTTGTTTCTGCAGAATGCATTGCCAGAATTACTGGAAGATGTTGCTCTTTTGATAAGATCTAACATGTGGTTCATGCATGATGGCGCTCCAGCACATTTCAGCCATGTTGTGCGAGCACACCTTAATGCTGCATACACGAATCGGTGGATAGGTCGAGGTGGACCGGTAGCCTGGCCTGCAAGATCACCCGACCTTAATCCCTTGGACTTTTTTCTGTGGGGTCATGTGAAAACGATCGTCTACAGCACAGAAGTTCCTAACATTATGGATCTGCGACAACGAATTGAAAATACATGCCAAACCGGTCGTAATGCTGGCGACGAACTCTTCCATGGCATCAGACGGTCGCTCATGCAACGAGCCGAAGCGTGCGTGCTTGCGAGCTGATGGCGGGCACTTTGAACAATTCCTGTAATTTGGAGCCACGGGTTTAGTTGGCTGTATCGCGTAAATAAATCGTTTCCAGACAAAGTGCTATACAACATTTTCGTCTTCTTTTGACCTGAAGAATATGGCACTAAATTTATTGTACATAATTTTGAAAAACCCTGTATATACTTACTATATTTTTACTGTACCGCAGACGAATAAACCCACAGTTATTAAATAATTGATTCAAAGACATCTGTATAATATCTCATCAAGTAATCTCTCCTCACTACGTCACTACTCTTCTTCCCTCTTTCTCTACCCCCCCCCCCCCGCTCATGTTTAGCTTCATTGATCCTGCAACCTAGTTGTTTATTATCCTCTTCCTGCCTCGTTTATTGCATCATGTGTGTTTGGTTCCTTCCACTTTGACGTCATCTTGATTTCTCATATTTCCTATCAATCCCTTTTTCTATTTGCGCCTCATTTCTGTTCTAACACCCTGTCGATGGCTGTCTAGCCAAAACGCGAAGGTGAATAAAGGATTTTTCACACCGTATTGTGACGTATTTTATCAAGATCAATTATTACCATCTTATATTCATAGCAATACTAGGCAACATGAACTTTAATTATGTGGAAGAATGAATAGTGCAATTTTTAATTACATTTAAATGGTATTTAAACTGATAGACACTGAAATACGTTTCAATCTAAATCGTTTTTTAATTATTTAGCTTATCAATTTAAACAATTTATTCCACTTCTTAGACTATACATGGAATAATAAGTAGCCTACTCTTTAGCCACAATAATTATTATAGGAATAAATAAATAAAGTTACGTAATGGAATAACTACACCGAACGACCAATTTATTAGAGACCTCCCGCTAATAGCGTGTTGCGCCTCATTTAGCGGCGAGAACTGCCTGAACACGTGCTGGCGTGGATTCAACAAGGTGTTGAAACCGTTGAGGTGGAATAGCAGTTGTGGTTGGGCGACCGAGCTGGTGGAAGTCCGCTTCATGTTCCTCGAAGCAGTCCAAGATCATTCGAGCACGGTGACAGGGAGCATTGTCCTGCTGAAACTGTCCGTCACCACGAGGGAACACAGTCATCATGAACGGGTGCACCTGATCGGCAACAATGTTCAGGTAGTGTGTCGCATTCAGGGATGTGTCTACGGATATCAGAGGACCCAGTTTTGTCCGAAGAGAAGACACCCCAGACCAGCTCTCCTCCTCCACCCGGCTATACGGTTGTCTGTTGACACGGTCCATGACTTCGTGCCGTCTGCGCCAGATGCACACTCTGCCGTCCGCATGATGAAGTAGGAACCGCGATTCGTCGGACCAGCCAACCTTCTTCCACTCATCCAGTGTCCAGTGGCGAGGCCTGTGCTCATAGCAGGCGCGCTTTCCTATTTTGCGGTGACAGCGACGGTACCCGTACTGGTCGCCTGTTGTTAAACCCAGCTCGGTGGAAGGTGCGTTGCACCGTATGCTCCGAAATGGTTGGGATGCTCCCTCATTGAACTGCGCTGCAATTTGTTGAGCTGTTCCCGTCCTGTTGCTGTGAATGATTCGTGCCACCAGTCGCTGTTGGCCTCGTTTATCCACAACCCTGTTTCGTCCGGAGTTGTGTTTGTTGGAGGTAGTTTTTTGGCATAACTGCCATTCACGGAATACCCTTGACATGTTGCATGGGGAAACCCGAGGATGTTCGCGGTTTGCAAAATGCTGAACTGCGCCCGTCGAGCTCCAATGATCATGTCTCGTTCAAAGTCGGTCAAATCCTTGGATTTACCCATATTCAGTCCACTTCTGCTGCTGACTGCAACTTGTGATCCAATGCATCCCTTTTATACACTGCTTCGACCTGTTCCATTGTTTGGGTGTCACTGGGAGGCCGATCCATTTTCCGTAAGAGGTATCTCTAATAAATTGTTCGTTCAGTGTAAATAAAGTTACGAGATGAATTAAATTAAAAATAATTGAATAAAGTTTCATAAAACAATATTACATAAAAATAATAATAAAATTTAACGCATTTCGGAAGCCACGCAATTCCCTAAATTATTTTTGTTAATTATTATATATTTTGACCGGTTCCCTGAAACTTTATTATTCAGTATGTAAATTTCTGTTTTATTTTTTCAATCTTTCTCAAGGTCTCTTTGAAAAAGGATATCCTTCTTAAGAACAGTTTCAGAAAGATCTCTATACGAGATAACAGGTCGCTCTCTGAATGTTAAACAGGTCTGTCATCTGCGTTGTAATATAAAAAACGAATGAATAAGAAACTGGCTAATAACATTTTCCAAATAAAAATTTTAAGACCAATCAATCGACTAAAACTTGTCTAAATTCAAGAGAATTTATGATGTTTCACTTGTATAAAATTATTTCACAAACAATACCAATTTTCAGAAACTGATTACAAGAATTAAAAACCCAATTTCAGGAATTTTTAAGCAATTTCTCAAAAGGAAATAAAAACGAAATTGAAACTATGTTAAGGTTCCTGTCTTCTTCTTCCAATGGTGAATTTAATCGAGGCGTCTAATTTGTTTAGATCATCCAACAGCAGGTTTATATCATAAGAACTTGTGTCAAACGACGTGATGATGTCGTCCACGTAGCGGTTTCACGCATTTGGGAAATATTTGAGCTAGTTCTCCAGCTTCCTGATGTAAAAATCAATTAAACAAGGACTGATAAAACATCCTATCGCCATATGGTAAAAAGGATTGTTAAAATGAACACATTATTGTCGCATACTAAGTGGGTGGCTATCATGAGATCTCTAACGAAACCAAGGGGCACGTCATTTTTAATAATGGCATCTTCTAGTGCATCTAGTATTTTTTTAAGTGGAATGTTGAGGAACAACGATTATATATTAAACGACACTAATTTTAAACCTAAGCATGTTTTTTTAAAGAGTTTGTTTACTCTTCGTGATACCAAAATTAAGACCGGGTAGTTTAAGTATGATCAGCCATTTCACAATAAACTTAGACATTAAATGAGTTTGGGACTCGACATCATCGATGATGAGTCTGAATTTGTTTCCGGGTTTATGTGTCTTGAGTAGGCAATAAATTCGTGGTAATATATGATTCTTAGGATGGAATAGCTTTGCACAGTTAGTAGTCCGTTTTGCTGGGCTGTTAGCAGTGGATAATGATCTTACTGCGCTGAAGTACTTGCTGAACGTTCCCTATCTCTTGGAGTCGTGTCCATAGTCTATAAATAATACATCTGGGCAACACTGAACGACATGACGCATGCTACATGCTTTCTAGTGTTGTCTGTTTCTAGCTGTGCCATAAATTTCGCTACTTGTCGCTTCGAGTTCCTTCAGTTGAAAGACTGTGTATATCATTCAGCATTGATGCATGCTACACTACAATGACGTCCACTACATCCCGTTGGTTTGACTGGCTTCCAGCCTCACAGAAGCTCTCCAAGCGACTGATCCTGCTAAATAACATTGAAACACCGTTAAATGATCCAGAGACTGAAATAACGAGTGAAGCAAACTAATTACTTTACATAATGTCACAATCCCGTGCTCCCTTAATTGTCTTCAGCAATGTAATTACCAGACTTAGAACTTGAATACCATACCATAAACGAGGAATCAAGGCCTTATCATATGAAAGCGTGAGGGGTTTGTAGATTACCTTAAATTCTACTTAATGATGAACTTCAGAATATCCTTAATGTCAATTTAGAATTTGAGAATAAAGGCAGAAACTTCAAAATACGTATCCGGATATCAATCTCATTTCTTTGTAGCTTTGAAGCATTTCCTTTTAGGTATTAACAGGGTGTTTGTAATTAAACTGACTGTACTCAGGGCAGTCTGTAGTCTATGTACTCGTGTATTTGCACAAAAGGCAGATAAAACCCATAAGACAAATTTTCGACTACGTAGGTGACATTAAATCAGGTTTTAAAGACATAGGGAAAGAACCAGCTCACATTAGTTTTCATGTTGTTTTATCTTCACCACTCCAACGCAGCAGCCATTCTTTGTGAGTTTAGAACCCGTCACAACCTGCGCAAAGGCCCTCCATCAATTAATCCATTGAAACTCATGATTCAGTAGTCTGGCTATCACATCAAAGGAAGGGCAAGGAAATGTGCTGAATAAAACGTGATGTTTCACTTTAATTTCATCTTTGCTAATCATTTGTCTGTTTTTGGAACTCTCTTTTTAACACTATACAGCGCCAGCTTTTCCTCTATCAGCAAAGTTTGGAACTACAATTTTTTTTTTTGCGGAATCCTTTCTACTACGTCGTCCTTAGTCCCCCTAAAAAAGTTGATGCTGTCACTTAAGCCACTTTCTCCCTAAATGATGTAACCGCTATATACTGCGTCATGGAATTTTCCTCGAGAACAAAAATTAATCTTAATATAAAAAAGGAACTGTAAAATGGAAAAATGAAGTTTGAGGTTTTCCTTCCTTTATAAGTGATTGGTGTAAAATAATCATGCATTTTTAATGTAAAAGGCTCAGTGAAAATCATTTTGATTTAGAAATATTCCTCATCAACGACTCACTTTCCAAGGCCAGTAATCCAAAAATGATGCACTCACTTTCGTTTACTTTCCTTCTCGTCATTATTTTTCAGTTGCAGGCAACAGGTAAAAAATCAAAATGATTCAATATATTTTCAGCTCTTAAAATGCGTATTTCATTTCTATTTCTTTCATCTGTTCCATTTCTTGGAAACATAAACCAAAACCCAACGCGTATGTGACTAAACGAAATGAAGAGGAGATAGACAAAATAATAACATATAAAAGGTTTGAAATGGCTCGTTTAGAACATGTACACATAATATAGGTAATGAGTTATAACAGAAAACTATGTTTAATGCTTGACGATTATATGTTTAGGATATAAATAGGTGCGCAAACAGGTATATAAGCCCAATGCAGAAATTTGTAGCTAAACAATAGGTAAACACGTGTCGACAATTTTAAATATCGTGATACGTGCAGGTAATCTTTACATGACGTGATGTTTCACTTCTAAATTTCATGCCCTGCAGGTTTTCATTTGAACTGAACACTGGCTCGAAATGAGTAATCATAATGGAGATTTCAAGGGAGGCGTGGAGAGCCATGATTATCTACCATTCTAAGCGAAGGCCGAATTCCAAATTAGTGCTCTATGAAAATTTGAGAGAAATTTTCCCGGACTATTCTCCAACTAAAGTATGTATTACAAACGTGAATCGAGGATCTAGAAGAGAGCGAAAGTCTCTGAAAGACAACTTCCGCAGTGGATGTCCTCCTGATGCAGTCACTCCGGAAAACATTTGCCATGTCACATACTATCATACAGGAGTTTCCTCAACATTGCTTCGTCAGCAGTCAACACCTCTTTGATAGTTCATCTTCAACAAAAGAAAGAATGTGGAGAAAGGATTCCCCACGTGTTGACGTTAGAGCAAAAAAATGAAGTAGTGCCATGAACTGCTCGAAAGATCCGAAGAAGGCGAATCACGGTCAGTTTACAGTATCCTAATTAGTGATGAGACATGGCTTTATCACTACCCTGAGAGTAGGTACACAACGGAGACCCTCCGACGAAGAAACTGAAAGAGTTCGAAGCGCTGGAAGGTTCTGGCTGACAGCTTTTCTCGTGCAGTGTTCATGCGGCAATCATTCCTCCGATTGCGCCCTCCATCATCCCACTATATGCGAGTTCATGTATTTCATGTGGTTCTATTTTTTTGTAGCAATGAGGACGTCGTAATCGTAAATGGACACGATTTCGGTTCTCTGCGGAGTCGACTGGAAACAAGCCTTTTCTGATTGGTTTAAACGGAAGATTCTCTGCATAGCTTCAGATGGAGAGTACTTTGAAAAGGATTCAGAAAAACTTTTGTTCTAAACGTTTTGTGTTGTCCGTGACTACAAATTTCTGCACTGCCCCTTGTATATATCAGGTTGTCCGGAAAGTTTCTTCCGGATTTGAATTTTTATTTCTAAAGCAAAAAGTATGTACAACATGTTGAATTAATGAGGATAGTACTCCCGATCCAACTCGATGATCTTCTCCCAACGTTTTGGGAGCTTTTCGATTCTTCCGCGAAGAACCCTAGGTCCCTGAACCCTAAGAAAAAAATCGACCTCTTTTGTGCACTCTTCTGCACTTTTAAAAATGTCACCCCGAAGATGGAGTTGGAGGTGGGAGAAAAGGTAATAGTCGGAGGGTGCTAGATCAGGAGGTGGCGATGCTAGAGTGCGGGCGAGTGTTGTCTTGATGGAACAGAACCGGCTTCCTTCTGAACTCGTTTCGGCGATTGGCCTTGATAGATTTTTGAACAAACACTCGAGATAAAGAATTGTTCGCGCACGCGTCAAGAATCCGGAAGAAACATTCCGGACAACCTGATAGCTTATGTAAGAAAATTTCAAAATAAATACTTTTAAACTTTAATCTGAGAGGCGACAGCGTACAGGGTAGCCCACCGAAAATTTAAGAGGAAGGGTTTTTGGCATTTTACAACAACGTTATTTGGACGGGGGACATGTTAATTAGCTAGTTTCGTTCATTAATTTTTAATTCTAGAGAAGAGTCAATTTCGCTCTGAAGATGTTAAATGGCAAGAGGCGTCTTTTTAATTGAAAATAATGTATATTTTTCCAGCTCTCAGGGACAATTTAATAATTCAGCAGGTTCATTAATATGATCTGTATTTTTGCTTCGAGGTATCAACATCGCTGGAAACGGGATTATAACCGGCGACTATCTCAATAGGACGGTCGACGGTAATAAGCAGACATGTTCGTACATGAGAACATACACGGAAGGAAAATGGTGGATTTTGACGTTAAATAAACCTTACGAAATTCAAAACGTAGTAATTGAAGTGGACTTCGGTAAGTTCATAGAAACCATCTTTACTCTTTATTCATTGTTTTGAATTTATTCTCGTTCACTAGCATTTGGGTACATTGTTTTAAACCAAACATTTATTTTTGCCCACTTTAGACTTTGAAAATTTTATGTCTTTTGTATTGGATGTCGATGGAAATATCTGTGATAAGGTTACATTACAAAGTAAGTGACTTCAATTTAGGTTTATGGTAAAAAAAACTGTTATAACATCCCCCCATTTAATGCAATAGGTCACCGAGCCCAAAGTGTATAGCGGAATGGGCTCTCTATTAGTCACTAATAACAGACTTCGTTTCTGATCAGTCAGACATCACGAATCTGTTCCACTTTATTTATTTATTTATTTATTTATTTATTTATTTATTAAAAATCGATTTCATTTATTTCTATAAAAGAAACTGCAGCACAGATGTATGTATGAAGAATCTTGCAAAACATAATAGATACTTAAATAGACCGGGTGGGGACGGTATTACGATATCACTATAGAAACGAAATACACTATATTGCCATTTGTCATGGGTCTGTGGCCAGCTGCCAAGAATGGGTTGGGAAGTGCTGTGCCACCCTCCATACTCTTCCGATCTTAGCCCCTATGACTTTGATTTGGAATCTGCGATACGACTTTCTTGTCCTAAGCTGTATAGCCTGTATCATTGTGATCATTAGTCAAATTCCAATCCTCATGCGTGCAACAGACTTAATGGGAAGTCTTTCTCTTAGAAAAGAAGCTATGATGGAGGCAAAAAATAAACCGTAATGGATCCCATTTCATAAATAAAAAATACTAACACCAAACTTAGGCAAGCACATTCCTACAGGTAATCATTAACGGTGAAGTAATAGAGTAATGTCTCATTTGCATGTTTTTATCTTTCTGCTGAGACTTTAATGCCAATTTAATCTTATATGGTCTTGTTCTTCGACAACACCACCTACAAGTTGAGACAATTAATAAACGAGACTGGAGCAATTTAACAAATATTAGACATATTTCTGGCAAAACTGTTTAATATTTTTCAAAGTAGTTACCTTCTGAGGCTACACGTATTCCAACGTTCATACAAGTTTTGGAAACATGCTTAAAAGTCATTCCTCTGTCTTAACCCCTCAAAGTTTGTCTTTAAGGTTCTTTTTGATGTCCTCTATATTCTCAAATCTGTGTCCTTTCAGTCTTGTTTTCACCTTTGGAAAGAGGAAATAGTCGGAAGATACAAATCTGGGGAATAGGGAGGGTGATATTGCTCCACAATTTCGTTACTGGCTAAAGAGCTACTTGACAAGCACTGTTGTGTGCGGTCTGGCTGTATCATGCAGTATGAACCAACTCCTTTTGCATGAATTTGTGGCCGTACTCGATGAATTCTTAGAATCAGACGCTCCAAAATTTCCATATAGTACTCCTTGTTGACTGTATGTCCAGGTGGAACAAACTCCTTATGGATAATGCCAGTGCTGTCAAAGAAAATGATGAGCATTACTTTTCTTCTTGACTTCTCAAACCGGAATTTCTGTTTTCGCGGGGATTTTGGGCCCCACCATTCCATGCTCTGTCGTTTTGTTTCGCGATCATATTGACAGCATCAGCTTTTATCCCTTGTCACAACGAGGGCTAGATCGGCCTCGATGGCTCAGCGGTTGCGTGATCGCCTCTGATGCCTGAATACGCGGGTTCGATCCCGGCCGAGGACGACGAGGATTTTTCAGGGGGAAATCCTGAAATCACGCACTTCCTTCGGAAGGAAAGTAAAGCCGTTGGTCCCGTGTAGCCGTTTGCCGGCTGCACGTTAAAGAACCCTTGCGAGGCAAAATTTGCGGCCCCTATAATGCCGTCCTGAAATGACCATAGCAGTTGAAAAGGACGTTAATACCAAACAAACGAAACCAAACCAACGAGGGCTAGGGGTTAGGCTTTCTAGTTCTCGAGTCCGCCTGATCGCGGGTTCGAATCCAACCGTGGGCATGGATGTTTGTGTTTGTCCCGGGCTGCGTACAGATTTAACTTGTGTAAAAGGCGCAAAATGACCTTAGTAGTCGACGCCAAAATTTCTAATAAGCCAAAACCTTGTCACAACGGAATCCAGAAAGTTCCAGTTGGCATCTGCGGTCGCGATGAATTCCGCGCAAGCGTTCACTCAGTTTCCTTTTTGCTCATCTGTTAATAAATGTGGCACAAACCGAGCACAGTTTCCTTTTGACCAAATCTTGTTGAATATTTAAGACTTCTTGCACCATTTTCAGGTTCATTCGCTGATCACTTAACAAAAGTTCTCTCACCTTCTCGATCGTTTCCTGCGTTCGAACAGTTTTCGGATATTCAGTGTGTTCGTCGTCTTTCAGCTTTTCCCGGCCATCACGAAATCTAGCGAACCATTCAAAAAGACGTGCACGAGATAAAGCAAGTGTATGGTGATGGTGCATTATCAACTTGTAAGTTTCCGTAGCGTTTTTTTTTTCAAGTTTAAAACAGAACTTAATGTTTGCTCTTTGTTCCATGTTTAATATTGGAACGTCAACTAATGACTGGATGCGTTAAAGTACAAGAATGATATAGGCGCAAGTAACTTTATTATTGCTGCTTATACACACCGCAAAAAAGACAGTTTAGTAAATACGCATCGTCGTGGTCGCACTTGCTTGAACACGTTCAAAGTAGATTCAAATTATTAATTATCGAACTTTGTAATTCAATTTTTAAATTCAATCTTTATTTCATTTTGTACATTAAAGTGATCTAAATTTTATTTCAGGAGCTAGTACTATTGATTCTCGTATGAGCAGAAGCGTGGATTGTCACGGTACGACAGGTAAAGTCCTCTCCATTGCCGCTAATTCAAAGCCATCAGATTCTAGGAATGCACTGATAGATTTATGCGAGATAGAGGTATACGCCGTAAATGTCCCAGGTAATTTAAAATTTGTATTCTCTCTATTACATTTTAAGTACTTTTAAATACTATTTTCCTAAGCAGTGTATAAATCGTTGTAATCGAACGCTTCCTCTGCCGTAAATCAAATTTAACCACCTGTAACCATCAAATTTTCTACGACGATAGCTATATGCTTGTTGAGTGTCCTAAAGACGGATGTAGAAGAAAAGGACGAGACGCAAAACTCCTGAAAAAAATCAAAATTGGACACAAAATGGTAAGGCCTGGAAAAAAAAAATACCATTTCGTATAGAGACTATCTTTTGCCAACTCAAGAGACTAAAAATAAAAATAAGAAGGGCATTGAAACAGAAAAACGCCCGTAATGCAGAAAGTTATTGCGCTGAATTGCAGCAGAAGTTACCAGATTTGGTGAACGCCTAGTCTCAAGTCGTTAAACGAACGATGCTGACAGTGCTAACTACTTTGGGCTATGAACCACTGTTTCATCCTGCCTATTCCCCGAATTTATCTCCTGCAGACTACCAATTTAGTCCATTTCCATGTTTAGTCGTCTGGGTTACTTCCTATCAGGTAAACAGTTCACGACAGATAACGAAGTCCTCTTTGCAATTAGCGGTTCTTCAGATCCCAGGCAAAAAACTTTTTTCCGATCAAGGGCCTTGGCAACTGTGTATCGATTCAGAGGTGAATAGGCAAAATAGCGTCATTTTCAGTTATTCGTTTCCAAACGTGCTGCTCATTTTCAGGATATTTCAATACTTTTGATCATCTTCTAATGAACACCCTACTCTTTCTTGTTTCCCTTTCTCTTCCATGTTGACATTACTGAATTAGCGAATACAAGCTAAGAGTGAAGAAAATATTCTCTGAGCATTATGGGGATTCATACTTACAAGCAACGTTTTAAAGTAACTAAGTCTCTTTCTCTCTTATTTTTCTTTTCCTAAGATACCAACATAGCCCTACGTGGAACTATCACCACTGACCCTTTACGTAGAATAATAGATGGGAATCTAAAAACGTGTGAAATGGTGTCTTCTCCCAATATTAAATGGTGGACGCTGAAAATACCTAACTATTCTTTAATCCAGAGTGTAAAGATAACAGCTTTTGTCGGTGAGTTCATGGAGTTTTTGGTTAATCTTAAGCAACTTATGATATTATTAGTGGTTTACGTAGCCTTTTGACACTATAGATAGGACAATCTAAAATGAATTAAACAAAGGAACATATCAAAGACTATTCTAATGAAGTTATTTCACAAAAACCTGATGAAATAACCTGAAAGGTTGCTACGGACAATCTCAGATGTTCAATATGGGCGCCATTTATTATATGATAAACGTCTGGACGGTAGTCCAATTCTTGCCACACTCATGTCAGTGTAGCTTGATCAACTGGGTCAATCCCGTCGCCTTTAACTGCTGACTGTCCTGTGAAAGGGGACGTAAGAACACTTTTTCCTTCACGTGCCTCAAAGGAAAAAGTCGTAAGGTCGGGTGACTGGGGGACCACAACGTCAAGGGCACATCATTCGACTTAATACCAATTCGGCCATGAGGAAGGTGTTTATGCCAATGTGGTGAGCATGTTCTTGCTTCAAATGAAACCGGCTACTTTTCCTTCCAACTTCGGCAACAACCACTCGGATACATGTCGAGGTAGCTGAACCCTGTAATGGTTGACTCTGCATAGGAGGCACAAACACGCTACCATTGATTATGGAAATGTTTATCTTCGAAGCATCATGTTAATGTTCCAGTGTGTCAAGCGGATCTATCTTGGACCAAAAGTTTCAGATTATGCCTATTCACGTAAGTGAAACGTGGCTTCCTCAGTGAACATGAGTCTTTCCGCGAAGCCATGGTTTCTTGGAAGTTTTTAGCATCTGTAGTATGTGAAAGTTTTTAAAGATCTGGGGCTTCATGAGTGAAACGCGCGAATGTATTCCATTATTTCGTTTACGAAAAATGGGCGTTTCATGCGTAAACTTTCCCTTGCATAAACTTCCCGTCTCTTTAGATTATTTCACCATTTTGTAATGTTATGACGGTGAGTGATTCTTTTGCAAACCTGGTCCAAAAATATCTCTAACAACCGTTACCAATAAAGCTTTTGCGTATTCTAGTATATAATTGAGAGTTATTAATAAACGCAGACAAATGTCATGAAGATTGTTTGTTGCCATTAAAGCACTGTAAAAAAAAACATATGGACAATTGCTTTGTAAATGATTTGTTTGGCTCTGATGAGCCGTTTTGGAGTTATTAACAACCCCCCCCCCCGACATAATTGTTTTTAATTAATTCGTATTTAGAGGGATCCTTAAACTATGCATTGACGTATTTTTCATGGAAATGGGCTAACCCTTTTAAGAGAAAATTTTTACTTACTTACTAACTTGCTTACTCACTCAATTTTCAAACCCGCTTATCCGTTAGGTTCGCGGGGGCAGCATCCTATGGAGGATCTCCAACGATCGCGCTCTTCCGCCATTAGGAGCATGTCCTCCATGGTAATACCCAAGCGACTCGAACCCAGATTCTCCATGTAGTCTACCACCTGTTCTAGGCCGACCCCTTGGTCTTTTACCCACCGGGGTAAAAAACGACTTGAACTGTAACTATTTGGTTGCGAAGAGCCAGTTTGGAGTAATTAACGTTTTAAGGAACCCCAACTCCCCCCCCTCTAACAGAAAAAAATTTGTTTTTTTTTAATCCTTTTCATAACGTGGTGAGAGCAGGTGCAAATGTATCTTTCCACCGTTACAATTTATCCTTTGATGCTGTTTCGGTTTTTATGAAATAAACTCATTAGAGCAATGATTGGTATGGTTTCTTTGTGTATCATTCATTTTGAATTACCCTATAGACTGTAATGCGCCTCCAAAGTCCCATTTACCCACAAGCCAATCAGAACTACGGGCCTGTGCGTGGCTTGAGAAACAGCAATAATACAACTAAGCCTATATTGTTCAGATTAAATAAGGATTTTTAGTTTCTTGAAGTGAAATTAAACAAAAGACTCCAACGAGGCAGGGGTCATTAACTATTACTCGAAGCTTTTAATGAAATTCTAAAATCAAACAAGTAATCCGACACCAACGACAAACAAGCGGGACACTCAAAAGTCACTTGATCATCAGGATCTGAACAACAAGCCAACAAATGATAGAATTTGGAAAGTCTCAGAATATCCACCTTGCAGTCTGGATCCCACGGCCTCATAGAAAGTATCAGGTCTGAACATGAGGTCAATAATGAATCGTTGAAGCACTAAGATTGTGCCATTGAACTAAATTCTGTAATAACACCACCAGCTCGAAGTAACAATGTTTTACCTTTTCCATGTTCAGGCCTGGTAATTTCTAGAAGGCCGTGATTGTTCCCATGTCCTTGGCCCTCTAAAACAATCACTATAAAAAGGTGGTAGTTCAATTCCGACGCTGATGTAGAGTTTACTGTTACGTAATAGTTCCGCCAATTAGTTTTGGAATTTAACCACATGGGAATCTATAGATTAGTGCTCCAATGAGACTCATTCTTAATGTTCATGGGGACATCTTTTAAATTCTTTGAATAAAAATTGCTTACCGGTTTCTAAACGTATTTTTATTGAACAATCTAGGTATTAATGGGATCTTCAATAATATATTTTATATTTTCTGTCCTTATACAAGATTACATTGATCCGCTCAGTTTTCAAGTGTACGTCGATGGACGATTATGTGGAGATGTAAAACTGATTAGTGAGTATAGATATTTTTCTATACATTTTTAAAAAGAAACTTCAAAGGCTTAACGAAGTTTTAACTAGATCAAAAGAATTAATTTTATGGACTACTTAAATCGACATTACGTGGGGCTATCAAAAAGTTTACGAACTACGGCTTTCGCACGGGAAAGGAAAACAGAAGAGCATTATGCCATCAGATAGCAGCTATAACTTACTATTCCAAGAGTCGGTACACTAAGCAAAATCAGTGTGCCATTGCAAACACTGTTTTATTTGTGACGAGTTAACATCCTGTTTCTCTGCTGAAAATATACGAGAAATTGAACATGCGCGCATCCAATTCTCCTCACAATTCTCCTCCTGTTCATAAGCGACTTTTTTTCTCTTCCCTGGAATGAAAACAAAACAGACAGGGACGCTGATTTGCCACTCTAGCAGAGATTCAAGTGCAATGACGACTTTATTAGAATCTAAAAAAGGAGGATTTTTCAAGACTGGCAATGGCAAGGTGGCGTCTACTCCCAAGGAGACTATTTTGAAAGGGCGGGAGCGTCTAAAATTTAAAGTATGTCGCTAATGGTTACCCATCCAGTGACTAGCCAAGCCTGATGTTGCTTAACTGCACAGAACTGGCATGTAACACGGTGTTCAATGAAAGCCCACCAGACCACGGCCTCCCCCTAATGTGTGAGAATTTTTTCGTTAACTTTTTTGATAGCGCTACTTCGTATGTAATATAAAATAATTCGAGTTCTTTACAATACTCATTTCAATAATAATAAGTTCCCTTTGCTATGTTTGTTATAATATGCAGCTTAAGACAATACGTCATCAGTAGAGGCTCTTTTTAATATTGTAGTGATGGTGGAATGTCTATTTCAGACAAAAAAAATACTAAAAAATTACTCAGAGGAAGTGTGGACTGTGGTTTTAGGGATAACGAAATCAAGATCCGAATTTCGACTGAGCTTTTTTTCCCTATTATCTGCGAGATCGAAGTGTATGACGGAAAAACACCAGGTGAAACAAAACTATTTTAATTTCTTAATCTAAATTTCTACAGATAATACACTGAGTGACCAAAAGTGACGAGAAGGGTTGTCCCGTATGATTCCCGAATGTTGCGGACAGATGCGACGTATGGCGCTAGCGAAGAAACGATATCTGAGCAGTCTGTTACAGATCTGTTGTAGTGAACACGGCAGCGAAGGTGGGATGATAATTGATGCAAGACACATGGGTCAAAGCAAATCGGAGATTACACAAGAATTCGGGTTTCCGAGGTCAACAGTTTTTAGGGTGGATCTTCAATATCGCAGAGACAATGTTTCCACACGCGTAAACCGCGGCACAGGACGACCACAAGTGTTTGACGAATGGACGTTACTTCACCTCAGCAGAGACTTACAGGGCGATCGACGGGCTACTATGAGTCAGATCACCGCCGACTTGAATGTGGGAAGTGAGGACTCCATTTCTACCTGGACTGTACGGAGAAAAATGCACCGCATAGGCTTCTGCAGCCGACGACCGACTCGTGTCCCTTTACTGACACCTCGACAAAGAGCTCGACGACTGACATGGGCCCGCGAACATCTTCACTGGACCATGACAGTGCGGCATATAGCATGATCAGATGAATCCCGGTTTCGGTTGTATCGAGCTGATGGGCCCGTGAGAATATGGCGTATGCCCCATGAAGCTATGGATCCTGCATGCCAACAAGGTTGTGTCCAGGCAGGAAGTGGCTCAGTTATGGTCTTGGCTGTCTCCACAAGGTCGCAATTAGATCTGCAATGTCCGTCTGCAGAGAACAATGAAATTTGCGCATTATAAGGACGTTCTTTCAGACCATCTGCATCTTTTTCTTTTATTAGAATATCCTAATGGAGATACCACGCTCATGGAGAAGCGTCTCGCTATTAATATCATATCCAGTATCTTCGTATGACTTTTGGCCACTCAGTACAGTATCAGCATCGTTTACATGTTAAATGGATTGGAATTTAAATGGATTGGAATTTTAATGGATTTGAACTTAAACTAGTCCACTGATGGCAATTAAAATTGCAACGTAGTAAAAGGGCATCTGGCCGCGTCAACTTTGCTGCTTAGTAACGATGAAAGACATGAAAATGGTTACTAGCGTAGCGGAGTAAGAGGCAAGGAGACTCCTGAAAAATGAAAAAATAAGAAGGAAATGTGCGTGGAATTGCCTGTATATGATCGAAAAAACCTCTTACAACAAAAGAACATCCGAGATATGGAATTAAGATTGTACTTTTGTGGTAAGACATTTTTCTTCATATACCGAGACTCAGTTTACTGTCTTGGCAATCTCTCCTAATGAGATAGCTAATGATCAATAGCATACTATTGATCATATGTAGAGTGACGAGCCTATACCCAAATGCCTTGATGTCTGGCTCTAATGTCAACCTTCATGTCTTCTAGATTTTGCACTATAATTATATTACATCTGTTTAAAAGAAATTACAAAGGATAATTCTTTGCCAGATAGAGAAACTAGTGTTACATTGGAAATGGAAGGTCCAAATTTTGCAAGCACTTCTTCACTAAATAAGAAAGGTAGTTAGATTGTTTCTCATGAAATTTTCTTATATACGTATCACTGATTGTTATTTTTGTATCAAACCTTTTTTGTAGTCGTCAATTGAAATGTTTTTAACCAGCATGACCCGCAGCATTCCTCTAAACGTTGCATTGTAATTCTATTCCTTCTACGTATTTTAAAGAAATTACAAAGGATAAATCTATGCTGGATAGAGAAACTGGTGTTACATTGGAAATGGAACTTCCAAATTTTACAAGCACTTCTTCACTAAATGAGCCCCGCGTAGACAAAGGTAGTTCGATTGTTTTTTTATGAAATTTTATTATATCACTGATTGTTATTATTATATCAAACCTTTTTGTAGACTTCGACTTAAAATTCTTTGTATTTTCACTGCCAAAATAGGACCCATATACTACGCCATCGGAACAGCTGTCAATATCCTCATCATCATCGTCGTTGCCATTGCAATCACCATTTTAATAAAGTGAGTACATTAAAGAGCAGACAATTACGAGGGGCGATTGATAAATAAGGTCTCCATGGCTGTAACTTTTTTATTTGTTAACCGATTTTCAAAATTCTTTTTGTATCTTATACTCACATTTGTCCTCTATGTAATGCACTATTCACTTTTTGACATAGACCACATTCCTTTCCAAGCATTGCGCCAACGCGTGACTAGTTGGGTGAACCCGTCGGAGAGGAATTCCGGAGTTGTTGTCGACACCAGGATTGAATGGCAGCATTTACCTCGCCGTCAGAACCAACTCATATCCCTTAAGGGGCTCTTTCTTCTTTGGGAAGTGGTGAAAGTCGCAATGTGCAAAGTCTTTCATTTTTGAACTGCAATTTTTCATCTTTGAACTGTAGGCGCTGCAACGCCTCTGGTGTGTGGTGACTCGTGTGCGGGCGGACGTTATCGTACTCCAGAAGAGGGTCCAAAGCTGCCATTCAATCCTGGTGTCGACACAGCTCCGGAATTCCTCTCCGACGGGTTCACCCAACTAGTCACGCGTTAACGCAATGCGTGGAAAGGGATGGGGACTATGTCGAAAAGTGAATAGTGCATTACATAGAGGACAAATGTGAGTATAAGATACAAAAAGAATTTTGAAAATCGGTTAACAAATAAAAAAGTTACAGCCATGGAGACCTTATTTATCAATTGCCTCTCGTAAAATGTTAAAGACGAAAATTCATCTCCATAGACATATAGACATTTTAAATTTGTTTCTGTCTTTAACACATAATAACGAATTGGCCCGTTCGTTAATTTTCATAAATGTACAGAAAATACGAGAAAAAAGCAGTCCTTGTCAGAACTTTTGTTCTTGACTAAAGCCCTTTAGGAAATACGTGCATTTTTAAAGATGGTGGAGGTCAGGAAATTGAAAAAAAAAATAAAACTATCAAAAGCGTAAATGATATGTTACATTTGCATTATTTTCTTACATAGTCACCACTGACTTGCCTACATTTAAACACTATGTGGAAGAAAATGATTGGACACTCCCTTTTCATAAAACAGCAAAAACCAGGGACTCATACAGAATTCCTACATTCAATTGGTGGTCATTTATTGAACCTAAACGAAAGAAGCTCCTTGTACATTATTGGAGTGAATCTTATCGTTTTTCCCATTAAGAGCGTTATTAAAAATGCGTTGATGTGCAACTAACATCAACTAACTCTTAACTACATTTTAGTTATAATCATATTAGAAATGTTCATAATCCACTTGAAATTGTTGAATAATGCCTTACAATAATTTGCTTCATTTTTCTATTTCAGGTACAAAAAAGGAGCTGCTAGAAGAAGAGCCCAGGGAGAAACCAATCGCCGGCCACAGTTACCCGCTCCTACCGTTACCCCAAAATTAAGAAACATGTCATTTACTACTGCTACCACCCCGTCCGTTCAATATAGCGAAGGAGAAAGTAATCTCTATGAAGAAATCTCTATACCTTTACCTCCAATTCCCTGCATCAGTGGAGAAGAAAATATAGATCAACATGGATACCTGCTTGTCCTGAACGACAATACCACGCAGCGTTCCGCAACGTACAAGGCCACTTAAATGGTTAAAAAGATGAATGATGCGTAAAACACTTCTTGAGATAAGAACATTAAAGCATGTAATCTGTAAGACAATGTAAAGTTATGTAAAGTTATACAATGTTAAGACAATGTACGGTAGTGACTAAAGTTTTTATTTTTAATATTTTTCGTTTTAATTATTATAGAACTGTGCGAAAGAGACTGATCTTGTAATATATAACTGATAATGTTCTGCAAGAACTCACGTTAGCTTTTTTCCTTCACCCCTTTTTTTGTTTGTCAACCCAATGCTTTTTTTTCAGCCTCCTGTTGTTGTTCGCTATAAGCCCCCCGGAGTTTGTAATGGAATTTTGGCTTCATCATTTTATTTGATGGTGAATGCAGTCATAGGCCGTGCCGTCCATAGCAGAGGGAGTGTACGAGGGAGAAGCAGTCGTACCAGAACCCAGAGAGCAGCTACATTTGCGATCATAAATAACGAACAATGAACACGCAGAGACGATAGCCGCTTACGAAATGGCACCGTGGTATGAGAATACTGCCAACAGTGTAAACGTAGGGACCAAATAATCAGTGGAAAACTCCGTAATTTGAGGTCAAGTCATGGTTGTAGTGTGTAGACTAGAGCTAAACTAGATCTTTCAATGTCATTTTCGATTTCAATGACCCTGGTTATTCAAAACTAGCTACTCTTATTTCCATAACATTTTGTATGTTGAACAGTGTGATAGTAGATGTTATTACTTACTAATTTCACTATTTTGACTAGTGAACGTTGATTTTATTCTTGGGTTTATTACCATTATTTTTCCATACATTTGTAAACTTCCATCATAAACCTACCTTTAATTTGTAAAATTAACCATATATTTCGTTATACAGGATGTCCAAAAAGTCTGGTAACATGGTAGATATCTCGAAGCTGCCAGGTAGGCGAGATCTGATGAGTGTGGTTTATAGGTAAATAGGGGGTGGGGAATTCATTGTCGCACTCAAATTTGACTTTGCCCCGCAAATTTAAGCTCATCCATTTGCTAACTCGAAGACTATTAAAGATAGAGAAAAATTTCCAGTTGCTGATCCTAAATTTTTCAAGGAAAGAAAATTTTCAACGGTGTGCTTCATTGCAATTCAAATGTGTTAGAAACCTCAGCTAGCCTGGCCAGCCTAACCTGACCTTGAGTGACTCTTTCTCGCCCATTTTCTCAAAATCTTTCAAGGGGAAGCGTGTGATTAAAAATTGTTTTTAGACTAATATGGTGTTGCTCTGCAGGCTAGCAAGTGGAATTTTTTCTGTATCTTTAATAGTTTTCGAGTTAGCAAATGGATGAACTTAAATTTGGGAGTAAAAGTCAAATTTGAGTGCGGCAATGAATTCCCCACCCCACTATTACC
>JAHWFO010098547.1:116361-129650 GCA_023313115.1 Rhysida immarginata | reverse complement strand
CCATGTTACTAGACTTTTTAGACACCCCCTTATATGAAAGTATATATATATCTCTGTTTATATCTACAGTTTATATTATAATAAATACTTTATAATAATTATTATTACAATTTAAGTGCATTAACTTAATTGTAACAGAATTTTTCTAAAATTCGACTTGTTGCAGTTTCTTAAATGTAGACATATTATTTATAGATTGCTTAACGAGTGTTGCTCGCCCTTTCGAGCTCTATTATGTCTGCTAATTAATTTGTTGAAACTAACTCTTTAATTTGCATTGATTCTTGTTTGTAATTTCTTGTGCCCTCTGGGGCCCAACTTATCGGTCGTTGACCGGTCCCAGCTGGGCACTGTTGTATCTTTAACTTATAAATAAATAAATAAATAAATAAATAAAATAAATAAAAAATTTTAAATGCCCCTCCCTCCGGACGGTCATAATATTACACTTGAGCTCATCTGATCAGTTTGAACGACCAAAAAAACTTAGTGACTGTGGACACTAAGTTAAACGAAAGGAAAAAATATTTATGTTATTTTATTTTATAATATTCATTTATGCGGATTAGTGGTTTTTCTTCTTCCTTTCTTGTCAACATAGGATAATTCATAAATTTGTAGCATTATATTTATTTCAAAAAATGGTACGTCATACCAACAAACTACCACTCTTTGCGCTATAGTACTTAGTTTTAAAATCTATAATTTTTTTATTATAAAAAACAAAGGGGGGAAGCTTATTGCCATATTTTCCTATATATGAAGATTTGGGTAATAAAATTCTGAATTCACTTTAAAAATTATTCGACTGTTGAAAGTTATAAAGGCTTAGCAAAAAAAACTAAAATTTTAAATTCCGTTGGTAATCTACAGGGTGGGCCAAAGTCCGTTACCACCCACTGTACAATTCATGTTTGTGGAAATTGACGGATAACCACCATGTGGGGACATATTAGGCCTAGGGAGAAGTCATATGGTGTAGGTGACCGGGACGGCGGCCATCTTGAAAGCCGCCATCTTGGATGCACCTAATGTTTTAAATAGGAAGGAAGTCATGAGGCACATGATTTCGGGCTAGAATTTCCAAAGAGAACAATGGTGCAGTCCGTTTGTTCATATTTTAATTCGTTCAACAATTACAGGCATTCCAAATGGCGATTCTCACTGTTATTTACCCTTTGTTGCAGGTGATAAAGCAAGCCACTAACCACAGAGGAGAGGACAGTGTTGATAAGGGCATGGGGAGGGAGGAGTTCAAGGGCTTCGAAATTCAATGAACGGCATCCTGATCGACAACCTGTGTCTCATGTTTGTGTTGTCCGGCTCTTCAAGTAGTTCATGGATACCGGACACTCTCACCGGACACTCTGCTATGGGTTCTGGTCAATTGGGTGGAACGTCCGCACACGAGCGTAACATAGGAGGGGGCTCATGTAGAGCTCGTGGAGCACCATATGTAACACTGAGAAACGCCATTTGGAATGCCTGTAACTCGAGACTTGTGCACCGGCAATTCAGTTGTCAAAGTTGTGAGTGTTTCATCTGTAGTAGTTCCGGCACTCTGATTGGTCAGTTGTAGTTTGATACCAAGGGGTGACTTTATCAACGGTTTTCATATGAATAGAGTCCAGTTAGACTCAAATAAGAAGTGCCATTGGATTCGTCAGGCTTTCTACTATAGGAATCGATAATAATATCGATTTTGAAAATTTTGGAGATACTGCGGTTTGATCCTAGGGGTCTCAATTCTGATAATGGGAAATTTCCGACTCGCGGTGACATGCGCAAGGCGTTCTTCTATATGCAAACATGCCTTCACCATTGTTGACAGAAGCTGTAACTCGAAAATGTGTATATAAGTGGTTTAAGCGTTTCCGTGAAGGGCGAGAAACAGATTCCAGACCTTTATCATCCTCCGTATTCTCCAGACATGTCACCACCAGACTTCTTATTTCCTCGTATGAAATCCACAATGAAAGGACACAGATTTCTCGACGATTCGGGTATTCTAACGGCTGTGACGAGGGAACTTTAAACAGTACCGACAGAGGATTCTTCACACGACATTTTTCACATGCGACACTTTTCGAACGATGTCAAAACAGCATTGTGGTCATGAGGGCTTACTTTGAAAAACACTAAAGTATCATCTCTGAAATACCTATCTCTTTTTGTTTTTCCGAGTCATTCACCGAACTCTCCGATCTCACCTCGAAGTAATATTCAGAGAAAATGAGAGCAAATAATGTAATTTTTTTCTCTCAATAATAATGTTTCATTGTGAATGTACAGAGGATGGGCAGGAATGAAGATGAACGATTTTGAAAAATAAGAGCGCCACATTATTTCAAGGTGACTAATAGCCAAATTTTTATACATGCGCTTCCGTTGAAGTGTTGTGAAAGTTAGTTGAAATGGAAACATGCCTTTCCCAAAATTAGGCTAAATAATAAAAGGCAAAGTTCAGCAGCTTTTAAAAACGAAATGGTCAACTAAAAAATTCGTCAAGTAAAACGTTCAAATCAGACGGTGAGCGCAGAAGCAATATCCAAGCTGAGAAAAGAAGCGAAAGTAATCACTGTAACCATGGTAACAGCAGTGAAGAAAAGACGCAAAGGTGGACATCATATTGGGGCGAATGCTTGTAAATAAAAACTCTTCAGGAACATGCTACAATCTGCAAACCCACCGAGCCAAAAAATATGGCCAGAATGTTGAACCTTCCTGGGTCAACAATCATATTTCGAATACATTCAAATTGGTAATGAGAAAAAACCATCAACTTCATGGTATCTTAGCAGCCAATATTAAGAAGAGGCGCCAGAGATTTTTGCCATTGGACAGGTTTCCTCTGAAAAATTTGAAAAACATTATTACCACCAACGAGGCATGGTTCTATTGAAAGGGCTGCAGGTGACAGAGAAGAGTTTTTTTACAGTTCAAGTGGGAAACCAAAGCCTCGAACAACTGTCAACAAAAAACTGTCACATTGCAAAGTCATCATGGTGTGGGAAGGGTTTCGTATAATGGTATAATACGCTTGCGAATGTTCAAGCCTGGAGCTAAGATAAACACAGCGTATTATATCAACAACGTTATCAAACCGTTTTTGGATACTGATGCTCAAAAGTATATAAGAAAGGCGATCGCATTCTCCATCAAGATTCTGCCGCTGGTTTTGCAGCCCACAAAATTCTTGACTTTTTGGAAACAAGGAAAGTGAAATTATTCATTCCGACAAATGGGTGCCTGATTCTCCAGATGTAGCGCCCATGGACTATTTTACTTGGGGTCACTTAAAACAGAAACTGTGAGGTTGCAAACTGAGAAGTCTAAATGGGTTTAAAAAAGCTTTTTTCGATGAAGGAAGCAAATGCCTTAGGAAGTTATTTAAAAAAACTCTGGATTCTAGTAAAAACGTTGTCGGCAAATGTCTAATAACCAGGGAAAACAAATTGAATAGTCTTATTACTGTATCTTGTGGCAATAAATTACAATAAATTTTCAAAATCGTTCGTTTCATTCCTACCCACCCTCAGTATTAATATAATTGCAAAGATAAAGGAATAACATTTAGGGAATTATATAGTCCAAAAAGTCTGGTAACATGGTAGATATCTCAAAGCTACCAATTAGGCGAGATCTGATGGGTGTGGTTTATAGGTAATAGGGGGTGGCAATATTATAAATTATTTGATTATAATCAATGGAGGCATAAGATTCACTTAAGGCATAAAGCTATACGAACAGTTCTCTCCACCTCCTACTTTCCCCCGCTTAATTCCATCTTTTTTTTTATTTTTTTTGAATCCCCTCCCCCCAGCGTCTTTCCTTCTTTGGTGTACTTTTACATCTCTTTCAAATTTGGCTTGTGTTTTACTTCGTACTTGCAATTGATACAATTAGTTTTCCCCTCACTTTCCCTTTTCCTCTCTTATAATCTAGTTAATTTTAACATCACCATTACTTTGGCTCTCTGATGTCACCTTAATTTCGCGTCCGTGCTATCTACTTTATATGCCTTTTATTAATTATATCTACTCTTTCATCTACCTGATCCTTTTTTCTTATATCTTAAACTTTATTTGACTACCCACAAAATTTCCATTTCACCCTTCTTTTATTTTCTCTTTCCTAATTCTCTTAGGGAATTAATTTCTCCTCACTAATTCACTACTCTTCTTCCCTCTCTCTCTCAACCCCCCCCCCCCCCCACCCGCTCATGTTTAGCTACATTGACCCTGCAATCTAGTTGTTTATTATCCTCCCCCTACCTCGTTTATTGTTTCATATGTATTTCGTTCCTCCCACTTTGAAGTCATCTTGATTTCTCATATTTCCAACACATTTCCATTTGTGCCTCATTTCTGTTCTAACACCCTGTCGATGGCTATCTAGCCAAAACGCGTAGGCGAATAAAGGATTTATCAAGACCAATTATTTCTATCTTATATTCACAGCAATACTAGACAATATGAACTTCAATTAAGTGGAAGATTGAATAGTGCAATTTTTAATGACATTTAAATGATATTTTAATTATACTGATTGAAACTGAAATACGTTTCATTTTAAATCGTTTTTTAACTATTCAGCTTATCAATTTAAACAATTTATTCCTCTTCTTTAGGCTATATATGGAAGAGTATGTAGCCTACTCTTTAGCCATACTAATTATTACAGGAATATATAAATAAAGTTACATAATTGAATAAATAAACGAAGTTACGAAATGAATTAAATAAATAATTGAATAAAGTCGATAATAACAACAGGTCGCTCTTTGAATGCTAAAGAGAACTGTCACCTGCGTTGTAATATTAAAAACTAATGAATGAGGAGCTGACTAAGAACATTTTCCAAATAAAAAAAATAAGACCAATCAATCGACTAAAAGTTGTCTAAATCCAGGAGAATTTAAGATCTTTCATTAAAGGAAAAATAATTTTACAAGAAATAGCAAATTTCAGAAACTGGTTACAAGAATTAAAACAAGAATAAGGCAAGTGAATAATAATAATTATTAACTGGAAATACGTCTCCAAGCATAGGTAATGATTTTTCAATTGAAAAATCAAGGAATAAGGCAAAAATTTCAGGAATTTTTAAGCAATTTCTCAAAAGGAATAAGAATGAAATTGAAATTGTTTTCCACAATTACCTGGGCTCAAACTTTTTATGACATCATTTCCTACTTAATAATCAATCAATAATTATTTCGAAGGAAATTATGAATGAAGCAAAACCGCTGATTACGTTAGATTAAGGTGCATTTCTTTGCGGATAAAGGAATTCATAAAGACCAACTTAATGAAGAGGATGAAAATTGTTTCCCTTTAAACCCTGCGTCAACTTCTAGCCTCCCAGAAACTCTTTAAGCACCTGATTCTGCTAAATAATGTTGAACCATCGTTAAATGATCCATTGACTGAAATAACGATTCAAGCAAACTGATTACATAATGTAACGATCCCGTGCTCCCTTAATTGTCTTGAGCAGTGAATTTACAAGACTTTTATACATCGAGAACTCTTGAATTACATACCATAGCCGAGCAATCAAGGCCTTATCATATGGAAAGGGTGGAGGGGGTTGCAGATTACCTTGAAATCTACGTAATGATGAACTTCAGGATATCGTTACTGTCAATTTAGAGTATTGAGAATAAAGGCAGAAATTTTAAAATACATATCCCGATTTAAATCTCGTTTCTTTGTAGATTTAAAGTCTTCTTTTATGTATTAACTGGATGGCGGACTACAGGGTGTTTGTAATTAAACAGAGTGTACTCAGAATCATCTGTAGTCTATGTAGTCGTGAATTTCCTTAAAACGCAGATAAAAATCCTTAAGGCAAATTCTCGATTACATAGGTGACATTATTGCAGGTTTTAAAGAGATAATGAAAGGACCAGCTTACGTTATTTTTGACGTTCTTTTATCTTCACCACTCCAACGCAGCAGCCACTCTTTGTGAGTTTAGAACCCGTCACAACCTGTGTAAAGGCCCTCTGTCAATTAATACATTGATACTAATGATTCAGACGTTTGGCTAACGAACCACCGAAGTCAATGTCCTCGCCGGGCAAGGGAATGTGCTGAATAAAACGTGATGTTTTACTGTAATTTCATGTTTGCTAATCATTTGCCTATTCTTTGAACTCTGTTTTACACTAAACAGCACTAGATTTTCTCTTATCAGCGACGTTTGGAACTACTTTTTTCGGAACCCTTTTTACTACTGTATGTCGTCCTTAGCCCCCCACCCTACGAAATTTGATGCTGTCGCTTAAGCCAATTTCTGCATAAATGATGTAACTGCCATATATTGCGTCATGTAAATTTCTTCAGGAACGAAAACTAATCTTAATATAAAAAGAAACTGTAAAATGGAAAAATGAAGTTTGAGGTTTTCCTTTCTTTACTGGTGATTGGTGTTTCTAATAAGCATGCATTTTTTAATATAAAAGGCTCGTTGAAAATCATTTTGATTTAGAAGTCTTCCTCATCAACGACTTAATTTCCAAAGCAGAGATCTGAAAATGATGCTCTCACTTTCGTTTATTTTCCTTCTCGTCAGTTTCTTTCAGTTGGAGGCAACAGGTAAAAAAGCAAAACGATTCAATATAGTATTTTCATCTCATAAGATAGAATTTCATTTCTATATTTTTATTTGTTTCATTTCTTGGAAACATAATCTAATTCCCAACGCGTATCTGATTAAACGAAATGGAGAGAGACAAAATAATGGAGAGTTTGAAATGGCTTGTTTACACAATATAAGGTCTGTTTCAAATGAATGCGGACACTTTATATTTTGAATTTTCCAATCTTTAATTTATCTGTCCTTATAACAACATAATCTGAACGTTATCTTTATTCAAATGCTAACAGAATTCCTTAAATAAACAAATTGAAGAAAAGTAGAAATGGAAAAATAGCAACATTACAAAAACAAGGCTGTTCAGACCAATCACATGGCACAATTAATGCCCAATGATGTTTCCAATGAGGCGAATAACATCATACATTCTTCCTGGCATTGAAAAAGTCAAGTTCTAGACAACCAGGATCCAGATTGTGCTACGCATCCTGAATAGCGATTCGCAAGTCTGGAATAAAAGTATATCACGATAAACTTCTCTGGAATAAAAGTATATCACGAAAAATTTTTAATGGGGTTTAAGTCCGGACTGCAAGCCGGCCATTTTATAACAGTGACAGAATTGCTCTTAAACCATTCTTTGGTACTGTTTGAGCTATTATCCTATTGGTAAATCCAGTTCGGGCCGCACAATCTGGGACCCGCCTCCAAGAGATGATCGTGTAACAGTTCTTGATACTTCTTGGAATCCATTCTACAGTCTACAAAGACCAATGTAGACGTACCATTAAATCCAAAAGCTCCCCGAACGATTATTGAACCTCCCACAACTGTAATTTAGAGAACACTGGATCTTCTTTGCGGAAGTCGTGCCAATAATACACCCATTCATCGGGGCCATGAAGATTAAACTTCTTTTCATCTGAAAAGAACACTTCGATCCATTTGTGACTCCATGTCATGTGTTCTTTGGCCCAGGACATTCTGTCACGTTTCTGCTTTTCATAAGTGGCAGGATTCTTGCAAGACGATTGTGAAAGTCGAACTACACGAAAGTCCCAGATCACGCTGCAAGGCCCGTACGGAGGTGTGCTTTTGAAAGGCTCGATCGTTGAGCTTTGGTTTGAGTCCTGGTGTTTTTTACGGCATTCGACATCTTTCTTGCCAAATTTTGAGCAATTGCTGGTTTCTCCCTCTCCAAGAATGCAGCCTGGTTTCAGGAAAGCAGCTGGTTTCCCCCTCTATTTGTCGAACTGATTTTCCTTCAGCAGCTACGGCGACGATTTGGCCCTTAAACTTAGAAAATTTAAGAAATAAATAAATTTAAGCTTAGAAAATTGAAAATTTAAAGTGTCCGTATTAATTTGAAACAGATCGTAGGTAATAAGTTATAGAGAAAACTATGTTTTAATGCTTCAGTATTAAATGTACAGGATATAAACAGGTATACAAGCCCACTGCAGAAATTTGTAGTTAAACAATCGGTAGACAAGTACAGACTTTCTTTCCTGACGTGTGCCCAGCTTTTTCATTTGAACTGAACAGTGGCTCGAAATGATCGTTGACGAATTGCTGGATAGGTGTATCGAGAATCTAGAAGAGAGCGAAAGTCTCTGATAGACAACCTCCTCAGTGGACATCCTCCTGATGCAATCAATCCGGAAGTCATTCGCTCTGTTACTATCAGATACATGAGTTCCTGAACATTGGTTCGTCAGCAGTCAACGCCAATTTGAGCGTTCATTTTTAATAAACGAAAGGATGTGCGAGATGGATCCCCCCCCCCCACGTGTGGACGTTAGAGCAAAAAAGAGTGAAGTAGTGCTATGAAATACTCGAGGGATCCGAAGAAGGCGAATCACGATCAGTTGACAGCATCCTAATTGGTGATGCAACATGGCTTTATCTCTAGATCTACCCTGAGACTAAAGGGTAGGCAAAAGACTGGCTACACAACGGAGACCTTCCGCCAAAGATACTGAAGAGAGTTCGAAGCGTTAGAAAGGTATGGAGAACGGGACCCTAACCTTACCTCACGGCACCACTTATATGCGAAACGGGGAAAAGGGAACCACTACGATTTTGGCGAACGATTCAACAATCCTGAATTTGCGTTGTGTTAAGGATGGTAAAAGCTGTATAGTGGAATTCAGGAGGTTGAACCACTACCAAACTCGCAATGAAGGACAAGAAAGAGCAAAAAACGCCAAAAGCAGAAAAACAAGGCTTAAATTTAAATAGCGCATCAAATAAAAAGGCATAAAAAAGTAAAACAAACAGTTTAATAAACAAAGCAGAATAACAAAAGTAAATAACAATCAACAACAAAGCAATCAATCATAATAAGCAAATAAGCAACAACATAACAAGAACACGGCTTTCAACCCACAAAGCAAAAAACAAATAAAATGTTACCTACAATTACACTACCTAACACAGGGCGACAGTCATCCTCAGAATACTGCTGGCTGACGCGCTCTCGTGAGCAGAGAAAGAGAAAGAAAACTGTCTGGGCCATAGATAACGCCTTTATTAGACAGAGTGAAAGTTGGATTGGGTAACCGGGATATAAAGTAGGAAACGGAGAAAACAAGAAGACGGATAACGGTTAAGCGAGTAAAAACAGCAAAGTACGACCGTAAAACGCAAATCGGTGCGAACTTGCCTACGAAGATCTCAGCTTACTGACGGAGCTACGATGATTCTCTGGAACAGCTGACGAGACAGAGAAAGTCAGTGAGGACCCTGCCTGAGGAAAAGAGACGGCGGAGACCAAGGAGGCAGAGAGGGGATCGACCAGGTGTCAAGCAAAGCCGTCCCCAAACAATGCCGAACGAGACTAGGAACCCATCCGTCTACGACAAAGCTCGAAGCCGTAGGACCATCGGCGAACGACCAATTCCGAGGTCCGATCTCGCACCAGCGGTCGCCCAGCGACAATCTCTGCCCGACCAGCGAGCGAGGTCTCACGACTTGCTCCCCTGGCCACCAACTACCTCTCCAAAACTCGGAGAGAAAATCTGTCTAAAACTTCATAAAGAAGCCGACACAAGTCAATCGATCAATCAATTGACAGCCAAACCCGTGTCATCCGATCCAAGCAAGAGTCACTCTCTCACAAAACGACGAAACTAAGAAAAACGCGCTAATTAAGCTGACTCCTCTGTCCAGAGCGGAAAAGGGTCATAAAACCCACAGATGGCAACGAAAGGCTATTCAGCAAAGGAAAACACCCCCAACGAGGTCAAAGGTTTCCCGCTGAATAGCCAAGCCCTAAACAAGAAGAGAGGCTTAATTAAATATTCAGAGGGCAAAAATCCATGAATATTACGAAAATGCTAAAATATGAACCAAACATCAGCTCTACGAAAAAAAGCTATCATGTGTAAATACACAGAGCGAAAAAAGGGAGGGAAGGACTGCACTATCACCATAAAGGTTCTGGTTGATAGCTTCTTCTCTTGCAGTGGTCATGTGGCAACCATTTCTTGCACATTGACAAAACTAAAAGGGTACGTAAAGAAGTGTGGTCCACAAGTGCTGTAAAACTGGCAACACTCAAGAATGTGACATGAGGACAATGATCATCGGCCAGGTCGGACTGCGGAGTTTTTTTGCGGAACAGCGCATCTAACGATTGGACACGATTGCGTTGTCGACTGAAAACGAGTCTTTTCTGATCTGTTTAAACGGATGAATCTGTACATAGCTTCAATAGAGAGTACTTTGAAAAGATTCAGAAAAAAAGTTTTAAATCTAAACTTTTTGTGTTGTCCGTGGCTACACAATTGTAAATAGCTTTTGTAAAACGATCTAAGAAGGAATACTTTTAAAGTTTCATCTGAGAAATGACAGCATACAGGGTGGCCCACCAAAAATTTAAAAGGAGTGTTTTTATGCCATTAAACGACAACTTTATACGGAGGATGTACATGTTAATTAGTTTCATTCACTAATTTTCAAGTCCAGAGAGGAGTCAATTTCAACCTAAAGTTTTAAATGCCAAGGGATGTCATTTTAATTAAAAAATGCTTTTCCAGCTCTCAGACACAATTCAATAATTCTGCAGGTTCATTAATATAATCTGTATTTTTGCTTCGAGGTATCAACATCGCTGGAAACGGGGCCGTGACCGGTGACTATCTCAAGAAGACGATCGACGGTAATAACGAGACGTGCTCGCACATAAGAACATACACGGAAGGAAAGTGGTGGATTTTGATGTTTAATGAACCTTATGAAATTCAAAACGTAGTCATCGAAGTGGTCTTCCGTAAGTTCATAGAAACCTTTATTACCCTTAAATAATAATTATTAACTGGAGATGCGTCTCCAAGCATAGGTAATGATTTTTCAATTGAAAAATGGAAGGAATAATTCTGCGACCCGGATTCGAACCAGGAACCTCGACTATCATGGCCGATACCTCTACCCTTTATTCTTTATTACCCTTTATTCGTTGTTTTGAACTTATTCTCGTTCACCAATATTTGTGCATATTGGTTTAAACCAAACTTTTATTTTTGCCTGTCTTTAGGGTCTGTAGGTTTCATGTCTTTTATATTGGATGTCGATGGAAAGATCTGTTCTTCGGTTGCATTTTCAAGTAAGTGACTTCACATTCCTATTTTAACGTGCCCCGATTGAATGCTATAGGTCACAGACCCCAAAGTGTATAACGGAATAGGCTTTCTATTAGTCATTATAATAATAAGACTTAAATCAGATCTGTTCACTACTGTTTCGTTTTTGGTCATTCAGACATCAGATTCTATTCCATTTTATTTATTTTTTTATAAATCGATCTCGTTTATTTCTATAAGAAAGTGCAGCACAGATATACGAGAGATCTTGCAAAACAAAATGAATAGTTAAATAGACAAGGTGGGGGACAAGTATCACAATTCGCACTCGAGATTTCCGGTTTTACTTACTTACAAATTCGCTTATCCTTTAGAGTCGCGGGGACAGCAGCCCAATGGAAGATTTCCAGCGCTCGCGATCTTCCGCCATCGCTATTCTATACAATCGGAATACGCTGTTCACCATGTGGTTGTGACCGGCTGCCAAAACTTGATTGGGAAGTGCTGTGCCATCCTCCGTACGAGGAGCGGTCATAAAGTCATTAAAATAAACATCGCTTTTGAGAATTTATGGTATCACTGGGAAACCACATCTGAATAAAATTTCTGCAGCTTCCTAGTTTTTGAATCTGTGTCAGGCTAACTCGGACGATTTTTTCGACTGACTTGTCACTATGGACGAATGCGTTGTTCCCCTTCAAATGGAGGAACCTTATCACGGTCCAATTTTCCGGCGTGCTGCTCCATATTCTTTTCGACGCTCTGGCGGCGTTTAGCGGTACTGCACCAAACGCCGCTTTGTATTCTCCTGCACTTCAAAAGCGATCGTTCTTTCATGTTGACTGTAATGACTGTATGATCGCCCTTCGTACTCTCCAGATCTTAACCCCTGTGACTTTGATTTATTGTCAAAACTTAAGGAACCCTTACACGGCGTTCGCTTCCTCACGGTTCTCCGACGTTATGCGTGTAGTCTAGCGTTCTGGCCGTGACATCAACAGATCTGAGGCTGCTGACAAAATTACGAAGTTACCACGACGAAGATCTCATGGGCAAAATTGGTAACTGCATTGAGGGATTGTAAAGAAAACCTGTGATACGACTTTTCTGTGCTAACCTGTATTATTGTGATCACTAGTCAAACTTCGAATCTCGTGCGTGCAGCAGACATAATGGAAAGTCTTTTTCCTATAATAGAAACTATGATAGAGGCAAACAGCGGACCAACATGATACAGATATCAAACCAGCTCTAGGCAAGCACATTCCTAAGGGTAATCATTAGTGTTAAAGTAATATATAATAGCTCATGTACACGTTTTTAGCTTACTGCTGAGACTTTATAGCGGCCAATTTAATTCCATAAGGTCTTGTTCTTCGACAACATCTACTTCAATATTTAAATTGCATCTTTATTTTATACAGTGTGTACCGGAACGTCATATACAAACTCGGAGGGGAGATAGTATGGATGATTCTAAGCAAAAAAGTTCATATGAACGTGGATCCGAATTTGAACGCTAACTGGGATATGAACAGAAATAAAAATGCCGCCACCAAGATCAACAAGTTAATAACGCAGGTTCTCTAACCCTAGGATAATGAAATTTGGGGGAATAATAGGGTGCATAAAACTGTGTATACCGTTAAAATTTGATCGAATTCCAACGATTAGTTTCCGTTCAAATTCGGAGCTACGTTCATATTAACTTTTTTGCTTAGAATCATCCATATTATCTCCCCTCCAAATTTGTACATGATTTTCCGGTACACCCTGTATTCTACATTAAAGTGATCTAAATTTTTATTTCAGATAGTAATAGTACTAGTAAACTTCATATGAGCAAAATCGTCAATTGTGAAGATACAGGTAAAGTCCTCTCCATTGCCGCTGGTTTAAAGCAATTAAATTTCCTGCCTACAATGGTCTCTGTATGCGAGATAGAAGTATACGCCAAAAATGTCCCAGGTAATTTAAAAATTGTATTCCCTCTATTAACGTGTGTTTACATTTTAACTTAAAATTTTTAAATACTCTTAAGTTCTATTTTACCAAACAGTGTATAATAGAACCCCTTTTCTACTTAAATTGAATTTAACCACC